>VSDK01019011.1:274443-337426 GCA_009767595.1 Symbiodinium kawagutii
AGGAATGCCCATCTCAAGTTACAACAGCTGGGTGTGCCCTACATGAGGCTTTGATGAGGTAGGAATCTCCTGGAAGAAAGTGCTGTTGCATATTTGATCTATCCGGTCAATGCATGTCATATACTTGCCGTACTTGCCTACAAGGTACTCAGACTAGCAATTGCCAAAAATTGTTGAGGATAGATATGACGCATCAATGTGACCAACTGTAGTTCACAGTAGCAGGTACCCACGGGTAGTTAAAGATAGAATCCAAGTAGTGGCTCGCTAGTATGAGGAGATACCCTAGGTGAACATGCTGTTCGAAACTTAGTCTGATCTCAAAGTCTCCACTAACGGGGAGACCTTTTCTTCATTGGATTCGTGTGTCACATGATGTCTCAGCAAGTGAATTCACAGAGGTATTATCCATGAGTTTTGGTGCCTCTCTCATCCAGGGATTTTCCCATGAGCTATGACCTATCTTGCTGTTGTGGGTCAAAGGTTTTTTCAATGCTGATCCATGTGATGAAAGAATATTTGCCAGAAGATCAGCGTGTGGCAGAGGAGTATTTTTTTGGTATCGCACACGCAGTCTTGCTTTTGATATAGTTACATGAACATTTGAATTGTTTCGCCATGAATAGATATCCATCAATATGGTGGCTTTTCAAAAGAGGGGTGCCCCCAGTTATCATCCCATGTTCATCATTGTGTATTGATCAACCGACCATAACTTTCGGGTCCCCCAAACTGGCTTAAGAAACCACCATGAATAGCCCAATAGCATTTGATCCACCGTAGGTATCCACCATGGATACCTTACCATGAAATATCCACCCCATGCCCCCTATTTTAAGAAGCTATCATATCCAGATCACTCAATATTCATCATTCCAGAAATCAATCCACCATTTTTTAGGGTTTCCCTATTTTGAGACACACCCATATCCACAGCTAGCCAACCACCCCTATTTTGATTCCTGGGGCTCCCTATCCACCATGACGTAAGAATCCATAAGCTGGCTAGTTATCCATCATGACGTAAGAATCCCTTATCCATTATATTATATTGTAATAAGCTGGCTATGATCCATCAATACTTTGATAAACCAACCACAACTTTGCGGTTCCCAAGCTGGCTATAGCCGAAACCACCATGAATAGCCCTATCCACCATAAACATCCACCGTAGATCCCTTGCTATGGACTATCCACCCCATATAGTTGGCATATCCCCTACTATTGTTGGTGATCATCCCCTACTGTATTATTAACCATTGATAATTGTTTTACAATTAATATTACTATCATTTATCATCATAGATTAATCATTGTTAACTCTTATGCGGCCTCAATTCACCAATACTTCACCATTAACCAAAATCAAAGCATAAAGCCTATCCATAGATATCCATCAATAGCTATCCGCCATAGATATCCATCAATAGCTACCATAGATCTCCACCATTGATGGCCCCTTCCCACGGACTATCCATCAGCTCCACCGGCGTTCCCGTTTCGACCTTCCGCCAGGCACGGGGTGTATAGTCCACCCATGGGCGAGTCGCCGGACCCCGGGTCACTGGACAACTTTTGGCGCCTTGGACGTCGGGCCCGCCGTTGGGGCGACCCGAAACGGTGCCCCGTTTCCCGGGCCGTTGGATCCCCTGGTTGCGGTCAGGTGTTTTTACGGGTGAACTGGGTGAATTCATGGTGGGATTTCACAGATTTTCCATGCAACTTGGTTAGTTTACCAGAGTGTAATGTGAAGGTTGGTTATGACAGTTGGAATGGTTGGTTGACAATTTTAGCAGCGAATTTGACGGTTAAATGATGCGTTGCTTTTGTATGGCAAGGATTGGTTGATGATGGGGGTGTTCCGTTTGAGAATGTTTGCTGGTAATTGAGGTTTGCAGTTATGATATACCGAACAAAATAGTTCCAGCTTAGTCAGTCATGAGTCATGTGTAAGGATGGTTCATAGTTGTTTTCCGGTCATCGTGAAGATCCCCATAGAGTCTAGAGCTGGAATGTGGTCATTTGAGGCATTTTGCTGTAGGGTGATTCCAAGACAAATTTCAAAGATACAGCCATACAAATGTCGTCAACCGTGAGCAGAGATAGAATCAGCTCTTGTGAAAGCAGTTGGCTAGACGCGTTCAATTTATTTGCAGTGCTCGACCTTTGCAATGTGGAAGGTCATCTCTTGATTTTCCTTGTGTTGACCTATTTGGAGTAGTCTGGCTTAGTAGTTTCAGCTTCAGCGAGGATCCTCTAGGTAGTTGTTGTGACTAGGGCTCATCACCGGGCTCATCTGGTCAATTGTCCGTTAGTCTATGAAAGATCGGATTCTGACCTGTTCATGAATGGGGTCGCCAATCACGATTTTGCCTTTGGGCAGTTTCCTTGTTGGAGGATTCAGGACCCTAGTGGACACAATTTCGATCATAACAAGTCAACAAAATGGACTCATAGTGACTGTCATAGTGGCTCATCAAACATGTCCCCACTTGGAAATGATGCGCGCAGTCACCGACCCAGGAGGAGTGCTGAGAATTTCCATCAGAAATCCTCGGGTGGCATGTTTTTTGGCAGCAGTTCAGCATGGACTGAAGGGGGACGTCGAAGCACCTGATTCAGTGCTTTTTCACGGCTGTGTTACAGCTGGATTGATACGTGCTGCTGCCAGGACTTCTGTTGATGCAACTTGTAGACATACGTGTCAGTAGCCCCGCATCGGATGCGCAGATCATTTTACTGCGCTAGCGACTTGTGCATTTCTTGCTCGAGGCATAGCAGTATATAAATTTACTTGTTTACAGTATTTATTCTCGATATTTATTTGTTTATTTTTTTCACATACGGGCGTTTTGAAACACAGGGGTTGCCTCAAAAGATTGGTGATCATTGCAATCGATATCAAGATCCCTATTTGGTCACGGTTCCAGTGTACTTCCATGCGTGAACTGCCTAAAATGATGTCGGTGACGGTGGCGGCATCAGCATGTGAGCATGGAAGCTGGCTCACCATTTATAGCAGGATCCGAACCAGTGACATGTCAGTTCCAAAACTGCTGTTGTGCCCAGAACTGTTTTGTTGGGCACTAGTTTGCAGCCGTGGGTGCCCAAGAAATCGTAGCAACTGACCAACCAGGTCCAACCAAGAATCCCAAAAGCAGGACCTTGGAAACTGCCCCAGCATTTGAATCTCATTTGAAAGTGCCCAAGTACACCGCTTGTTTGTGAGTGTCGTAGATAAACTCTTGGTTTCAGCCTTGCGGAGTTAAACCAGCTCAACTGAACGGCTGTAGGAAGTCAATATCCAGCTGAACAATGAGGCACATGAGGATATTTTGCGGCCGAAGAAGATGGTTTTGAACAATTCTCAATGCTGCATGGTTGTACCACTGAGCCAATACTTGGTTGGAATCCATTCAAACAAAAACCTAAATCAAAGCAATCCTATGACACAATGACGAGCACCAGCACCAATCACCAATCACCAATCACCAATCAAAATCAAATCACCAATCAAGTCACCAATCAAGCACAAGACATGACACCACCAGCATGGGCTGCAGCTGCTACTTTCTCAGCTGAGGCTCTGGGCTGTATCCCAAGCGTGTCCCTTGCGTCGAGTGCATGTCGACAGGACCCTGTGCCCCCAGGGTTCATCACCACAGGTTGCATTGGTCATTTGAAGTCCTGATGTTCGCCGGAGAATTTTGCATTTAAGGCACGAAAACCTTGGTGTTGGCTGCATATTATATGGTGGTTTCTCAATTCATAGGGGGCCCCAAATCACCGTTTACACTAAGCATTTATAGTGTATATAGCAACAAGCCACCATAAACCAACCATAACTTTAGGGTCCCCCCATGGCTTGAGAAACACCTATGCGGTCATTTCCGAGAAAGCAGCCTTGAAGCATCGCAAGGTCCGATTAGGACCTCTTTGGGGTACCGTCATGGCTATCGACCCATCTGAAGCGGGGAATCCGCGTCAGCTTCGACCAAGCACCGAAGGCTTTGGTACCAGGTCATGTCACTGCAGATCCATTCGTATATGACCCCGCCAAATTCCACAAAACAACAACTCCGATCCACATGTGTCCAGCTCTAAGGTAAGCTAGAAGTCTCTGGGCACCAAGAGTGGACCCAAGTGATGCTGATGCAGCTGATTGTTGGTATGTCATGTTGATCATGCAACTTATATAACTTGCATATGGGCAGTGTGATCCATTGCATGTCGCCAATTGCCAAGACATCCGAAACTGGATGAAGCTCCCAACCAAGGGGTACTGGATGGTGGTACTGGCTCGCAGCCATGTGATCTGCTAAACATTGACCATGGGCACCCCTTGACCCTCCATGGAGCACTAAGATGATCCACCCTAGTGGGCGACATCTCCAGGAACCTCTCCCTCTATGCCCCAAAGGCTTGGGCCAGTGGAGGCTGGTCGTGGTGTCAGTGGATGCGGTGAACCCAGAAATGCTGAGAGATGATCCGAAATTTCGCCTTCAAACGCACTGGTACAAACTGGTTGGTGGTTTTAATCATGTTTTTGAAACTTTCCCCATGATTAAAACACAGTTGGTTGATTGACTAATTGTAGGGGTTGGAATCACCAACCAGCACAGGAATGTCCTTCGTTATCCTTTGTGTGATTTCCGGAGAGTGAGTATTCCGAGTGCGCTTGTCCATGAATTCAGGGACCCAAATCTCTGGGAGCGACGAATCATTTCGGGGTTGGGTGGTACATGGTGGTACCGTGATTTATTAACACACCGGAGGGTAACAAGAGCTTGTCCATTATGGGTGGTTCTCAGCTGCAAGTCAATGACATGTGGTTCATGATGACGATCCCGACAGTTGATCAAGAGCTTTGTTGTCATGTTGACGCCTCCATGTACACCACCAAGCAGAGAAAAGAGACATGACTCATGTATTGCTTGGGTGGGGCCACTGGCTCAAGTCTTTCAAACATATCAACCAACCAGAACTTGGATCGCTGGGGAGACTATGATGTAGCTGGTTGTGACAAGGAGGGCAAAAAAAACAGCAGCATTAGAAGCAACGACGACAACCAGTGACAACCACCACCTCCAGATGCTCCGCCTCCATTTTTGTCCACCTTTGCCTCCTTTGGAGCATCTGCAACCAACCAGGGACAGGGAGAGCAGTCACATTCGGGAAGCCCAGCGGCCGCTGGAGGATTCCTGGCAGATGTTCATGTGGAAGGATACACTCGGCTCGGAGGGCAGCTGCCAGGCTGAAGACGTCTGGGAGATGCCGGAACGAGCTTGGGAGCAGGGTCCAGTTGTCGAGAATCCTGGTAGCGAGGTGAAGAACTGGACTTATCCCACTCAACGAATAGTCAGGGTAGTGAGGGATTTGGATCTCAAAATAGAGGACCCCCAAAACGATCAAGTTGATCAATTTATTACAGTAACAGTAACCATTCGAACCAACCATTTTTCGGTTCCCCATTGTGAGAAACCACCATTTAACATTATTTCATAACTCTCTTCCCAACTGGGATGAACAGGAGTCCAACAAGTGGCAGCAGCCTATCTCACCCTGTTGTTGGAGAACCCCACCGATTTGGGGTTAATTATTGGACACCCTCAACTATCAGTCGTCTACGGGCACACACACACAACTATTCGTGACACCTCACGGTGCCTCATTCTGATCATTGTGGGCCAGTTCGATCAGTAGAGACTTGGCAAGACCACCTACTGACAATGACCATCAGGATCTGGATGACGACGCACTGTTGTTGGATTTACTTGTCGTGTTTTTTCCTATGTTTTTGTTAGGCTAAAACTTCCGATAGGTTGAAAGAATCCAGTGGGCACAAAATTCAATGTTCTTGGCTGTCGCACTGCTGTGTGTGGTAGCTGGATGACCGCTATCACTCACAAAAAGGTTAAGCAGACATGTTGAAAATTGGATGAGTTTCAAAACACAGAAATTGTATGCAGTCGTATCATGTTTTTCAGATTTGTTCTATTGTTGTTGCTCATCTCCCGTTGCAACTCCCAGAAGATCGGATAAGATCTCTGCTAGCAGCCTGTGTGATAGAGAGCAGACAACAAACCACTAGAAAAGGATACAAAAGGCAGCGGTTTTGCAGCATGAGATCGTCATTTATGTGGTGTCATTTCAGCATGAGAACCTCTCAGCAAGCTAACTTTCCGTCCAAATGCATCCATTGAGGTTTCTTATGAGGTTTCTTAGGCAGAATTGACACGCCTTTATTTGGCTTGATGCACTTTCACAAGCTGTTGGCAGATCATTTCCGGCTTATCCAGTCGGATATATGGGAGATGATTCTAGTCCAAGGTGGCAATCCTTGCTAATTCACAGAAGGTTTTCTTGGACATGTTGCTGCTCATTATTCAGATTGAATAAGCCCTTCAGATTGAATAAGCCCTAATCCCTGTATTTTCTATACTGTACATTTTTTGTGTGGCCTGGTGCATGGGTAGGGGCAGGGGTGTGGCTTGGGTGGCTTCCTCAGCGTTTGGATTCCCAAGGCAGCAATGGATCATGCGGAACGCCAATATCTCCACTCCAGATGCAAGTTTCTTGCCCAGCACAATAGCCAGCACAATGGACAGAGCACCATGGACAGAGACTATTTGGTACTCCTTGAGTACCAGGATGGCTCTTGACTGAACTCCAGCCAATGATAACACACTAGTCATCGTGGAGATCTCACGGGTTCAGACCAGCCAAACCAGGATCACCAATGCTGAGGCACAGGCTGGTTCCCAGGCAAGCTACCTCGCAAGGTATCCTTGGTGGCCAATGGAATATCGTGCTGGTGGGCTGCACAGGACGGGATTTGCGGGGAACGAAGTGTGCAAGATGAGTTTCTATGTGATCAAACATGGCTATCAGATGATGATTGACGGACGCTGTGTATTCCCACTCTCCAACTTCTTCTGCAAGGGTCAAAGACCTTTGCCTCGTGAAGGTTCAAGCTCCAAAGATTGGCACCATGTTTCTGTTTGAAGGATGGGGAGTGACATCTTGTAGTTCAGAGGATTTCATAGGTCTTATTTGGTATAGCCATTGCAACAAAGTGTGTATTCAACCCATCGCGTCAGACTATTTAGATGTGAGGGTAACTCAGGAGTTTCCAGTGGTTGTCTCATGTTCGCATTGATTAATATGCAAGGGGACGGCCACAAGAAGCAAAACCCAACGCTAACAGCAACCCGTTGGTTATCAGGTTTGTTTGGCACAGCCCAACTTTGCATGAGATTCGGCAAAGTAAGGAATTTCCAGGTTGCAGACGGTTCTCTTTTCGCAGCCAACCGACCAATCAACAAACCAACCAAGCAGATCCACGCAGATCCAAGCAGATCCAAGCAGCCATCAACCGACCACATCCAACCAGCATCCGCACAGGTACACCTCCCACAACGTTGCCCCGCAGCGGTGCGGAGCGTGCGCTGACCAATGTCGCGTTGACGCCGGTGGTGGCCGAGAAGCCCTTCATCTCTGTGGAGCCTTGGGGCGCAACAGCTGTAGATAGGGGATGCAGCTGCTAACAAACTGGTTAAGCTGGTGAAGAAACTGCTTAAGCTGGTGAACAAGCTGGTTTATCAATGGTTGAAATCAAGAAGCGTCTCGGAGTTCTCGTTAAGAAGCTGGTTAAGCCGTTTTTTTCATTTTTTCAAGTTGGCTTATGAATGGTCAATCATCAACTACTGATGGTTCATATCCAACTATTGTAACTAGTGACGGTCATATGAAGGGTTCTAAATGGTTGTCGGCGATGGTTCAGAACCAACTTATAGTTCTTTACAATCCATGGTTGATGTTGATAAAGGTGAACAGCCGTCAAGTAACGGTGGATGGATGTGAATGGTCGACCATTTTTAATGATTGGTGATCAACCTTTACTATCCTTTACTGATGATCCATAGTGAGGGGTCCAAGTGTTGACAAACCCATATTTGATGGCAAGTCACCAGCGATTGAGGTGGCAAAAATAGGGTGTTTTATCAATTGATTAATGCTCAATAGCTTCTCTTGCCAGTCAGAGCTGTGCTCAGGATGCAGCAGGCTTGTTCTCGCTGGAAATCCCTGAGTACCGCTTCCTATCCGTGCCTTGGAGCCAATTCTGAACCAGCTAAGTCTCAGCCAAGGGGGCCAAACGGCTCCCCGGTTTGGGATCAGATCGTTTCTTTGCCGGTTTTTCAGGCGGCTGATGACGACATTGAAGGTAAAGATGCTGATTTTACACAGAGAACCCATGCGAAATCAGCATCTTCACCATCAATGGTCCCTGAAGTGAAGATGGTCAGATGAAGTCAAGTTGACCATTCATCTGCCATCTCCATGGAATGACCTCAGCTGTGACACCAGGTTGGCCCCAGCTTCGCGTCGAAAGGAGGCACCACAGCGGTGCCCTTCAGCCAAGTCTATGTTGCCAGGAGCTATGGGGCCATGGGGTCCACGGGTCCCAGCCCACAGCCCTTTGGTTTAGTTGTTGGTGGTGCTGTTCTCGTTGCTGATTACCTTCTTGTTCTGATCGTTTTGGTTGTGTGAATCAATTGTGTTGCTTATCTCTGTTGCTGATCACCATTTTGTGTTCCTTGTTGCTGAATCGTGTTCCTAGTCATCAATTTTTCTCCGCTGGCTCTCTGTTCCCAACTCATAGGGCCCCGATACGGATAAGGAAACTCGAGGCCTGGCACATGTCATGGGAGCAGCCAGGAGCAGCGACAGTAGCACACTGATCCAAGCGAAGTTGGACGTGGGGCTACATGTGGTTCTCACACCAGGCCCGGTTTTGGTGACAGCTGCTGTTCGAGGGGATGTCTTGGTGGAAGCAAACATAGTTTGACCATGGTGAATTGCAACTGATTTTATGGCGGAACCTGAAATGTTTTGCTGGGGGGTAGGTCAGCCGGTGATTTACGGGTGGAATTCAAGATGGGGTTGTCGTGCCTTTGGGCACCCTCTTCTCTATGATCAGCTCTCGCGCCTGAATAGATGGATGAAAACCTGTGTGCAACCTACATCCATTTGAAATCCTTTATCGGGGATCATAGCTATGGTTGGTGGAGGGGCCGGGCTGCTCCTGGGATCCACTTTGGGACATTCGAAGTCACATAGTTTGATCCAATTGACCTTATAATTGAATCGAGTGAAGCCTGCAGTTGCAAAGACTGCTGGTTCATCATCTTAGACTGGTTTCTCATCATCATCATCATCATCATCATCATCATCATCATCATCATCATCATCATCGTTGCATCCAATTTCGTATCCATTCGTTACGAGATGCCCAGGGGTGTTTTCCACCCAGGATCCCAGCACAGGATGGTGCTACCCTCACTACCCGAAAACTGACAGTTTCGTCGATTCCCTTGGCCGAGACCGGGAGTTGTCAGTGACTACCTGTTTTTTGTCATGTGGCGGTTTCTTAAGCCCCAGGGGTACCCCGATAATGGTTGGTTTATTACCAAAAATGGTGACTCTAGGGATGATAAGTGGGGGTACGATGGGGTACCGATATGGCTTGAGAAACCACCATGTCAGCAGCTTTGTAACTGGGCATCTCAAATCCAAATCTCAACTCGGATGCTTGACGAGAAATAGGAAAGGCAGTGGGGCACCATTTTAGGAAACACTATCCCACATGCTCCAGGTATGCTATGCCTACATGTACCTAAAAATCCTAAAACATCACCCAAATGTAGGTCAATGTACCATACACGATCCATACATGGAATATCTGGCTATCACTTGTTGGTGATCTCCAAAGCTCGGAAACTCTGGCGCTGATGAAACTTACTCCGTCGCGAATGGAGTAAGCAATCTGCGGTAAGCTGCAAAGCTCATAATTGTCAACCTGACCTGTGAAATTGACGACTCAGAAACCTCACCTAGGAGCCGTGCCGAACTGGAGAACCTGGCTTGGGAACCATCTTTTGCTGCTGAGATTTGTTCACCACGTTTGACATCGATTTGCAAAAGAGAATGTCCTCCACTTCGGAAAGTTGGGGGATAGCTCTTGGGAACTATAGAATAGCTGTGCTATGCTATGCTATGCTCAATGAATGGGAGCTATGAAGACACTGGCTCCATGTGTAGGTAGCTACTCCTGTTGGATTCATGGCTGTCCACCGAGGCCGAGGCATCTCCCCAAGGGTTGAGATCTTGCTGACCTTCTGGGTCCGTTCGTCCCCCCAAGGTATTGGTGCTGGCTGGAAGCCAATGGTACCCATCACCTTGGGTGGTCACCATGGGGAGCCCACCATCAGCTCGCAGGGATCTACAATCTCACTGCGCCTTTGACCTTGGGAACCGATGGTCAGGTGCAGCGATGGGGGGAGCCTTGGGGCCCTGGTAAGCTGTGGCTCAATGTTGTTTCAGCCAGAATAGGGATAACTTTCGCCATCATCATCATCATCATCATCATCATCATCATCATCATCATTTTTCAATTCAGGGACTGGAGATTGATCCAAGACCCACTTGTTTTTACAGGAACGGCCATTGCGCAACTTAGTGACCAGCAATGTGTTTGGTGCCGGTCGAAGCCCACCAATATACGTCTGAAGGCACGTTTCTCTGTGCACTGCCTGTGATATTTCAAGGCAATGGGTGTGAGCCAGGATTGATTCCACGCACCATAAGAAACGTGTGTTTGCTTGATTTTTTCAGACAATTATGAGCAGCCTAATGATAATTGGGAGATGTTCGGATGCTCAATGTTAATCAATTAGGATACTTGGTCATTACAATAATTGATACTTACGTATACTTACTGTAACTGAGTGTTTATATATAGATATGTAAAAACATATCGACGTCGATTTCTTTTGACCATTCTCAGCAGCCTAATGATAGTCAGGATACTTACTTACTTACTTACTTACTTATTTACTTACTTACCGACCTACTTACTTACTGTCCTTCCTACTTACTTACTTACCTACTTACTTATTGGATATTGATACTTATTCGAATTCATTAATACTTACTGCTGGTTTTATGTAAGCCAACCTGCCGGCGCCGACGATCCCAGCTCCACAGGTGCTGCTGGGGATTGGCATGGCAACCTTAGTGGCGCCCAAGGACGGTCCCTTGGTTATTCGCTGAGGTGGGACCATCGACCACCCCGAGCCATGTCCAACTTGAGTGCATCAAGTACTGTACAGCATTATCAACCACTAGGGATTATCACTAGGACACTAACTCACTAGGCATTCTCTAATGTGGAGTGCTGCTTTCATTCACTAGAGTCACTAGGCATTATCAACCAGCTGAAAAGAAGCAGCGATAACTATCATCCGCCGATCATCCGCCATCAGCAATCATCAGCCATCACTAAGACTAAACCCATCATGGACCATCCTTGACTTTCATTTGGCCATCATCAAGTCTCAGCCAAATCATCAACCAGGAATCAAAGGAACCAGTAATTGACCATTGGCCATTATCAACCATAATGAATCAGTCATTGCCAAGTTAAGTTCCTACCAGAGACCTGGTAGGTCAATGGTGAGCTGTCTAGATTCCGTGAATAAGATGTCGTGCTTCACGAAGAGTGGTTCATGAAAACAGGGAGCTATGCGATCAATTACCATCATCATCCATCCCTGCACTTGAGCTATGCAGCTGAGCTTGTACAGGGAGCCACCCACGACGTCTCCATGGGCGGCCATGGCTTCGCAAGGTCGACCTTGCGTCTACGTCAAAGGCAGCGCCACCGGCGTTCGAGTGGCCGGGCTCATGCTCCAGGCGCAGCACCGGCAACACGACAGCAGCACCAGCGAGGGCAGGGACCCATGTTGGATCACAACTCGTCGCAGGCAGACCATTCTCAGTCTGCCCCGAAAGTGGTGTAACTTGGCAGGTTGGTCTGGGAAGTCACGGGAGTTGGTGAATGGTGAGAATTGAATATCCACTGTTCGAGCTCAATTCAACATATCAAGCAGAACAATTTTCTCCGTTTTTTTTCATGCGCTGGGACCAAGAGTACCGCAAACAGCCCACTTCCTCCTCCTCATCCTCATTCTCATCATCAAAATCATCATCATCATCATCATCATCATCATCATCATCATCATCACCATCATCATCTCCATTGTTTCCGCAACGGTCGTCGCACTACTATGATCAGGAGGGTTGATAGCGCGTGATTGTGAGGTGTGTTTCCAAAGTAGTAGAGCATAGAAGGACCCGAAATCCTTCACGGGTTGGTTGGTTGAGTACAAGCAGCAGCCACTGGTGGATATGACAGGGGCATCCTCCAGTTCACACTGTCCACCTGTAGAAGCCTCCTTGAGTTGGGGAAACATTAGCACAGGATGAACCTGAAACTAGGATAAGCTAGATATAGAGATGTATCAGTAGGGAGAGTTCGCGGGGCTTCCGGGAGAGAAAATGGCTCTATTTGGATTTGATACTCTTGAAGCAGTCTCTTTCAACCCGAGATAGTTGCAACCGATCGGAGTAAGCACCTACCAACAGGTTTTCCAGAAAAAAGCGACGGTGTTTCACCATGTTTCACCTCAGCACCTCAACGCTGATCCTTTCTTTTGGATCAATCCCCTCACCCATCTGAAATGCCTCATGTTGGTACCCTTTCCACCCGAAAACATTGGTGAATCTGTGCTTAATTCGACTGGGCCAAGGCCAGTGAGCAGTTTGTTGGAGTGGGGTGAGCTGGGCACGGACTCTGGCGATGCAGCAGAACCAGGAGCTGCAGGGACAAGGTGAGTGGCATGGAATGGTGGTGGTCAATAGTGGTGGTTAGTGGTGGTGGTGGTGGTGGCTATTAAATGGTGGTGAATCATGATACTTAATGGTGGTTGTTGGATCTGAATGGTGGTGAATCGGTGGTTGATGATCGGATTGGGGAGTAGTACAGCCAACAGATCATAGGTTAACGGTGATTGAATGATTAGTTGTTTCAGTTGTGGATGAAAATGGGAGAGCGCCGTGGCACTTGCTGCCATGCAACTGTTGCTTTTTGCTCGATGGTCGAAAACCATAGGAGTTGAAATGGGTAATCCAGCCTTCCTCTATTGAAACCCTTTAAATTAAACATATTTTGGATCGTTTTTTTTTCAACTTTTTTGGTTGTTGATTGCAGTTCTTACTTGCAGTTGTTGATTGTGGCCAGTGAACACCTCTTGAAAACAGCATCCCCCACTTGACCCGAAGGCGGGGGGTTCATGGTGGTTGAAAGCAGCACATTATATGCATTTTTTCTTTGGAAGGTTTTTTTCTTTATCATCGCAGGCTACCAAAGTGGCCCCTAGTACCCCTCCAATAAGACAAATCTGCAGGGTTGATTTGTATTTGAGAGGGAGGTGGTTTGCAGCGATGGTTGCCCCAAGATCAATAAGGCACAATCATTCATCTTCGTTATACTGATATACCCTAAAGTATTTCCTTTGAAAGAATGATCACGCACACCCAGCGGCAAAAAACCTTCGATTTGGAAACCCATGACAGTTGTTTCCCTGGAAGTGCATCATTTGGCTCCAGTTGCCATCCCAAAGAAGAGCAGCAACCATCACTAGCATAGCAGGGCATAGCTTATTAAGATATGTACATGAGCATCCAGTCTATGTGTAAAAGGACATGTATTCGAACGATCACTGATTCCTGAAGGATAGCTAAAACCCCGAAAAGGAGCTGGTCCAATCCAAAAACAAGACAGGGTGATGATGTGGAAATTCCAGTCCCCAACAGTAAAAGTTGAAGAGATCATCTAGGTGGTTGTTTCTTAAATTGGTCGAGTGTTGGATGGTTGATTGGTTGGTCCAAGTCTAGTTCCTGGACAATAGCGAGCAGGCAGTTACCGCCTATCTATGCTGTCGCGTGGTTTGCAACCCTTCCTGCAACACCTTTTGAAACATTCCTGCGGGAATGGAATTTGGCTGATTTTTTTTTGGAACTGCTCGTTGAATGGGCGGACGTGGGCTGATAAATGGTTGCCCATTATCCTCTTAACCAGCTTATTGACCGTCAGGAATCGTCATCAATCACCTGTGACCGTACCGGGATGACGCGATCCGGGCGAATGCTGTTCATTGGTGCTCACGTTTGGGCTTTCTCGGTGGACAACTACACCGCTATGAAGTGGTTGTAGAACCGAAGTGCCATATTGAAAAAGGGACACCCGTAATCATACCATTATGTATACCAGTAGGCCTGGGTTATTTCTTCAATAATATTCGCCCATAATTGCCAACAATTTGGCCTATGTATACCAATGTAGTATTTCTTAGGTATCATTGTAATTGTAGGGTATGCGTCCATATTGAGCATGATACAGGGTGAATCTGCTTAACTTCGAGTAGGATATCACCAACATTTGACATATGCTCTGTGCCTGCCGAGGAGTGCTGTCAGATATCTTTGCTCGTGTGGGTGGACCCGATACTGACAGGTCTATAGGCACGGGGGTGTGTTGCAGAGGGGTGCACAGCACTGGCTGGGAAGCAGGTACTCGTATGTTGGTAGCAATCACTCTGACAACGGATACGGTTCATGATTTCATGTAGCAGACGGTCAATCAACGACATGAAGGCAGATTATATTACAAATCCACCTCCTGTATTTGTGTTTTCTATGGACAATATAGGTGGATGTGTATTCATAATAAATTAGATATTTTGTAACAACATGTTACATATTAGTTATTCTAAATGTGCACAAAGGTACTTATGTACTTAACTCGTTAGCATTCTGATTTGGTTGTCAAAACTAGGGCAAATCACGCTCGCAGAGTCGGAAGGAAATGGTGTCAACAGCGGGTGGTCTATTGGGGGTACCTTTGTGGTAGGGAAACCCACCTACCCTCTGGTCAATTCATGTGGAAACCAAAAATCACCAGTCTTGATACGAAAACAACTATAAATGTGGATTTTCCACTTGCAGGTTAATTGGCGCGTGTATATCTCGGATATGATGCTTCACATTAGTTGTAACTTCTTGTACTGTAGCAGCCTGGGTGGCTGGTGAGATCCCTATGCAGATGATGGATGAGCAACATTCTGTTCACAAAGCTGTTGCATCTGGTGTTTTGCTTGAAATTCTTGAGGATTGTTGTGGTTGTTGGTTTATTTGATCCTGCTTTCTGCTTCTTGCTTATCGTTTGTTGCTTGCTGACTTGTTTTCTTGGTTGGTGTGGTTGTTTCTCTTTGTTGTTTTTGTTTCTGCTGAATGTTTGGAGTCTGTTGTTCTTACCCCTATTGAAGGCATGGGAACTGCTGTTGTGTTTATCTTTGTTGGCTTCACCACTGGTGCCTTGATGTGGGCCCGCAAACATTCGCACGGGTTGGCGGGTGTTTCCATACGCCGGAATGACTATATGAGTCTATGACATTGCTTTAGATGATATGTCATCACATGTTGTTGCAAACAGGAAAGGTGAAAGACAACGGACACAAGGAATTTCTTATGGGTCCTGAGAAGCACTGAATTGTTCGTAATATCTTTTTGATTTACATTCAGATACAAGCATGCTATCAACCAGTTAACCAAGCTCACTCTCCGGCCCCTCACGTAGCTTTCAGCATACTGCACATTCGGCGGGGACAGAGGCGTCGATGTGGTGCTGCGTATCCATTCAAGTCACGTGGAGATCTTAGTAACGAAGTGTTTCGCCGTGAGTTGAACTGATTGCAGAACAATGTGTTTTGGTGTATGCGTGTATATGCGCGTATGTATGTGGAAACTATATTAACGTATACTCACATGTCAAGATATGTTCATAAATATGAATATACAAATACTGTATGTGTTTGTCTTCATAGATATTTCGATACACAATCTGCACGGGTAGGTGGACATAGTTACGACTAAATGAACGCATGTCTTACATATACAGATACACATGTATGAATTATGTTTACATGCATAAAGGCAATTCAAGCTGAAATTCTTGGATGCCCGTTTGGTTGGGGAAAGCCATCCTGCCTGATTGTGTTTTGCTGCGGGTGGGCAGACAGAGATCACGGTCGCCAGTGCAAGCAACGATGATTCTGGTGTTGCTTGAGGATTCTATCGGTCAGTTCACCTCCGACCGCTTCCAAGTGCGAAGTAATTTCGCATTTCCAGGGGTGTGAAAGTCGAATTTCAGGCATTTCATGAAGCCTTCCCAGAAATATTCAGCGTGGAAGATCATCGCGAATACACCAAGCACAACAAGCAGGGCAACAGTTGCGCTTGCAGATCATCGCAGATCATCACATTCCGCGTGGAAAGCAGTTGGCCATAGGCACCTCATTCCGTGTGGCGCCATGGCAGCCTCATATCGGGACGATGGCACGGTTGACTGGGAAAAGTTTTATGAGCTTATCAAGGCCTGGCGACACCGATTGAGCAAGTAGTATGCGGTTGATATGGACATTTCTGCTTCATATGTGCACTCTAGGCTCCAGATCGACGCTGTCACAAAGGGCTAGATACTGTAGTCAAGGATTGTTTCCTTTTGGTACATGCATACGGTGAACGGGGTCTAGATGTCAGTTGGTGGCAGTGCCATGTAAAGGGAAAAATCTCGTAGATCTTATCTGCAAGCCAAGCGAAGCACCACAAGTGGTTGGATCTAATACAATCAGGGCTGGGGTCTGTCCATAACATACCAATACATTCAAGAAAGGGATAATGGATAGATATGCATGATTATATTCATGCCCATACATTCTTGTGACTTCCAATCATGGACTCCAATCATGAGTGACGACAAGCCACGAGCAGAAGGAATCGTTGGAAGCGCTCGCTTGCCAGGACTACGACATCACGCGCTACGACCCTCCACAGAAGAAAGCGGAATGGGCCTCCAACGTGAGGAACATCAACCTTTTCACGCCCAGGCGACCACCAACTCAACTGGAGCGAATCCAACTGCAGTGCATTTGAAGTGGTGACCCCTGGTGGATGGCAAAGTGTCGAGCAATGTCTTCGGATGTCTTGGGATGTCTTGGGTGTTTCAGCTTCAGCATTTTGAAGTTTTTGATCTACAAGATTGAGTGTTTCATGCGGGGAATTCCCATAGTGTACCAGTGTTGGTAGCAGGCCTCAAGGGTGGAGATGGGGAATCTATTCCTGCTAGTACCATTCGAGACACTGACGATTCCAGTGATGCTCTGTGTTGTACTAGATGGTTTGCTGGACAATCATACGCGATCTTGGAATGCCAATCTCAACCAAGGAAATAGTCGAATCATTTTATCAGTCTGTTTGTTTTCAAACATCTTTGAATATCATATATGATGCTAGCTTCTTGAGCAGCCATGTGAAAGCGACCCCTGGAAAACGACTGGACATAAGCCCCAAGTTCGTCAGGAGTAATCAACCATGCCGCACACTACCCCTCATATCAGCATCATCATCATCATCATCATCATCATCATCATCATCATCATCATCATCATCGTGGTCATATTTGGTTGTATCATGATCCACCATCATCAACAATGATATTCCTTTTGTTGGCTATTATCCCCTTTGTTAACCATCAGGTAACCTTTGAATGATCATAAAGCCTTGTCATAGTCATAGTCATCACCATCACCGATGTGATCATGGTCACCGAGTCACCATGATTGCTGTTTGTCATCATAGTAAGTTGTCTCGGCCTCTTTGACGAAAAAACTTACAATACTTGTTAATTTATTTGTTCAATTTCGCGGAGAGGGGGCAGAAGAAGTCTTGTTGGGATGCAGGGATCACCTTAATTCCAAGACCTTCCCAAATCCTTAAAACTATCATGAACCATGCGTTTTTGCAATCACCCCATAAGATAAGCATCTACCAACCAAATTGTTAGCCATGATGAATCATGATGAACATTGATTGAGCTCAAGCATCCATTGACCGTCCTTGAGCCATCGTTCAGGTCGCCCTGGTTTAAGGGCTTTCCGTGCTGCCTGGCGGAGAGCATTCAATGCTACACCTGGTGCCGAGGCGGGGGCGGCATGGCGCGGCATGCGGCTGCGCATGGCGCAGCATGAGGCAGCTGGCAGTGGGAGCTGGTCATTCACCAGCTGATGAATGATTGTTTATTTCAATGAGTTGATTAATGAGCTGGTAGACTAATGAGCTGATTGATTAATGAGCTGGTACCAGCTGGTCATTCACCAGTAGCTCTTGATTAACGAGCTGATTCATGTGTTACTACAATATTTTTGTGGTAAGTTGCTGTGATTACTGGTTAATGAGCAAGTGGCAATTACATTATAGAATCAGCTATGAATGAGATAGAGTAGCTTACAACTGGTTTTAATGAGCTATTGAGTGGGAATTGCAGTAGCCAGTAATTGATCACTGTTTCGATGAGCTGTGTTACCATGATGAGTGGCTACTCAGTGGTAATGTTTATCAGCCAGTATTTGCTAGTTTGCTGATTATAGTAAGCTGGTAGGGAGCTAGTGAATCATAGTAATCAAAAACAATGAATTATCATAGCCAACAGCGAGACTGTAGCCATGGGTCAACCAGTAGTTGACCATTAGTCAATCATTAATGGCCGGAAAATGAGCATTGGTGCGCACTAGTAAAAAAGCATTGTAGCCCATGAAGCGTTAATGTCCGGCTGACATTAGCGGTCGATAGGCAACAGTACCGATCGATCAAGATGCATTGAACTTAATGACTAACCGGCAACAACATGGTCACTCTATTGTTACTGACAATGCCAATGTGTTGCCTCAACCTGAAATCTTCGGCCAAGACACTAGCTATGAGCAGGAACTGGGTTTGGAATTCCTTCGCGTTTGGGGGTGTATTGCCTTGAAGGAAGAGTTTTGTGTTTGGGAAAGTGAAAAAACAAGTTGCTTGGTGCAGGAATGTGAACACTCACGGCACTCAGGGGCAGGACATTGCATGTGACTCTTGCACTATCATGCACGATTTTTGATGCTAAAGCATTTAAACTAAGATTTAAACAAACAGCATGAGAGGGGGAATGTGTGTTTTTGGAAGGGCGAGTTTAATAAATTTGATTATGAGTTAACCCCCACACTTTTTTGTGTGTATTAATAGAACCTAGGTTTCCCCGCGCAGCGTTCCCCACACTTCTATGGGTTTCATGATCTTGCCTTGTCCCAAGACCAGGCAGCAACATTGAGCACGTGAAGATCAGTGAGCCAGACAAGTGGTGCCTGTGCCAGCACTATGAAGAACCGTTGAAGGCAGTTGCGGTTGCGGCGCAACAGCGAGCTCGGATTGGTGAAATTACTAGCTCTGAATCCCAGTTGTACTCACAATATCAACCACTATTAGCATGATCTATCGACATGAACTACAATGATTCAACTATGAGCTACAACTCTTCGTTGCATGAGCTGGAATTCTTCTCGACTACATCCACTTATGCTAAGTATTACTATTCATGACTGTTTGTCAACAGCTGACATCAGCTGACCAACGTTCCCCTCTTCCCTTGAGAGACACTCCAGGACTCTGTAGGCCTCGGCGTCATCCAGGAGGATGACCCAGACGTGCCCCTGGTGACTCCCAGACCGCCCAGTTCAGGGATGGTGATGATTAAAGATTATGATGTTTCCTGGTAATTGATGGTTTCTCAAAATAGGGGGTACCCCTAAATCATCCAATTTAATAATCATCTATAGTAATAAACTACCCATGGGGGATGCCTGCTCCTCCCTCCCAGGTGCTGCTAGGAACATTGGTTTTCCCGGGCCCAGCTGGGCGGATGGACCCGGTGCCGAGGTTTCTGGACATGATGGAACCACCACCCGGCCGCGGCACAGAGAACAAGTGCCCTGAATTTCTCCGAGGAGTTTGGTGGATGAAGGACTGGAGAGACGCGCTGCGGACATTTCTCTTTTGTGTGTACTTGGAGTTATGGTTTGCTTGACGGTGGTTATTGGTTATTGGTTATTGGTTGTTGTTGTTGTTGTTGTTGTTGTTGTTGTTGTTGTTGTTGTTGTTGTTGGTTATTTGTTGTTGTTGCCTTTGTTGTTGCTGCCTTCGTTGTTCTCTTGTTCCTGTTCCTGGTACTTGTTTGTAGGAGCTGCAATTTTTTGTTACTGTCGTTGCTGCTGCCAGTGTTTAAGGCAAATCGTTTCAACCTGCTGATGCTTGCAGACACCCAACTGCTGGTTGCCGCTTGGAAGCTGACTGAGTATATCACCTGCTTTACAGGGTGTCGGGAATCTGTATGAACCAAAGCTTCAAATGATCAGTTGCGGTTTCACTATACCTTTGTTGCTTGTTTATTGCATGATATTTGTGTATGACTTATGATAATCCAAGGACATCGAAGGCCTGGGAACCACAACCAACCAGCAAACTTGGGGATCACACAATTTTGAACCACCGAATCAACCATTGAGGGGAAGGGTTTTAGTGCCCTCAATACTGTTGTCCAATTCTTTTGAGATTCTTCTCTTTATTTCTGGAGCCACCCCTGACCCATCTTATACAGAGGGATCGCTTTCAGCGTGATCTTCACCTCTACTCAACAGAGATTTTGAGAGAATCATAGGTCAGCAAATGTCGGTGGTCAGGGTGGTTCTGGCCACGCAAGCATTCAGAATCGGTTTGCCGGCAACGTACTACCAACAAAATCAAAGGTATCAGCTATCATGGTTATTGCCTTGGATTCTTTACGGTTCGCCCTAAATGAGGACCTTTGCGCTGCTTTGGGTCATCATCACATTTCCACCACTCAATCCCTTTTCATACATTAGTTGATCCATTTTGACTCTGTGAAAAGGACTCAAAATAACTCTGTGGAAGAAACCAAGACTCCAAAAGAATTTGTTGCCACACATTATCTTCCTGGGAGTGCTGTCGGTATCGGAAGGGTGGGAAATGTGTTTCCAGTCGGCCTGTCATAGGGCTATCACACCACCAACAACCCAGCCGCGACTATAGGCCTATGTCCAAAATACCACACGTGGAGTTCAACCTAAAGTTGCTTAATTTCTACAAGGGCGACCTGGTTCGCTCATCCAATAGCGAACATGGTCAGGCTTTGGTGATCCAAACATATCCAAACCTCGGAAGATACAACTGGACCATCCATGAATGAGGCGCCAGCCCAGTCACAACTGGGCCAGGGTCACGGACCTTCCAGGGCGGACTGTGAGCCGAGACCGCGCCGAGACCCCACCAGGACAATGTGGCGAACGAAAATGTGCTGTCCTTCGAGTCTGCTTGGTGGAGCGACGATGGCATGTCGGGCTGGACGCTGGGTCGTTCGTTCCCAGATCCGGAAGATGGGAAAGGATGGACATGTATTGGAGGGGGTTCTCAATATAGGGGACCCCTCAAATCCTCCAGTTTATTCATTATCAGCACCAATATCAGAACATTTTCATCCATCTCAATATTTTGCACACAGCCAAAGGATAGTTCATTGAAGGGCCAAACGCAGCCATAGGCCTGGTGGCCTGTTTTAAGCTTCCCAAATATGGGGCATTTGGCCAGCATATGGATCTGAGCAGTGTTGATGAAACTCGGGGGGGTTGGCTCAGAGGTGCATATGCAGAGAATAGTTGATGCACCTTTTACTGGTGGGTCGGTCTAAACATTTTTTATGTTCACTGGTATTTCCAAACGGTTGGTTGATTGAAAAACAGATTTTTCATAGGGGTATTACCAACTAGGGGTATTTTTCACTGGTTGGTGTTCATACAACTGGTATACCAAATTGTTCCACCAACCACTTGTATGATGCGATCATGTCAGGTTGTCCACCTGCCATGTCTTCAGTATACGACTTGTCGCCGACAGGGTGCCAACTGAGGTGCTAAGCTCTTGCCATATCCAGGGGTACCCAGTGCAAGCCCTTTAAAGGGCCTTTAAAGGGGGAGCTTTGGGAGGGAAAGCAGTCACAACCGTAGCATGTGTCCAGAAGTCCAAATCACTTGATTGAAGTTGATCGATCAACCTTTCACGAATGATGCCAAAACCCATGAAATCCTATGAATCACTTCCCCATCCCTCTTTTTTCTAAACCCAGAGGTCTCCCTGGCCTCCTCGTTCTCAGGTTCTCTCAACGGGTATGCTGATCACCAGTCGTAGCTTTAAGATCACCAGTCTCGACTGGGATCAACTAAGTGGCTGTCAACAATCCCCATTCTGTTGCCATGAAAACTTGGTAACCATCTGGTTTTTCTCATTGCAACTGGGCTTGGTGACTAATGAACCTGCTGGTTTTTTCACTACCATATGGTTACCTACTACCACATGGTTTGGGGATGTTTGGGTTATCTCCCATATGTTGTTAGTAGTAATTGGAAGCATAGGGCGGGGGGGTCTCTGTGGCAACCCACTTCAGCTCCCAGGAAGAATGCCGGCGTGAATTGGACCACAGGGCCCAGCTGGTGCGCTGACGAGGGTGGACGAACAGAACCACGGAGATTCGCCATGGCAAGGGAAAAAACCTATCATTTCAAGGGAAAAAACTATCATTTCGAGGGAAAGAATCTATCATGTCTAGGGAAAAGAAACCTATCATTTCCAGGGAAGCCAGCTATTTCAATAGAATTCATACGAGGCTTACCAGATATGCTAGACCACCTATTTTTTAGGATCGCCAGACCAACCCAGCTCCTAGGGTTGTAGATCACCCAGCTCTTCAGTTTGCACGAACCAGGACAAACTAATTAGCCATTACCAACCGTTGTTTACCGTAAATACTCGTCAATTACCATGATTTGATTAGCTTCATTTATCTTCATTTAGCTTCATTATTAATTTTAGTTTTCAAGCAATTACTTATGAAAAATCAATTGTTTGTTCAGTCAACTTGTTGATTGACTTCATCAACCATGATAAACCGATAAACCACTATTGATTACTAGTAGTTGTTGAACTAATGGTCACTAGTGGTCACTCAATGGATAATCGATGCTTCCTGCAACTAGTTTTGGAACCAAGGCATACCCGTGGATCATTGGGACATTTGTGCCTCGCGATTGCTCCAGGAGTCTGTGAAGCGAATCATGACAACTAGCATACTTAATCGCAAAAAGAGGTTATCAAATGACAAGATCATTGACGACTATGACAAATCTATGGTAGATCCATGGTGGCTGGGTATGATAGATACGTTTTAGTACGAGTTTGACTATGGTTGCGAGAAATGAATACATTTAAGTATAGGTTCCATGAGAGAATTGACTCTCAATTGAGTAAAGAGAAGAAGGAAGTTGCAAAGGCAACGTGCACTGCACAGTTCAATACCTGTGGGGTCCGTCGCCATGGGAGCGCAATGCGGTGTTCTCTTGAAAGCTGCCTGTGTGGCACTGAATGGCCTTGGAATCCTCAGAGCTTTGATGCTCTACCAAAGACTTCCAGGTGGGGACCAGCGTGAAGGCATACCTTGGACCAGCAAGCCATGGGCCATCCTGGGCCCACATTTGATTGTTGTTGCTACTGTCATGTTGTATCATGTTGTGTGAATACATACGATTACATATATATCTACTTCTTATCGAGTATTTAGCATGGTAAGGCTGTATTTTCGGTCTCTTCGCAAAGAAAGCCAAAGGATAATGTACTATCAACACCTAGTGTAAGACTGGCAGTGGAACATGGTGGAACCGGTATCAAGAACAAGTCGAGGGTCCGTGGTGGCTGTAAAAAACCCTACGACACCAGGTATTGATTGCCATGATTAGGTGGGCGGGCGCTTATAATTATCTACGAACTGACATAGTATATAACTGCTACATATGTATTATTTGTAAATCAGTGCAGAACAGAAGTTTAAGTGATTGTGTTGATTAGGCTTATCAGTTCGCATGGATTGGAATTCATTGTGACCCATGTCGATGTCTATCTATAGTGGGCAACGCATGGAAGGTAACTGGTGCTGTCAAGAATCAATTGTTTCTATTGGCAAGCAACAGTCCATGTGTGATTTTGCTTAGCCGTGGCAATAATTTCCCTTTGATATGGAATATAATTAGGAATAAGATTGCAGCTGGAAAGCTGACCTGACACATGGCTTTTAGGCAACTGTCTATCATGAGCCCGTATATGACAAGCAACAAGTAATGAACAATGGCAGGGCTCAAAGTTGGAGAAACATTCCTGACTACAATGTTTTTTGGTGTTGCCCGCAGGCATTGTGTTCCCTCAACTAAGCTGCTCACACTAAGTAATCATTGTTGGTTCCTTCCCCTTCCAATTTGCTTCATCAGCATCAATCAACCATCCGGCTCAACGAATATCATGATTGCTTGTCAAAACAGGTTCCAATCTGTTATGATCAACCATCAATAACCCTACTATTGTTGCTTATCCCCTCAAGTTAACCATCATCCAACCATTCTTTGATCATCAACGTGATCACCGGATGGTGGTGACCATGCAGCTGTGCCAGCGGGGTTCAGAACCCCAGAACCCGCAGGTGATCAACAGATCCCCATGAAGTTTGGCATCTTCGGAGAGGCGATCGGTTCCCAGCTGTTGGGAACTGCGAACCCAGCCAGTTTGGGGTACCCCAAAAATGGTTGGTTTATTTGGGTATTTCTCAAAATAAGGGGACCCCCAAATCATCCAGTTTTAGTTATTCATAGTAGTAAACCAACCATTTTGGGGAGGTACCCTATTTTGAGAAACCACCATTTCTATCAGTGGCTAATATGATGATATACTGTACGTATACCAAAATGTATAATTCTGTTTAAACAAATGTGCAAAACATAATATTTGTTTATAATTATTTGTTTTCTCTTGATGTTCATAGATGCACACCCGCATTTGTAGATATGACAAACATGTGACATTGTTTTGCTGGACAGTATCAATCTTACAGTTGTGCGATGCACGGTCATGGAAGCGTTTTAAGGAGCATTGGCTATTTACTATATTAGCATCTACCTGGTTTTCTTGATGCTATCCATCCTCTATGTTTTGGATCCACTGTGCAGGTTCAGTAAATTTGCGACTGGCCCCGCGTCGGGAATGATGGGCAATGTTGTTAGCTCAGCTCTCCTCTGCAGTGTTGAAAAATCACGTGAGCAATGAACCAAACTTGGCTGGTGATTGCTGGTGAATCACTACATGTTGAATATGGAATGGCTGGTGATTGCTGGTGATTAAACCACCAGCCATTTCAATCACTACATGTTGAATATGAAATGGCTTGTGATTTATCATCCGATGTTCCAACATTAGCTGTGAAAGAATTTCTTGCAGCCCATTGTGGCTCACATGGACTCGTAGCTGTTGAGTTTTGTTGGCCGATTTTCTTCGAGCTTCCCACGTCGCCTCAGGTGAAATGGGGCGCCAAAGGGCGCCCGTGGTTTCTGCTCTACCCGACCCTTTCGCTGCTGATGGGCCTGACGCCCTTGGTCAGCGGTGCAAGCAGCTCAAAGGTGCCAGAGTGGGTCAAGAAACCCGAGGTCTTCACAGAGATTATGGATGCTTGGCAGCTAGACCTGGCAGCTAGACCTGGTGGGTGGCATTGAGGATTTTTGTTTCTGGCTTGGTTGGGATCTTCAGATATTTGCAGGGTCCCATTTCACATGCTGAGCCAAAAGCTCCTAATGATTAGTCATTCCGATCGTAAGTGATCTGTTTGGGGGGAATGTTTGGGCGGTCAAAACCACCAATCATCTCGGTATGCTAGCCATTGCACTACTATTCATGATACTAACGTCATCCTGAATCTACTGATGGCGACAGGATGATTAACAGTTATTCTTCTGCTACTGACCCTCCATGTTAGTGGGAAAATATAGATTGGGTAAGAGTAGCCAGGATGCGAAAAACGTTGCAACGCACACATCCGGTGAGAAACCTGTCCACCCTTCCGCAGATTTTGACGGGTGGACATTTGCAAGAACCCATACGGAAGAAACATGTATGACGATTTGCAGGCAGAGAATACCGAAAGGGTAAGATTTGGTAGCGTGAATCTATATATACCCAAGTATTGCAAAGATATTGCAAAACTTTGAATAATTACATGTATTTCAGTGACATGATATGAATTGAGCAGCAACAGAGCTCCATGTGTCAACACTGGAGAGCTATGTGGATGTTCCAGGTGAGCAGTGGAGGAAAAGCAGTATTGTTGGTTGGTTGCTTGGTTGATT
This sequence comes from Symbiodinium kawagutii, assembly GCA_009767595.1. Taxonomy (NCBI): domain Eukaryota; class Dinophyceae; order Suessiales; family Symbiodiniaceae; genus Symbiodinium; species Symbiodinium kawagutii. The sequence continues at coordinate 300,501 of VSDK01019011.1, forward strand.
GGTTGGTTGGTGGCTTGCCTACAATGCGTGATTACCTTTTTAGCCAGTTGGTTGATTATTGGTAAGCTAGTAAGCTATCAAAACTTTTGGAAATCACGAATTATACAGCAAAACCGTTGATGACACATCTTGGTTCGAAGGAACATGACATTATTATGTATATCGCTGGTTGATGACTGTAGGACTGCAATCCCAATGGGCTTGCAGGGATGTGCCACAATTGAAAAACCATGAAAAACATAGCCTACTGGTAGAATTATGATGCAGGCGTATTCTACAGTATGTGCTTATGCTATGATCAGCACTATTGGTTAGTTATACTATAGTAGTAGGTAGTCATTTCTATTCATTTTATATTTAAACTATTGGTAGCGTATTCTAGCTCATAATTTTGTTGGCTATAGGATGTTATAGTATTTGGCAGCTGGGATGCTGTAGCCCGTTGGGGGAATGGGAATTGACCATTGGAACAAGCATCAAGGGATCACCGTGTCCGCATACCTGCAGAAATTCTGAATCCTCCAGCTGGCCCATGTCCAGGTGTAACTTGTCATTGCGTTGTTTTGGATTCTATATTTGTGGGTGCGTCAGCCTCTATGCCTGTGCTTTGGTTGGGAATGAACCCTTTAGAACCCCATTAGGCCATTAGAGGCATGTAGGACCAATGACTAATGACTAATTTTGACCATTAGAACTCTGTGTTCCTGTGTTGAAGCTGTAGCCTGGAAAGTGCTCCACAACAGGATCTGACCACGGATGCCACGTGTCTTTACACTGGAGCATTGATCCTGCTGATCATTGAAGAGATGCCGCGCATGGTTCAGAAGCAGACAGGGCTGCCATGGTACGCCACCATGTGCGCCTTGGTGCTTCGGTGGCTGTCCTGGCTGGCACTCCAGTGATCTAGCACAGCAATGGACAATTACCCCATATTTTATAGAGAAACCCTGGAAACACCAGAAGAACACCATAAGAACACCATAAGAACACCATAAGAACACCATAAGACCACCATAGAACACCATAGGAAAACCATCGGAAAACCATCGGAAAACCATCGGAAAACCATCGGAAAACCATAGGAAAACTGGAATATCACCATATTTTATTACGAGAAACACCGGGAAACCATCAAGTTAATTGTTGGATCACCACTAGAGGAGCTCTGTGGGTTGATTTTCATGAGAATGCCCTATCAACACATGGCATATGGGGGTTTCTTAAGCCAGTTTGGGGACCCCAACTTATGGTTAGTTTATTGTTAATAAAACGGTTAATGAGCGGATGTGAGCGGAATGATAACTTGTGGTACCCCTAGGTTGAGAAACACCCATGTGTTGGAAATTTACATCCTCAATTTCACGTGATTAGATGTATGAAAAGATCATGCCTTGTTCTCTCATGCTCTTTCCTACATACACATGCATATGTACGTCACTGCAAGGACATTCCATTCCAATCCATTGCATTACTTTATGCTACGTGACATTACATACACATATTTGTATAGGTGCATATAGGTATATATTCATGGATGGCAGATGATGGCTGCAGATAAGGATGTTGAACTGGGTTCCTCCAGTTTGTCGCCGCACCGAGGCTACATGTCACTTCTCTGTGGCACCTTCACCTCAGCCTTCCTCACGGCAAACTGGCTGTCCAGCTAAGCATGTTAGGTGCCACGGGGCCATGCCTTGGGCCCTCAACATTGATGAGACGTGAAGTGAAACGAGTGACTTAACATGGCTGAGCATGGCTGAGCATGGCTTCTTTGTTGATAGATGATGATCTGTTGATAGATGATGTTTCCTTAGATTGTGGTGATTTGCCTACATTGAGTTATTAGCAATTAGATTGATATTGATCTATCGATGTTTAGAAACTGAATTGATGTTGTTTGCTACATCAATGGCGAAACAAAGCTCATACGATTCTGCATCCTGCGAAACATCAAACATGCAACCCCGCTCCAGTTGCAGTTCATATTGGTATTTCCATACTTTTTCGCTCTTAAATCCTCTCTTGGAAAAAAAGTCCATCGCGTGATGGTGAGGCGTTTCCCTATTCTGAGTTTATCGAAAGTTCACCGCTTCCAGGAGCAACTTCTCCACCGATGCAGTTGGAATTGAGCCAAAATTCCACTCGTGATGTTGGAGATCGGCACGGTGGCGCTGAAATCTAAGCGCCGTGCAAGTGTTTCAGGCGCAAAGGAACAAAACGTGAAGGCAGCCGGCGTTGAATTTGGATGAGCCACCAACATCAAGAGGAGTTGGACAAGATGATGGCTCAACAACGGTGCACACATATAAGATTATATATTGACGCTTATACTCATTCATTTGTTTATATTTCTAGTTACAGAAAATGTTAGATTTATTCCTCCAGCAGTGATTTAGACATGTTGAAATGGAGGAAGGCCTCATCCCAACCATCAGCTGCTATTTGGTTATGATTCCACCAGTGCTCATGCCCGAGAAATCGACTCAGCCATCCACTGGTTGACTAGTCCAGTCCATGTTGAGGTCACCTACACTAAGAAACATTGCAAGGTGATCAAAGATGGGTCGCATTCATGTTTTGTTTCTGTCTTATGGTGAGGCACTTATCATGTCAGCAAGGTCCTTGTGCTTTCGAGCTCATGATTGAAGTAGCCAGTTGTTGTATGTGCATATGTGGAACCCGTAGGCTTCCACAATCCCTGTGGAAATGTGCCAATTGCCCATGGAGACCCGCAACAAGTTGCATGCAAGTTCCAAGTCATACAGCGTTTTGAGGCAGTCAAGTTTACAGCCCTCTTACCCCGTCCATTCCCTTCCGCTGGGTCATGGCTGGCCTTGCGGGAGAATTCTCCCATCAGATTTGTTAGCTAATTCAACAATATGCAACAATAAACTCCCCTATCATTCCCTATCCGATATTGGCTCAACATTCCCATCGGAGATTCTTTTCAACCTCCACAGCTCATCGGTAGGCTCAGGTCATTAGGTCGTTTCGCCAGGTATGGGAGCTTCCTCTTGTACATCAAGAAGTTCATTCGTCCTCACTTGCAGCGTGATCCTATCAAGAAGTTTCTTGTTGTCCAAAGAGGGCGACCAGAAAGACTAGGGCAGTTTGACTTTTTTGGCACACAATAATCAATTGTCTGAGAAGCAATGTTCCACCAATTTTGCCTCGGAAAAATGATAAAAACTGGTTGAACATGTTTACTCAATCAGTGTAGAACAAATTTTTGTGAATGACTCGGTTTCTACACTGATTGGTCCATGACAATGTGCAGAGGACCAGGTTTTTGGATGGCCGTGTCCCCCACCATGGCATCCTCCATCGACGTTTTAAGTTGTAGCACCCCTTGCGTTGCGTCGTTCGATTTCCGCCTGCAAAGCGATTCAGGAAGTGGATCACATTTTCTCACGATGTATCTTGGCAGCCATGTTGTCTCAAGGGAACTCCCCGCCCAATTTTGAAGAAATACCAAGGGAACCCTTGTATCCCCCAATACACAAGGAAACTCATGTTGAAAACACTTGAGAAAGAAAGCAAAGTCCTTAGGGTATTTCTTGAGAATAGACTTCTGCGGTTGTTCTGCGTGCTGATTCCCCTTTCAGTCCTTAGAGGTGACCTGAGGTGACCATCTCACTGCTCCGGCACAGACTGCGCACGGGGAATCGCATGTTTCGGGACGGCCTGGCATCCCCAAGGTCCTCCAAGGCTCGCCGCTGAGGACTGGATCTATGTCTTGGGTCCAGAGGACCGCTTGGTGGACCCACAAGGCCACCTGCAACGGGAGGTGCTTGGAGGGGTGATTGATTCAACAAGCCTTTGGAACCGCACATGGCCACCCATCTACAAGATTTTACAAGAGGTTTAGATGTTTTTAGGTTCGGGGTACAGGGGTGAACCTGTGGCACTTTTGACTTATCTCATCTGTGGGAAGTGATATGCAGCTTGAATGTCCAACAAGAAACGGACATTGGAACACCCACTGGTGGACAGCTATTGATTCGAGGGGCTGAACTCACCCACATCCATGGCTTGTCACTTCTGGATCCAATAGTTTTGATCTCCCGCAACGGTTCATGGTGGCTAACCGCAAGACACCGACATCTCTACCGGTTTTGCGCAAAGGAGCGTTGTTCCTGGCAGGGAATTGTGAAGAAGGCACACGGCATCCAGCACCAAATTTTTGCCACGACTTCAGATCTTCGCCATGACGGGATAAATCAAGCTGCTGATTTATGAATTATTCCATCAACAAAGATGTGTACCGTGTACCTCAATTGCGAATATTGATGCCACGTGTATTTATGTATAAACATGTGCATATGTTGATACATGTACGCCTATTCCCATTTGCAATATACATACTTTTGATATGCACATAGTCCAAAATACGTAATTTAATATAGATAGTTGGGATATTGCACATGAAATCACATAAATACATGTACCAAATGTAATCTATTACATATATACAAATATACATAATAAACATATTTACATATGTAATCTATTACATATATACAAATATACATATATTATGCACATATACATGTATACATATCAATGTTTGTTTTCTGTTTGGATATGAAGTCCTGGCTCATGTGGCATGCCCTGAGGCAATGAGGTGCATTTCATTCCCGGCGAAGATCTGATGAGGTGCCCGGAGAGCCCGGGCATGGAACTCTGGGGATGTCAACAACCTGTTCCTTTCAGGTGATTTTCCACATATCAATTTCTATAGTTCAGGTTGTTTCCACAGTTTCCATATGAATTTCTATAGTTCCTGATACCCTCATGTTTCCATAGTTTCGTTTGCATATCACTTGAATATCACTGGCATAACCTTGCATCACACTTTCAAAAAGGCCTTGATCCGTACCCTGGGCCACGCGATGCATGCCCCGTGATACCCCGATCGAGATCCTCCTGGATCTCTGCCCCCTGATCCATATGCAGTTCATTGCACTTCTACAAAGATCTACAAGGTGGATCTTGATGATCTTGATGGATCTCTCGCATTTTCTATCCAGTCTGCCGGTTCCTGCAGCCATTTGGCACGGGTGGCACGGACTGGTGGAAAATATCGCTGCAACATCATTGCCACATCTGGAGCTATTGCGCCGGAGGCCTTTCCCACCCTACTGAGAGAGCTAGCTGTGCTTCACAACAGTTCAGCAAGTTGTTGCTCGGCGCAGCTGTGCAGAAGTTAAGAGGCAAGCAATGCACCTCCGGGATGCAGTGCTCAGACGAAGGCTTGTGATGAGCCCGCTTTACTCAGCAAGATTGCCGGCAGAAGATCACGGCGCACGCTTTGTGCCTTGATCCATACCCGATCCCCCGAACGCGGTTCTGCCAGTACCAGCCTATGACGTGTGCGTAAGTTTGAGTCAAGACAGCCACGGACAACGGGACAGACACCAGTCCTGCCATTGCCGGTGGTTTGCAAATATTTTTTCACCAGCCAATGCCAACTATCGAGGGAGTGACAGAGGGTACTTGATGTTTCTTCGTTGCTAAAAGCCGTTGCAATTCGGCGCAGGTTAAAGGGGCACGCGTGCCAGGCGTAGAAGAGGTGCGGAGCACGCCCTTACCGTAAACGCTGCGATCCAAAGGTATATAGATCACCGCAGAGCAACCCATACTGTACTCGAATATCGACGCGAACCGATTTGTGTTTGCGCATATTTATTTAAAAAAAGCTCCCTTTTTCTTTTTATGCATGTTTTGAACTGATGCATCCACGATCAATAGATAAGGGCAAAGCTCATTGAAAAGGGAAACATACCATCAATTGTTACGAGAACTGAACTTCAAACATACACATAATTGTTGGACCAAACACTATTTCTCCCATCAAATGACACAGACCTTTCAAGGCTTGCAAGGGGACAGTTTTTGTACCAAAATATTGGCGTAATATATTTTTGTGAGGAATCATCTATGGATCCGGACTGGTCAGATGGTTGTCAGCAATTGTGATTTACAGAGATACCCAAGATTATAATGGAGTTTCAAACTTGAGAATGCTAATCATGAATGGCGAATCGTGCAAAAGGTTGATACGGGTTCATCATGAAGTACATGCAATCAACAGCAGGTTTTGGAAACAGGTGCTCTGAGAGTTCTACCTGTAGCTGGTGATTTCCCTTCTGTTCCCCAGTGGCGAAGAAGGACAAAACTATTGCATTGGCATTTGCCACTCAGTAAAACAAACGAAACCCCGCAATAAGTCTAACAATCCCCACTCCATGGAAAACGCACATCTACCATCTACCTGTCAAATCTTGGCGCAACTCGTTGACATTTGTACATTACGGGGACATTGACTTACCGCTTGGTTGGAACATGAACAGCAAGATTGGATGCGGTCATCACAGCGACTTTGTTCTGCTTCGCCCAATCAAACAAACATTGCCCTCAAAAATTGGAATTGATCATCACTTGCATCGATTTATGTTTTATGAGTGGGAAAGTTTCTCATCGGATGTGCAGGATCTCAATCAACTGTAAATCATGGACACTTTCATCTGGTGGTTTTACTCATGTTTTTTCTCAGCAGGGTGGATGGTCGGTTGATTTACCAATCCGGCTTGCGGCAGCGGCTGGGTGTGGTTTGCGCCAACGGGAGTGTGATCATTTACCAATATTTTTTCGGGATGCTTGCAACCAACAACCAGTTATTGACAGGGACATTTGGGCTGTGCGACTCGGAGCGACCTGAAACTGATGTTGGGGGCCCCTGCGGCAACAAGGGGTATCATCAATCACAAACTACTTGTGATGACAGTGCTGGACCATGAATTTTCGGTACCTATACAGTAGCACAAACTACCTTTTGGCAAACTTGGAGGTGATTTATTCTGGATGTCCCTATACTTGAATGATGGGCACTACCAGATAGTCAGACAGGTAATCTCTTTTTGAACTGATGGAAAGATGTTGTCTAGGAAAGTAGACCATTTCTTGCAACTGAGTGATAATTGTCATGCATGATTCAAGGAGGTAGTGACTGAAAATGGTCAATGATGATGATTGATCATGGTAAAGGATGGTTACAGTATTTGAGGTCAATGGTGGCTAATGATTGATGGATATTGACGGTCAACCTTGGCAGTGCTTTAGGGTGTGGTTGGTCTCTCCCCACAAATGGCGCACCAGCTCGCCAGGATTTCATGGGAAAACGGTGACCCAAAGAAAAGCGTGTTCTACCAGTACATCATCAGAAGAGTCGCTTACAAGGACTTGGGGAAACCTGAGCAGGGAAACCTGAGCAGGGCCAGACATAGAATGTCCCAAATGCTGCCAGTGTTTTGGATAATGTATCCACTGGAATGCGTACAGTTGTGTTTTTGCGACTCGAACACATAGATTCCTTTGCACTTCTACATATGAACATACTCATTCTTGCACACACACAGACACAAATGCATGTATATGCGTATGCATACATATCGAACCGTAGGCATATTTGGAGCTTGAACCCACCTCATAGCTGACCATGATGAAAGGGTGTAATTGGGAGCGAAGTGCTCGTACAGCACTTCCTTTTTTGGGTGTTTTGCTTGAGACAGAGCCACAAAATAGAGAAATACATGCTTTGTTTTACTGGGGTGGGTACATGTTACATGTTGCCTCACTGATGCGGTTATTCTTGTTGTTTCTTTGTTTCTTCGCATGTCCCACTTGGTTGCTGGTTAGATCGCCATTAATTATCATAATTCAGTTATTGCGGTTGTGATCTTGGTGATTTTGTTCTAGTTGTTGTTCTTGTTGTTGTTGGCCTTGTTGCAAAAGGATGTTGTTAATTTTTATTGTGCTTGCGGTTTGTGATCATCTCTCATCACATATTATCATATGGTTCTCTTAAATGGGAAATTGTTGTGAAAACAAATCTTCAACTTCACCATAGTAGGTGTTCTCTTTTGATTCCGATTTATTCCCATGTTGAGGTAATGCGAATTATCATGGGCAGACAATGATCATAATTATTCTTGAGGTTTGTGCTTAGTGCTACTAATTGGCACCGCTGATGAGAGCCAACAGCTATCGGCAGCTATTTGTAGCTGATCAGTGGCGGCCACATCTTGTAAGACAAAGTGGTCATCATGACCCATGACGACCCTATTTGACAAGCATCGTCGGTAAGAAACCAGTAGAAGTTAGAAGGTCTATTCCAATGATCAGAAACCCTGATGTAGTGGTCCCCAGCAACACTTGACTTGTTCATCGGGGCACTCTTCAAACTATTCAATTTAGAAGTCAGTGCTTAATACTTTAGAGATCCGCATTGCTGAGCTAGCTGCAGGTTTCATGCTTGATTCCATCCACATGTGGGATGATTATCCACTTGTTGATTAATTATTAGCCGTTTGATATAATTGCCATTCCTAGTTATGAGCCATCACTTCTGAGCCGTCATCAGCCACAGCCACCTTTTGGGATGTGTTGATTCGTCCAAAATCTTTGCAGGACAAGGACGGGAAACTGGTGAAAACCCCCACATATGACGAATCTTGGCAGATGAATCACGTTGCAGTCATTTTCTTGTAGCTCAAGTGGTGGGCATACTTATTCTGGCAATGGCCACATCAGATTCGTGAAGGAAATGCTGGCAGATTGTCCAAGCCACCAGAATTTCTCACTTAACAGCTGTGCTTCCTGCATCGTTGGTTGCTGGTCATGGCATCCCGTGCATTCGGAGATTCTGTGCAATGCAACCATTGTTGCACCTGCCGTGTCGATGGTAGGATGTGCCCAGATCTAGTAGAATCTCTAGTCTTGTGGCTTATTGCCCAGTGTATTCCAGTGTTAGCTACCATAACGAACGAGTTACTAGGCGTTGATGTTGTTTGACACAGTTTGTCACAAGCCTGTTGCTTGTAACAGTTATTTACAGGGTTCTGTTACTAGGACTCCTTCAAAAATAGGAACCTCAAAATTACCTTTTTTGGAGTAGGCAATACATGTGCTTTGCTGTTTTTTTGCCAAGTTTTCTTCACACTGCCTGGCCTATTGCTCACTGCAGCTTTTGAATCCATTTCTTCCCACATCAAGTCAATTTACAATTTTCAGTTATGCCATGGCCCTTGATCATCGGTGGCGTTTGTGTAAGCTTCGGCATTGGGCGGGGGTGATGTAGTGAATGAAATTCCAATTTTATCAGGTGTAGAATTCAATAGGTTCGTATCACAATCAGAATGAGGCCCAGAGCCTGTGGGCACATAGACAGGGGTCCCATAGAGGTCCGGCAGCAGGCCCCCAGAGTTGCGCTGGGCGCCTGTAAAAGGTCCCAGTAGAGGTCGTTTGGAACAGTATAATGTTAGTCACGTCGTTTAGTGAAGGTTGCCGTAAAGAAGATCTGGAAAACACAGTCAAACGAGTAGGGCGCCCTGCAAATGAAGAAAGGCATAGCTTTTTTGTATTTATAATTTTCATCGTCATCATCATCATCATCACCATAATTTTCATCATCATCGTCATCAACCATCAGCTACCGCCAACCATCATCAACCATCATCAACATTCATCAACCATCATCAACCATCATCAACCATCATCAACCATCATCCATCCATCCATCCATCCATCTCCTGGCATTTGAAAAGCACTACGCAGGACATTGACGAAAGCCAGACTTACTCCCTTGGGGGCCAGCCCGCCTTCAAGGGCAGAGGCGCGGCGAGCGCAAGCAACAGGGGTGGTTGTGGAAAGGGTGGCGCAAGAGAACGTGCGCATTCCCCAGGTTGGTGATGATGTTGAAGACACCCCCTTGAGTTCTCTCACTGCTGAGATAGAGGAGAAATCCCGGGGGTCATTCTTCCACTGCACCAAGAGGGATTTGCTCAGCGGCGGTGGCGCCTTCTGCGCGTCAGCTGCAGCCCAACGTTTTGAACCTCACTATACCCTGAGCGGCGGTTTTTGGTACTGCAAGTCCGTGGCATCCATCCATCCATCCAACCATCCATCCATCCATAATCATCCGTCAAAAATCAATCATAACACATCATCATTCATCATCCATGATCTCCATCCTCCATCACAAAACAATCATAACCCGTCATCATACATCCATCCATGCATCCCATCCATCCCCCCGCCCGTCCGTCCGTCCGTCCGTCCGTCCGTCCGTCCGTCCGTCCTCGTCATCAACACCATCATCAACATCATCACCATCATCATCATGTTCACCATCATCACCATAATCATCATCACCATCATCATCATCACCATCATCATCATCATCACCACCACCATCATTATCATCACCTTTTCTTTTTCACCACCATCATCATGATCATTATCCATCATCATCCGGCATCATCTGTCTTCATCCATCACCATCATCATCACCATCATCATCACACCAGCCATCAACATCCATCACAATCCATCGCAACCGCTCATCATCCAATATCATTCCCCGCCATCCGCTATCCTCCACCGCCATCGCCATCATCATCACCATCATGATGTCCATCATCACCATCATCACCACCATCATCAGCCTCATCATCATCATCATCATCATCATCATCATCAGCAGCAGCAGCAGCAGCCATCATCAATCATCATCATCATGATCACCAGCATCATCATCATCATCATCATCACCATCACCATCACCATCATCATCAGCATCATCATCATCATCATCACCATCATCATCACCATCATCATCATCATCATTACCATCATCATCATCATCATCATCATCATCATCATCATCATCATCGTCATCGCCATTGCATCGCCATCGCCATCGTCATCGCCATCACCATCAAGCATCATCACAGGCACCAGCGCCTTCATTACCCTTTCCGGTTTCCATGACCAGCATTGTCATCCAAGTGAAGAAAGCGCTGTTGAAAATTCCATCCCCCAATATCAAGTTCAATTTGGTTCTAAGCCTTCAATATCCGGCTGAATTCCATGCCAAGAAGTTCAAGACGGGCCCCAGAGGAGCTCACCTACCGTCGATTGCTGGGATTTGCCATTGTTTTCTTGACGGCAGCGCTGTCAATTTGCTTCAAGAATCCCGAAGAGGAGGACAAGGCGGGTTTGTGGCCACTTTTGGGAATGGATGGACCATGTCTGCTTGAAATTGTGATTTCTTGACCCTATCGTGAATTCATGTTTACCAGGGTTGGATTGTTGAACGGGCCGAAGAAGCCTTCATTGAATGGAGGGTTCTGGTCTTTTGGATTTGCTGTGACCGCCGCTTCAGAGTATACACATGTATCCGCACATCCATTGTTAAACGGATACAGACATTCCTTTTTTTATACAGGCTCACTTTTGGCCTGTCAGTGGAGTGATCTATTGACTCATGGGGGCTTCTTGGGTTGATTTATTTTTTTCCTTTACCTGCCAGGTTTGACGGCCTCCAGATTTAATCAGATGCCCGAACCACCCTAATGCCGGGCCCAGCTTCCTTACCTTCTTTCCCCTGCCTGCCACGCTGCCAGTCAAGCCCCAGATGGAGTGCCAAAAGGAATGTCACATTGGTGCGCCGTTGGTGTGTGCCACAAAATTTTTTGACTCAAGCATGGATAGTTTTCTGATTTTGCTTTTGTATATCTTACATGTTCTTGCACCATGTATAGAAAATATATATTGAAATTCAGTGCTGCCAGAGACCTTTGCTGCGGCGCGCTGCTGTGATGAGGTTCAGTGTGGGAATTCTACCCGACAAGTTGGTGGTTTTCCCATGAAGGGAGTTTTACCAAGTGTGGAACCTCCGTACTTCGATCCAAGCTGTAAACGGTAGTATTGGATGGATTCGCTTGACATGCGAAAGAGGACGAAAAGTTTGGAAGTCTGAAGTATGTGCATTGGATCCTAGCCGATCCGGCCAATCTGGAGCAGGTTGGAAGCTGAGTTCAGGCCTTGCCATGCCTCCAACTTGAAAGGTCCCAGGCAGTGTCGGGTTGAGCGTGCAACTTTTGTTTGTTACGCGCTGCAATTTCACCTTGCAAACCTCAAAGCCAAAGGAAGAGACACTATTCGGCGCCGCTCGCCCGGAGGCTCCGTTCTCCGAGGTTTCTCCCTAGGGGCCACAGCTGGGTCGATGGCGGACTTCAATTCAGTTGTTTTGGGCTCATCCGTCAGGTGGGCCAGTGATTTTCCTAGATGGATCCCTGCGCGACCGTGTTCATAAATGCTACAGATTGCCACGGCTTAAAATAGCCTGTCACTGCCCTTGGTTTCAAAGCGCCCCCGGGCCGAAGAAATGCGGCTGCGCTACATGATGTGCGAGAGCTTATGAGGCTCTTATACAAAACGATGAATGCCAGAGATCAAATGTTCATTGTTGGAATGGGCTGAGGGTGTCCCAAGTAATACTGACATACCCGCGAGGAAAGCTAATTTCAGTTGCTGACAACATTGGAGTTTTCAATTCGTTTAGTCTTGTGGGGCGAGGGTTGCCCCAGGGCTTTGGGAGAAGCTGAGGCCCTTTCCGTCTACGTACTGCGGACCCCCCCACAGCCTAAACAAAGCCGGGGTTTGGCTTTTTCATGGTCTAAGAAATTTCGCAGGCTGTTTGCTAAGTATGCGGTTGTGTGAGACTCATTGTTCAGAAGACCCTTTCGATTGTTGTTTAGGTTCCAGGTTCCTTCCATCACTGAAACCGTCGCGTTGAAAAATATTGCGCAGGTCATGAAAATGTAGCCTTACTTCTTCACGTTGACTTAGGGGACTTGAGCCCAAGAAATGCAACCGCAGGAAATTGAAGAGGAAAAAATTGAAGTGTGATGGCTGTGGGGCGTGGCTGCATCATTTTTCATTTTGCGCGGTGATTTTTCCGTTGTCATTGTTGCAGGAAAAAATATGATCTCTGCTGGCAGGCCGCGTCAATTGGGAGATGCTTGAGCGAAGCGCAAAAGGTGTGCTGCGCATGTTGCCTTTTTATGTTTTATTTTTGTGCAATTCTTCGTGCAATTTATGGTAGGTTAAATTGCGGCCACTGTTACACGCAATAGGATTGTGAAAAGGCACAGTGCTGCACCAATCCTTTGGACCATGATATAACTACCGGGGGTTAGCCATTAGCCGCCATTAGCAACCAAAAATCAGATCAACAATCAAAAAAGGAAATTATCACTATGAACAATCACTTTTGTTGACTTGGCTAGCCACCATTATCCAGCCCTGGCGTTCTTTTGTTCTTTTTCGGCCACCAACCACCCTTAACCATGTGGTGGTTTCTCAAAATGAATTTTTTCATACATGGGAAATTTGATTCCTGTAAGTGATTTGGGGGTGCCCCTGCTTCGAGAAATACCCGGGGTTATTCACAATTTTGAACCATCATCAGTATCAACCATTATTCACCGTTAAAAACTTAATCACTAGCCTTTATCCCAATAACCATTGTCATTACGGTTCCGGCCCTAATCATAAGTTGCCATCGGCCATTTTACCATATTACCAAACATGTTATCAACCGTTATTTCGTATTAAAACTAGAATCCTTCAGTATTGATATTTTTCGCTTACTGACCCTATTATCAGGTTTTTGATCCATTATATGAACCCCATTATTCACTACTATTTCCCATGGTTTCCCGGTTTTCTTAGGATTTAGTCCACCCGAAAAACCATGTCTGAGGAACTCCTTGAGCGTGCCCAGCGGCCCACCGAGCAAGGCGCGCCGCGTTCGGTCAAACAACCGTTGGGGGGGAGCGAGAGGTGGACTCCACGGATGTATGCTAAAAAATCATTTGGTATACAGCATAGATATGTGCACATACATATGTATATATATATATATATGTATGTATATATATATATATATATACCCTCGGGGCCCCATGCTTATCTGTGAAGTAGCAGCTGGGGTGGGGTGGCGTGGGGGGGTGGGGTGCTTGCGTTTGTCTGACATGTGGAAGTGACGTTGAGGCTTCGTTGCTGCCATGTAGAGGTCACCTTGATGTTACGTTGCTGCCATGTGAAGGTCACGTTGATGTTTTGTTGATGTGAAATGAAACTATCATTTTGCGTTTGGGTCCAATATGGGTAGCTCGCAGAGGGCTACAGTTTTGAAGCAGAGGGGTTTAGGCCTCGCGACAACAGGTGAGTTGGTTGAATTATATTGAAGTAGATATCCTCAAACCACCCTTCATTAAGGATGTGGGTCGAGGCCACCGGGGCAGCTCCGTTCCTCAGGGGTGATCATGGCGACTGAGTGACAGGCATCCTTTTGCATAAATCACATCTTCAATTTATAGTTGTTGATGGCTCATGGCGTTCACTTGTTGACTCTGGCTCTGAACCTACACATATGTCAGCGTCATCGTCCATGAGGGCAGTCCAATATGGGGTTTCAAAACACCCACGTAGATGCTAATCACAGCCTCAGTGGCATCACAACACCAGCCTGTTTCCACTGAAATGGCCAGCAAATTGTGGGTGCAACTCACACATTACCAGTGCCAGTACCTCTCAAACGTGTTGGTTTGGCGTCCAATGTTCAAAAATTAGTCATTTTTTGGTTTGATTCCACTGACCCAAGATAACCATATCCATTCCATGTCTATGAACTCAACGTCCACAAGCAATGAACTCAACCGTTGAGCTGCGGGGCAGCTCGCGGCGTCATGAGTCCTGCCCTCAGAGCTCCAGGCGTTTGTTGCAACCTCTTCCTCTGTAACATCCCAGATGAGTGCCTGGAGCAGCGGTGGAGTTGATAAAGATGCCAACAATGAAAAACATCAATATAACCAACAAAGGGTATGTAACCAGGAAAGGGAAACCACTGATGATGATGATGATGATGATGATGATGATGATGATGATGATGCTGATGATGATGATGGTGATGATGATGATGATGATGATGATGCTGATGATGATGGTGATGGTGATGGTGATGGTGATGGTGATGGTGATGGTGCTGGTGCTGGTGCTGCTGCAGCTTTTGGTGGCGATGATGAAGATGTTGGTTGATATTGTTCAAATCATGCCTCTTGATGATAGGTGCTCATAAACAGGTTGTTGCTGCTCCTTTCATGATGATGATTCGTTGGAGCGGTCTCCTTTCTTCCCTTGGTCCAAGAATGACACCCAACAGAACCGCCGAACTCAGTTTGCATTGGATCCAACTTACTTTTTTGGGATGGCATCTCTGTGTGTTTGTTTGTTTGTTTGTTATTTCATTGTCGATGGGAGATACCTTCCAGTATATACCAACACCATATGCTAATTGTCCGGACTAATTGCTTCCACTTCCAATTTCTTTAAAGAATTGGGAGAAATCAAAAGACTATGAAACAAAATTTGAATCACATTTCTGGAAATATTGTCTAAAAAACTATCGGAATTTGAAAGGTCACGTTTGTGAAAGGTCTCCAATGCTAAATGGAAGGTCAATGTAATTCCTGTTTTTGCCATGGTTGTTTCCCAAGTGACGTACCTGACACATGATGGAAATATCCTAGCAAAACTGCCGATTGGCAACTGCATGGATCATGGGGAGAAGGCAAGTCTTGAGCTGCAGAAGTGTACGGTTGGGGTAGATGCATTGCTCTGTATTACCAGGGTGGTTCACCGATCAGTTTATGATCTGCAGATGCGGGAAGCCTCTGGGATGCCTGGCGATTCTGGAACCAACTCTTACTTTATAAAACAGCCAGGGTGAAAGGGGCAACTTCAGTTTGGGATGAACAATGACTTTACATTTGTTGGATGTTGGAGGTCTCTGAAAACTGTAACTGCGAGTGAAAGGGTGTCTGGAGCATGGCCATGGTCACGCCATGCATCGCCTCTGATACTTCATGTATCTCTCCCTTAAAAGACATATGTGCAAGGGTCAAAACACGGTTTAAATTGCCAAGTGTTCGGGCCGCCATGCCGAAACCAAATTTGTTATTTTATGGTGTGTAGCGATAGGGAGCCTTGAATAGCGATACCCTGTGTTATACATGTATATTTAAACATTTATATCTTATATGTATGCTGCTTATATATTTGCGTATCTACTATATACATGGAGACATGGAGACATGGAGATGCCTTCGGTGCCCTCAGGTATGTATCGTTTCTTTATATATATATATATATTATATATTGTTATGTTGGTATGTTGTATCCTTATTAGAATTCTTTTCTTGATATACATTTGCATCAAGCTCTTCCATTAAGTGTTTTTACATATTGCCCCTGCACGTGTCAACGCAGCCATTCTCAAGTAGGCCCATGGTTTTGAACAAGGGAATACTGGAAGTTGGGATGCCTTCATTTTTCGTGATTCACCAGGCCCCCGTAGCGATACCAAAAGCGATACCAATCGATACCCCTAGCGATACCAAAAGTGGTCTGGTATGGTCCTGCCCCCAGATGATGCCCAACCAGTCTTGTAGAAGATATTCACACGTTTTGTCAACCAATATGTATTTTGTATCCCCCCGCATGCCATGCCTTGGAGCCTGCAGACCATCACTGGCCTTCGCAAAATTTACTACGTCAATTGCGAGCATGTAAAGCTGTCAAAGAAAAGTTGCTAGCAAGAGTGCACTGGTCACGGCCCAGTTCTTCTGAAGATCGACATGTTCGGTGACGATGTCCCGTCGAGTAAAAAGTAGTGAAATCCTGTGTGTAGCGATAGGGAGCCTTGAATAGCGATACCATGGTCTTAGGTTATAGACCCAGTTTTGACCGTCGCACATATGCATAATCTATACTGGAGTGTTTGCATTTGCGGAGGGAATAAACCCAAATCCTGGGTTCTCCTGTTCGCAACCGTATGTTTTGATTGGTTTGTTTCCTCCTCATCTGTGAAAGTATCCATGTGCACCTGTTGTTCCTCCCAGAGTTGACAGCTAGTTGCTACCACAAGTGGACATAAGTGGGCAATCACTGTAGTTTGCCTATGAGACCTTTGGGATTAATTACATGCCACAAAAAGTTCTTTGTGCGTTTTTGTTGGTTGTGCCTTTTTTGTTTTGATTCTTTGGAGCTGTTCACTGCAGCTTGGGGTCTTGAAGTTACCATATGACATTATCATATTGATGAGGAAATCACCGTCCTAGAATCAAAACATTTGAGGATACAACCAGGTGATGCCTTCTGATTCTTGTTTCTTGTTGTTTGTGAACTGCCGTTGACCATACAAATGCCTTGTGTTGCTACTCACAATTTGAAAGTTCCCCTCCTACGCTGGTGTGGCAACGACAACCTCTCAGGAAGTATGGCCTGGTCTACGATTCTTTGACTGACACCCAACTGATTATCCCGGGTCCTGAGTACCCTAAAGCAAAAGAGTGATCATTGCTGTCAACATTGCTACGTGCTCCCCGTGGACCAAAAGTGTTTCCGATTGCCGGACTGGTACACATTGCTGTATTGGTGTTTCGTTGTCGGGCCAAATTAGTTTGAAGGTCTTCTACTTGAAGGTGTCCGTGACGGACCCAACAAATTGGCAGTTTGCCAGAGAAACATCGGTACGTAAAACTCTGGAGAGGTTCTGAGACGTCACAACTAGTTGCTGTTTGAGAAAGAGGATTCGACCAGTCAAAAAGAGAATGAAACACAAGAGGTAAGAAAAAAGGCTATTGATCACCATAGTTATCATAATGATTATTGAAATCATCCCGGTATCTTGTGGTATTATCGAATACTATTTTCAAAGCAAAGTCTTTCTGCTACTATTGAACATTCTCTGCCATTCCTGGCAAGTCTCAGGGGTCTGACGTAAGTTCACCCGTTTTTCTTTGGCAAACGGTGCTGCCAACCACAGACATGTGGGCTCTCTTGCGGTCAATCATGAGCAGACACAAGACATGCGTGTTCTTTCGTACTAGCAACCCCACTAACAATAGCACTGGTTGTTCAATATTGTTTGTTTCCGGGGTCTGCAGTCTTCATTGGTTTGAGCCCACTGTCTTAGAAAAAAAGCAGCTGAATCGCAGTCGCAAAAAAGTGTTTCGGCCATGGTGGATCGGGTGTTTGCATTTCATGGTGGGCCAACCAACCCTGTACATGGATGGCATCATACATCCCTGGCACTGAGCTGGTGCGAGATTCAGCAGTTCACAACGCAGTTGGCTATGAACGAACAGGAGGGTAGTGGCTTGATCCAATGGTTTGTACTACACTTAGGACCTGCAGACCCCAGCACGCTTCGAGTTTCCATTTCGAGGGGTGGCGCAAACCCCTGCGGCATCATTGTCGTTTCTAGGCTGCTGGTGTGTTTGAGGTCTTTTCAATCCGCGGGAATGTCATGGTTCGGTTTCACTATTTTCTATCGATAATGTTATGCATGAAATGGATTGAAATGGTTTCCCTTTTGTGTTATGTGTACAATTACACAGTATACTGGATTGAAATAATTATGTCAATTTTCTACATGTATGAATATTTACCACCATTACTAGCATGGCTGTTCATAATTCAACGATCCAAAAAAAACAGGTGGCCAAGTGTTCTTACTCAGCTCGCGCTTTGGAGTCGAGGTGGTGGGTGACAACTTGTGGATTTGGAGTGTCCCGGTTGCAGTCACAGCAGAGCTATAGGGGAAGAAATCAACGGCTAAGCTGAGGAAATGGGCGCAGAAGAATTGCCCTGGGCTTCCATCCCAATGAGGCTGTGCTATCCCAAAAGCACTCAGCTAGATTTGAATTCTTTTCAGGAAAAGTCACAAGTTTGGGGCTACAAATTTGATGAAACAAGTCTTCATTCGGTTGATGCATCACCATTCGCATCTTTTAGTACCAGGTGCGGCCCCCTAGCTAGTTAAATCTACTCGTAGTCCTTAATCTAGCTGACTAGGGGGACCGCTCCTTGTTAGCATTGATGTACTGCATCCTACTGCTGTTTGCCAAACAACAAAAAACAACCAACCAACACCTATTCTGTACCTAAGCAAACGGCAGTGGATGGCAGTGGTCTGTCTCGCATCACAACAAGTTCGGAGGATACCTTGATTTAATTTCCGTGTTCATTGACATCCACCTGGTTGACCACAAAGTAGAGACAACGAGTGTTTGTTTTCCTACGATGGGTATGTCCATCTTTCTTTGTTAGAGTACTCGGCACGAAGCTTATGCACAGCAAACACATTTTTGTGAATGTGTATGCGGGAAAGCGTGACAGTGCGGTACCCCCGCGTAGCGCACCAATTTCTGTTGGGGCCTCGGGCAACCCATGGCAGTATTTAGGGTGGAACCGGCTATGTACACTTGAACAGTAAGACTCTCAAACCAATTTGAATCAAATTTCAAGAGGTTGGTTTGCGATGGGCTACACTGGAATATCCCAAGCTTCCAGAGCTGAACTAACTTCCCTTGAATCGAAAACAATTTGTATAGCTGGTTGGGTCAGGCCATTCCACACATTGAATAAGAATCACAAACAAAGAACAAATGAAACTTCTTGGTCAATGTCCACAATTTCTTTGTTTCCAAATGTTTCCAATTTAGTGTTCTTGTATATTTGGAGGAGAGCCATCCTCCTTACAATGGGGATATGCTGATGACTTAAGTTGTTCCCGGTTGCTGCATCCTTGGCGATCCTCTCATCACTGATCAGTGGTCAAGCTATCACTGGCAATCCGTGGGGAAATGACTGGGTCGCCAAGGGACAAATCTCCGCGCCGGACCTTAGGAGCCGATCATGCCTTTCTGGACCCTGATGCTGGTGGGGCATCCGGGTCGGTTGCCAGTGGCTGAGGTTCAGGGCGGTAAGGATGAGTGACTAGAAAGTTTTGGATCAGACAGTTTACATTTGCATACGTGTGTGTATACATGGCCATGGGTCAATATTAATCGACCAACTAGTAGGGCACAATCACCACCAATAATAGGGAAAACAATGCTTGATGAAGGGGAACCAGGGGTACAGGGTTTTGACCCACAGCCACATGTGTGTATGCATGTATGTGTATGTGTAGATGTATATGCCAACATATGCATAGATGCATAGAATTATGTTGAGGAAAAAAGTGCGGCCACAAGACCTACCCAGAAGTTAGTCCTGTCAAATGTTTAAAAGTCCTTCCCATGCCTATTGTTTTGCAACTTTGAAAAGTAAGAAACTCTAAACCCTAAACCTGAACCCTTTCACCCTAAAACCTACACCGTAAAACCAGAAACCCCAAATCACCTCGTATAGCCTTTGTTCTTTGATATCTGTGTGAGCGTGTTCAATTGATAGCAACAGCCACATGCAAGGCCTGGACAAAGTATACACATGTTTTTCTCCTTTCTCTTTGTCTATTCATTTGTCATTAGCGAACAATGGCTGTGTGATTTGCCTCCGCATGCACGGATTGCGAGGCTGCAGCCACATACAATGTGATCTTCACTGCTGATGGGTCGACTCTTTTTGGCCGTTCTGGAAGAGAATTTGGCCTCGAAAAACTCATGGTTGATGAAGGTGAATGATAATGAACAATGAATTGTCCTTCATGATGGTGGAAGTGTAGCCCCTTCACATCTTGACAATACCCCTTGTTTCAAACCCTCCCAACTAAACTTAGAAAAACATATTTGGAGGGTTAACAATTGTTTTAAAAGGACGAATAAGAAATCCAATTGGGAGGAAATCCAGAATCTACTTTAGTATCTTTCTCTGTCTTGTCTTGTCTCAGTCTACTTTTCAAGACAGGGTTCAAGATATATGATATAAGATATATTTTTCACCAGATTTGGTTTGGCATACTTGAATGAGAGGGGCTTTATAGTTGCGAACCAGCCAGTTGGCGTACTTTATTGGGAGGGGCTTTATCATTCATATGTTGACATTACTCACAGTAAGTGGAGTGCAGTATTCTCCGTTATTGCCTTCCATGACAACTCTTAGTGACCGGCAATGGCTGACTATTTGAGGACCCCCGATATTGACGTGCCATTTTGATGGCAAAGAAACAACAGCTCAAGGAACTGAAGGAACGGTCAAATGGGGTTGTCTGAAGTGGTGGTGCCGACCAAAACTATTAGTTGTGATATATAGTAAAATTACCAGAACGGTAAAATTACCCCTCTTGCTGCTTGGTTTTCCTATTATGAATGGTGATTATCTTTGCAGTTGCCATTCATAATAGGAAAGCTAACCAGCAATAGGGGTACATTATGGCTTTGGGAGAAACCCACAATGCAAAAGAATCACTGAGTACTGCAGAGAGCTCCCAGGATATGACAGCAGAGGGCATCCAGTTCTTGGGACCGTTGGGCTGCAGCTGCTCTGCCATCTGCTTCCAGGCCCTCAGAAGGATCCGCGCAACTCTTTGGTGCCCCTGAAAGACCGAGCCCTTTGTCACGCCTTGGGGGCGGTAACGCCGTTGGTTGAAGTCGAATTTTGTGGATCAGCCAGCCGTGGTGGAGGGTAGTTCATGAATGTTCATGATAGATCAATCAAGCATGGTTTGGTGTCAATGGATGTTGGATATATTATCTTCAAACCATGAATGGGGAACACAGCCGATGGACCGAGAAGAAGGGCTGAAGGGATGGTGGCCGCTGAATTTGATGCGAATCGCACCCGAGATGCAAAGATCACTTATCTGCCATTTTGTTTTCAGGCACTATGGCTTGAAGCTGAACATCACTATATAGTCAAATAAGTACATAGACATATCTATATTTACATGGTACACATATATTTTTTCATTATTCACCAGCTAATTAAGTAATGATTTGATAACATCTTATAGTTGATAAACACATATCCAGGAGTGAAGACACATCCAGCTGTTGCGAAACTCAAGTTTGGACTATGACACCAAGAATTAGGATCTAAAGCTGCATCAGTTGTCTCATGCTTCATAATCGTCATTCCTTTAGATATGGCTATGGGTCAAATTGAATGAACCAACTAATGGGGATAATCACCAACAATAGGAGAAAACAATGCTTAATGATGGGGAACCAGGGATACAGGGTTTTGACCCAAAGCCATATTAGACTTTATGATATCAATGGGTAGCATGATATGATACTAGTATGACAAAGGTATGGACAATGTGTTTTACACATTTATATTGTTGGCTGCATCGGGATATATGTTTCTTGGCTCCGTCGTCCGCCGGTATTTGGTTTGTTCCATAAACAGTGCACCCCTAAGTACCGATGATTATTACTGTAGTCGTTGGTTGAGGGGTACCTAAAGCTGGCAGTTTCCCTAGTAATGGTAGATCCTTATCAGTGATGGCAATTTAACTGGTGGTGATTTATTGATATGGATCTCCCAATCAACCATTGTCAAGCAAGCACTACTAAGTAAATCTCTGTTAGCAACGGATGGTTCACTGTTACGGAGTTTCTGATGGTTACTGTCAAGCCCTGTAATGAGCGACCATTGCCAACCATGGTCAGCCATTTGCATGTTTATCCATCGGTATCAGCTATTTGTCATTGTTAGCCAGTGGCTAATAATCTACCATCATGATGCTGAACCTTCGGAGCGATCTATGACCCGCCATACGAGGTTCCCAAAGGAAGCGAATATTACTTGACTGCCATGGGTGACTATCCAGCCAAGATGCTTGCCTGCACCGCTCGTTGTCCAAGCAAAATACGGCTTGGATGACGGAAGAAAGAGGCATTTTCGCAGGATTCCTGAAGATTTTCTTGAGGCAAATTTTGGTCAATACAGAATATATCAAAAATCATCCACTTGTGTATCCCTCATCTTAAATGCTCATAGATCACTTGATTAACTTGATGATTGATCAACGGTTTTCTGGATCCGTTTGGGAGAATTGTGATTCACACATACTACAGTAGGTAGTTCTTGTTGCTGTTGCTATTTGTTGCTGATTTCGTGAGCTTTGAATATCTTGCAATGCTCAGGGTCGGTGTGCACGTGAAGGGAGACTTCGTGACAATCTACGGGCTTCTCGATGGCAAGAAATAAATTCCTTAGATTGATGGATAGTCCTTGGTGCTCCCATGGGATGCAGGATTGTTTTCACAACAAAGATTTCAACCCCAAAGGCAAATACATATATGTTGTTGTCTTGTATATATATGTATATATTTGTTTATCTGATTACTTTTACGTACAAGTGATTTGTTTGACATTTATATCATCTCTTGGTAGTGTACCAGTATATTAGATACATACCGATTCATATCATATGTTGTCGTGATATACGTACTGAAACTGCATACTGACATCACGTGTTTCTGGGAATGCATTTATTCAGAACTTTTGAATATGTATATAGCAAATCATTTTACAGTGGACCTTTGCGTGTTTGTCAAAATAGGGGACCCCCAAAATCATCCTTTATATCAGTCATTCTTAGCAATAAACCAAGCATTTTGGAGGCTTTCCTATGGCTTGAGACCCCCCCATTGCTGTTTATTAATTGCAAGGCCAGTTGTGGCTGGGCACAGAAAAATTCTGCACCTTGATGCACAGGCTGGCAGTTGAACATTTCATCGAAGACAACACCATATGGCACCTCGGCGGAATCCGTGCAGGGACCCGCACGGCAGGGAATGGATATGTGCAGGTTCGTGTTGGTGGTCAATGATTTGGGTAATCTGGGCAAACAGATTTGTAGAGTTTTGTGTGATGGTAAATATGCCTCTAGGCTGATACATTGTATGATGTCAAATAGGCATTGATCAGAGCTGCACTTCTCCACAGACATTCGTGCTTATAGTCTAAAAATATCCTGCACGGCTTGTGTACTCGTTGACCATCTATTGTTACACTTCATGTTTTCGATGTACATATGTTTTTTGTTTACGGATGGAAGCAAAAGGTGAGAATGCGTTCTTCTACCCCATTCCGAAACATTAAATCTCATACAAAAATCACTTGTTTTGAGAATCATCCTTCCATAGACCAACGAATCACAAACCGGTACTCGTCGTTACATATTTTTGGCAGGTCTTGAAGGGGCTAGATACCGACAGACATGTGTTATGTAATGTTCTGTGTTCATGTGCATGTCTATGTGTTTCTCTACTTGCACAGATGTGCGTGCATGTGTGTGCTTATATCCGCATGAATGAGTATTCGTTCGCTCATGGGCAAAATGTACACATGGATAAGTCTAGTATTACCTACTAAATGGTTGTTGGAATATGATCATGACATGTTTTGCTTTTCCTTTCACGCTCAGATTTGATGGACACTGTTTGTTTTTCATTTTCTACTGTACATCATTGGGTGAGATTCGTTGTGGCAGCAATTCAAGGCACCCAGTCAGTGATATACTGTAGATTGATTTAGGTACTACCATCATGTCATCGTCCTCATCGTGGGAATCTTTATCGTTGATGCATCGCCACTGGCGGCTGCATAGGTGGCCATGCACGGGATGCTGGATTGCAACAGCCATAGGAATTGTAGTAGGGTAAAAGTGTCCTGTGCTGCGCTAGCACTTGGAACAATAGCTGGGGCTCCCAGCATTTGCGATGCAGCACCATCTTTGCTCACTAAGTAATGGTCCAGTGTCAAAGCAAGCTGTAGCTGGCGCTTACGTCACCCAGGGAAGGAGAAGCTGGAAGGGTCTACTTCTACCAAAATGAGCTTCCCTACGATGTGGACCAGGCCCAGTCTGCTTCTGGACCCTCCGAATCCTTGGTTTGGCTTGGTGGGAATATGAAGGATTCTGGAAGCGTGCATGTGCGTTTGTGCATCCATGATTGGCCCAAACAGCTTCCATCCCTTCAAATCCCTGCACGTTTTTGGCTGATTATGTGGAAGTTGCTGATTGTTTCTGAGGTGTGCCCCCGAATTTTCGGCATGCTTGGCTGTCATATAGGTTTGTTTTGTTCTTTTGTGGTTGAGATGCACAATGTATATTATATGTGTCAAGTTATTTGTATGTATATATATATATATCGATATACATTTACGTATATTTTTGTACATGAACATCCAGCATGCATGTCATCAAAAACCATGTGGGCCAACTACTGGAATGTGCCAAGCCCATGGCATTAATTTATGCAAGACAAACTATATCAGAATCAAGGGGGTCAAATCATTCTGTTGTGTAACTCGCTATAACCCTGTTGGCTTATGCAGGTTATGACCCTGTTACATGGTAACATAATCATTTCTGCAACTAAGTCATGAACAAGTTACCCAAACATGTGTGAGGGTGGATCCTTGTCCTGACAAAGGTGTGTAGTGTGCTCTTCACACCGCATTACTGTTGCTGCAGCATCGAGCCCTTTGCTACCTGCAGCCACCAAGTGCTTGGCAAGAGTTGAACCACACAACGTGGTGCCTGCTGGTTATATAACTTAAACTTACTACATCGTTTTTTGCATGTGCATATACATGAGCAGTGTTTACAGGCATGTATAAGCATCCATTATTATAGAGGTTTTTTTCATTTTGTTAGTCAAGAGAACCCAGGATGTTGATGAGCTATGGCTATAAGTTGCCAGTGAAACAGACACACAACTGCTGTGCTGCCCCCGGTGGTAGGAGAATTTTGGTGACAAGCACTACGTCGGCTATCGCGTGACCCACACTGTACAGCGCCACGAAGCTCAAGGCGTAGGCGTGGCTGAGGATTGTTCACCACGATGCGAAGTCAGGTTGACCCCGTGTTGATACGCTTAAGCCCGGAAATAGATGGAAATATTTTTTGATTTCTTTATTTATATTTATATACTATATATAAATATATATATATATTTATATATATATAGCTTATATTATATAGTATATCTATAGTATATCCGTATATGTCCCCAAAATATGTTTTCGGTGGTGCCCATCCCCTGATTATGAGGATTGTTGCCCTCAGTAGCCATGCCGCTGGCAGCTGGGCCAGGGGTGTGAGATGCAGAGCCGCAGGTGTTTACAGCTATTTCCGAGACTTCAAATGCGTGGTTCGCAGCGGATTTGTAGCACCCAGCACAGATGGAGTCATTTGGTTGCAGGGCAAAAAAACCAGGGTGCGATGATTCTGACCTTCACTATGAATGACTGCAGTACAGGAGCGTATTATAGGGGATTTGCATCTATGTGCATCAGTAGTATGATCATCCATAATACCATTCCTGTGTGATGAGGTTCAGGGAGAATGTGTATTCAACAGGGAGTATCTAACCCATTGTGATGTAGAGAACTTACAAGCCAATAAGGAGGTCCCCAACATTTTGTTTGATCACCTAGAGAATACACAATTCAGCCCACGCTGCACAGTTTGTATTCTCTTGCGTTTTCAACCAGCAGATTTGTTCAATGCAGCAAGGGGGTGAGTTCTATCAGTGCCGCGCATGCATGCAAGACATCATAATTGGAGTCTGCAGAGTCTTTTTGCCAACGGATTTTGTTGTCCCCACAAAAAAAATCAGTAGAAGCCTACACATATATGCAACTGCTCACCGTAGAAGTGGGAAACTAAGAAGCTTGGAATGTTTGGGTCTACTGATTATTTGAATCCGCAGTTGAAATTTGTCTCACTTTGGAGGGGTGAGACTTGTCCAACAGTCCAACCCATGGTTCATCCCATTCCTTGCTTCCTACAGATTTATGGGGAAGTCCACAAGCCCATTGCTTTCATGGGCAAAGTCACCTTCCCCAGGGTTTGCATCATGGTTTTACGAACATGTGTGGGGCATGGCCATGACCCTCAAGCCACCTTGGTGGCACTTTCAGTTGAGCAAACCTCCGGTTTTTCACTGGTGAGCAGCTTATTTGTGCTACGTCCTGAGCAGTTTCCTGTGGAGTACTGTAAATTGTTGGTTAAGGATGTGCCATTGACACAAATTCGCTGGGGTACATGAATTGGTGGTTAAGACTACTTAGCATAGACCTTTGTCAATCATCATTGAATATCATTTGATGCATTTCTTTATCGATTTACGACAGCCAATACGGGGGTAGCTCCACATTTGCTGACAAACCTTTGCTGCGTCGAGGTTCGCTTTACCAACGCGTTCACGCGCTTCTTGAATGGAGAACCAGGACGGGAAACCGCTTGGGAGGTTGACATGAAGCTCAAGCCTGGTTGATTTGCCCCTCAGAAGTGATGCTTTCCGAATGTTCCACGGGACCCAAGTGTAACACCCCGACCAAGCCCGAGCTCTCATTGGTCTATTTGTGTACCTGTCGAATCTATAAATCCATCCATCCATCCTACCAATCTAGCTACCTATCCTTCTTGAAGCTAAATTGATGATCATTGTTTTTGTTGTTGTTGTCCTCACTTTTCAAGGTGATTATTTCTCATGCTAAGCTTCAATCCCACCTTCCACCCACGCCAATCCACTCAGCCACCCAACCAGCTCTTGTGGGTATAGGTGGATGTTTCGGTGTTGACTAATGTTTGACTAATCTGCAGGTAAGAGGATCTTCTTGATTTACCCCATTTGTTGTTGGTGTCCAGGTATGATTCTTGCTAAATAACTCATTGTCAATAGTCACTAGTCAAGTTCCGGTGTTGATATCCGCTTGGTATGGGCCGATATCTAGATATAGTTGATCAATGGTGAGAACATCCACCGCTAGTCGACCTGTCGACATTGAGCGACTGGGCGTCAATGCTGAGGTAAGGTCGGCAAGGGTATCCGAAGCTTATGTTATGGTCTTTACATTTATGCATGTATCAATGTGATATATATATATATATGATATGATATGATATGGTATATGTTTCAATACATACATATGTATATACACGTAAAACTGATGAAAGAAAACACATACAGTACAAATCATGATGATCAACAGCGCTTGAATATCGGATGATCACAATTAGGATTGACACTGCTCGACTGTGATCTATGAT
Source organism: Symbiodinium kawagutii (assembly GCA_009767595.1). Classification (NCBI taxonomy): domain Eukaryota; class Dinophyceae; order Suessiales; family Symbiodiniaceae; genus Symbiodinium; species Symbiodinium kawagutii. The sequence goes on from VSDK01019011.1 coordinate 328,204, forward strand.
GGATGATTATCAACAGCAATGGATAGTGTTGACACTGGATAATGAATCACGATGATGAATCAAGTAAGTAAGATGGTAAAAGGTCATGAAATCATGGTTGATAATGGTTTGAACACGCTTAACGCTTCCAGTTGGACAATAGTCAACATCTTGCATAATTAATCATTGTCGATGATGTTGAATCATGAATCACTGGCAATTTTCGGGCTCACACTACCAACAGACGACTGTAAATCATTAAACTGATCATGAAGCGCTCCAAGCCATAGAGACCTTCAGCAATGCTGTTATCTTCCTTGAGAGCATGCTTCAACCCCCCCCATCAGACTGTTCGGTGGCTTCAGGCGCTTCCCCCGTGCGCCAGGAATTGAGCACGTTCTGAACGACCAGGGCAGTGCTGTGATGGGCTTTTCTGCTCCTATGAGCAGCTCCGCTTAAGCATGCGGGGTGTAGCCAACCTAACATCACAAAAATTGCCATTTCATGCGTAAATCTTTGTAAAACTAGGAATGGTCGTAGTTGTATCTTATATAGAATGGTTAAGAATGCCAACAGGAGCAACAACAACAATAAGCACAACAAAGTGTGTTGGGTAGCGCCTGCGCGATTTGTCAAACCAACGTGAGCCATTGGTCATCACTGCCGTCTACGGGGTTCTTAATGAAGCTTTCTGATGGGTGAAAAGCCAAAGATCACATTGACAAACAAAGCACTTGGCAAAAGTTTGAGATTTCATTTGGGTATGTGCCAATATAGGGTAACCAACAAGCCGCCGAAAAATGATCATTTTACCAGGGAACCGTCGGTTTGGGGGTACCACTATGGCTTGGCACATAGTTATATAATAAGCAGAACCATCATCAATAAGCATTGGCAACCATTGATAAACATTACTGACGGTCAACATGGGTGTTTCTCAAAATGGGGGACCCCCCAAATCATCCATTGATAATCGTTTTTAGTAATAATCCAACGATTTTTGGGGGTTCCCAATTTTGAGAAACCACCACATAGAGATGATTTACAGAACTTCCTTAAACTATCCATTTATCTGGACAGATCTTATATTTTTGTTCGATAAAAACGTGCACTCCCACAGCCTCCACCACTGGGTGCCGCTTCAGGTCGCTTGCCCACCTCCATCAAGGGCCCGACTCCTACGGAGACTCCGGCACCGCGAGGTGCCCAGCAGGGACGACCATCCCAGTTCATGGGATTTTTTATACCAGGTGACTACCACTAGTAGACTACCACTAGTAGACTACCAAGTGACTACCACTAGTAGACTACCAAGTGACTACCCATCACTACCTGGTAGTGATTTTTTACTTGATTTGTTCAGGCGACTACCAGGTGACTACCGTGTCGTACCAGGTGACTACCACTCAGTCATTTACCTGTCGGATGTGTTGGCAAGATTTTGCGTCCAACAAATTTGATCCAATGTTTAGTTACATTTAGTTATCCTGAATGTTAGGAAAACAATTGAAGAATGAAGTGCGCCAAATGTGGATTTCATATCGCTAACAGCTGACAGTGGGATATAGGCCTATCCAAAAGCACAAATGCCTGTGGCGCAGCCCCAGATGATGGACCCAAACTTGGATAGTTGTCCCAGGCCAACTGGTAGGGACCATTCGCGAGGACATTTACCACCAAGAACGTGTGCAAATTCAATTCGACGTACCACCTGGTGGGGTCCACCCCAAAAATATCAGGGCAAACATACAACCCTGCCAATGTGGAGCTGGTCATTCACATCCACCTGTGCTTTTCAGATATTGATACCTGTCATGTGCATGACACTCACAGACTGGTTCACGTCGAGAAGTGGCAGAAAGCCCTGTTGATCGACTATTGATGACTATCTCAGGGTCTCACCTTGGAAATTGGGGGAGTGTTTGCCGTTATCAACACCCAATAATACTTTAATTACATCGAACAGTAGAATATATTGATGATTTGTCTTGAAAGCTGCTTGCATCTTGAGATCTGGCCAATTCATTGACATCATGACCACCAGCATCCTCATGATGAACATCATCATAACCATCATCACGTGGCACCTCCACCATCACAACATCACAGCACCAGGAAATGACATGCCAGCCGCATCCGCCAGGAATACCCATTTGGAGTCTGATCCTGGGCACTGCTTTGGTCTCAGCTGGTATTGGCTGGCTGCTGGGCCTCTTGTTTTTCCGCTGGAGATCCAGAAGAAGAGGCGAGGGGCGGCGAGGGGTAGACAGGTGGGTAGCGAGACAGGTGGTTGATAGTACTGGGTGTTGGATTCATCGTAATCCGTCCCTCCCATTGCTAACCCCTCACGTCAAAAAAAGACCTTGGATGAGCATGTTTGTTTTTGTTGGCTTCTGCTCAATTACAATTGTTCATTGGAAAACCAATAGGAAAACAACGCAATTAGCCCAAGAGTCAGATTCTCCCTCAAATTAGAATAACACTTGACCCATGGGGCGTGTTTTTTAGGGTTCATAACAAAAAAGCACTTGTTTACTTTGGTTTGTTTGTCTACGAATAGGGGTTTTCTTCTTGCAGCTGTCTTGCAGGATTTGAATAGACTTTAAGAAATAATTGTGAAAGGCAAAAATTGAAAGCAACGAAAGCGTGCTTTTCATAAAGGTTGTTTATTTATTGTGGGGGGGGGTCCTTCCTACGGCTGTTTCTCACTGTATGGATATATAGACTCTAATAGGGGTATCGAAAAGGAAAACATGAAGTTCTGTGTGGTTTTTTATGAATTGATAATTAGGGGCTACCCAGTTGACTCTGACCCAAACGCAAGAACTCCTATTGTAACCAACTTCTAGCTGTGTTTTCTATTTGGACAGTGGTGATTAGTAATTAAGAGGGGGAAGAGATGATTCCAAAGTTACAATCACGTGGCGACTCCAGGGGACAAGAGCCACAAGTGCCGGAGTTGTAGTGATTATAATGATGACTGAATCTGACTAGTTGACCTGGTGTGGCTGGTTGGATGTTGACGGTAAGGATGGCCCGCAAGGCCAGAATGATTGCGCGAACAAAACCAAGCATTGGGGGGTCCTGTTTCTGGATATCCTGAATTACAAGAGCTACACTTGAGGACATATTTTTTTGGGAAACATTTCATGGACAATGATACCCTTGAAGACCGGGACACGGCTATGTTCCCAATTGCGTAGTGGAAGCAGCTAATTCCACGGACATCCAAGACACGAACGTTGGATGCCTGGAAGAACGCAGCCAATCCATGTTGGTTGATGCAACACTAGCAGTGGAGAGACCAAGGTATGCAATACAGATAAATGTACATATTCACCTGTAATGATATATGTATATCTATATATGAATAATCATGCAATTTTTATCAATTTGATTTATATCTTCAATAGTAAATGTAACTATATGTTTGATTTCAATTTGGCTTAACTATCGAAGTTGTTTCGGCGAATGGATGGTGAGATCCGCAGGCCAAATGCTGAGTCAACAGGCTAAGTCTTAGCAGCAACCGCGGGACAGGGCTGGCTAGGATTCCTGACATATGAAGGGCGTCAGAGTCTGAGATTCGAACCGTGATGTTTTCTGAGCCAAGCAAAATAGAATTGGGATAACCATCGTGAACAAAAAGGGGATAGGTTGGCAAACCAAAAGTGGTGCTTTGCTTAAACCAAAGAACTCTTATCACTTCTTATCTAAGTTTTAGTTGCTACCTGGATAAGCTGGCTACCTCCTGTCGTGTCTTCCACTGCCAGGTGCCTTTGTGTCTGAAGTTTCTGACTCAGACTCCGACAAGTGCTAGTGAGGTGGAGTGGAATGGTGGGTGGGATCCGGGACCACGAAAGAAACCCTGATACTACAACCATAGATGTATTTGCAATTACTTTCAAACATATTATTGTCCAATGATATTGTTTGTTGTATTTATACATCTTGTTGATTAAATATATCTACCTACATATTGATGTCCTAAGTTTATATGGACTCTCTCTTTCTCTCTCAATACAATCTATATATACATACGTATATTGTGCTGAAGTGTATTTGCATTCACGTACTTTTGCCATCATAGTGCTGACTCAACGATTTTTGGTCGACGGGTCAGATTTATAGACCTTTTGTTTCTGTCTGCTGCACCTCAAGAGTGGCATTTATAGCCTTTCATTTTGCGGGTGGAGGAACACAGCATAGGAGGTTATGAAGCTACCCTTCAAATACACCCGGGATTTCCATTCATGAAATTGGAACACATGAATCCAACAGATCCTTTTCACTGGTGTTGCATGTACATAAATGTATTGCCCAAAATTGAAGAGGCCAAAGGTATGATGGCTTTGGGGCTACTCTCGGTTGTACATTGGCACGTCGATTACCGACGACATTGAGAATATGAACCTTTGATGAGCAGCCAACCATGGGGTATCTAAGAGAGTGCAAGTGGTCGGCTCCACTTAAGCTGGCTCCAATTTGAACGTTCCACTGCTGATGATCAGGACGTTGGTGGTGGTAACTTCTACATACTTCTGTGATTAGTTCAGGCTGAAAGTGGGGTCTTAGCAATGATGATGTTTGTGATGATCATGACAGCTTGATGATCACGGTGATGGTGAGAGTTTCATTCAAGACACGAGTATACGTGGCCAAGTGTCAGCCCCCGCAAGGAACCAAAACTTTTGTGTCCGAGCAACGCCAAAGCGCTTGCATGAGAGTGCTGACCTGAGCAATGGGAGCTCCGACGCTGCATCACCCATGGTGGATCAATAGCTATGAATACTATGGCAACAATCCAAGTTTGATGGTGAATCAGTAGCTATGAATGGCAACATTGGTGGTGGATCATTCATACTATGGATCTGGACAGCTCGCGGAAACGGTCCCTACCCGTTGCCTGGGCAACAATCGCTTTAAATATTTGGCACAGCTTGCACGGAAAAAAGGTTAGCAGCTTGTCGGCGACAGAGGTGTCAGCCTTGTATCGAGCGGCTTGGCTTATCGGCGAGAGCTGTCTAGACACCATGGAGAGGTCAGGGGTCCACAGTAGACGGGAAAGCTGTCCACTTGAAACATTTTGTTGTTTTCGCCAGTATGAACAAATGAGGTGAAACTGTTGAGACACAAAGTCACACTGCACCCACTGCGCACTACACCGCACTGCCAACATACTGTTTGGCTCAAGGCTCATGTCAAAAGGTCCACTGCTGCTGCTAGACTGTGACTGTTGGTTGTACTGGAGAAAGATCCTCGAATTTTGCATGGTAGCGGAGCACTGACTCCAGCTGCAACTGTAGATCAAGACTGAAGCAATGGCACAGCTAGGTGAATCTGGATCACTGGGAGGAAGCAACAGGCTCCCATTGCCTGACAAGTTCAATGGCAGGATGGAACACTGGGAAGACTGGAGCTGGTCCGTGAAATCCTACATAGCACTGTTCAAGACTGAAGCTGTAGAAGTGATGGAACAATGTGAGACTGTGGCAACTGCGATCACTGATGAAAGACTGGAAGCTTTGGAGACTGAGAGGCCAGAATTCGTTGATGCTGGCTTAATTCGATTTAGTCGACAACTGCACTACTTGTTAGCACAGCTCACAACTGAAAGTGCCAGACTGGTGGTAAGAGGAAACACTGAATTGAATGGTTTTGAGACATGGCGCTTGTTAGCTCGAAGATTTTCACTACCACGAACTGCACTGGATATCAGTCTACTGACAAAAGTACTGGAGTTCAAGTTCAGGTCTGACCACTTCGAACAAGACTATAGTGAATGGGAAACACTGAAGGCCAGGTACGAAAGACAAGCAGGAGCACCACTGCCCGACAACATCCTGGTAGCAACACTGTTGAACAGAACCACTGGCCCACTGCAACAGCACTTAAGACTGAATGTAAGAACAATGGATACATATGAGGCTGTGAGAGAAGTGATCACTGCGTACTACCAATCACGACATGTAGCAAACTTTAGGAGCGTGGACACTGGAGGCCCGGCACCTATGGATGTAGGAGCACTGTGGCGAAAAGGAAAAGGAAAGAAAGGTAAATGGTCGCCCACTGGTTGGATGAGAGGCAAAGGTAAAGGAAAAGGACTGAAAGGAAAAGGACAAGTGAGAGGTTGGCCTCCACTGAAAGGAAAAGGATTCAAAGGCAAAGGAAAAGGAGGAAATGCTCCCGGAGGAAATGCTCCCACTGGACACAAAGGAGGAAATGCTCCCACTGGATACAAAGGAGGATGGGCTCCCACCGGAAAAGGAAAAGACAGAGGAAGATGTTGGAAGTGTCATCAACGTGGACACATTGCTGAGAACTGTAGAAACGTAGCTGTTCTATGTGAAGATGATGTGTACACTGACGAAATGGAGGAAATGCTCCCTGGAGACACTGAATGGTTTGACTGGACTGGTGCACTGACCTATGACGACTGGAGTGATAATGTTTATTATGACTGTTACCAGGACTCAGACTGGTTGGATGACCAAGACTGGTGGACTGACTGTTGGGATGACAACTGGACTTGGGAGATGAGCAATGCTCCCAATGTGCCTCCAGCACTGCCCCAACTGCAGAACACTGCAGCGTCCAGCACTGCAATGAGCTCAGTCGGTTTCACTGCAGGGAACCTAGCTAGTTCTCCTGCTGTCACTGCCACACCACACGTTTCAGCTGTTCATGCAAACAACGTGACTGAAGCTGAGACTGGTGACACACATGAGCATACCGATACTGTTTCCACACGTGCAGGCACACGCACTGCCCAAAGGAGACCCAGCACTGCAGGTATGTTCATTGCAACTGTTGCTGTACTGAATTCATTTGGTCAACCTCAAGGGTTACCACTGATCCCAGAGACTGTTTCACATACACTGGATGTTCCTCACATGGATTTTCCCACTGCACTGCAACATGACACACCGCATGACACACTGAGTGAGTACCATGACCGCTGCGTTGCCTCTGTGGCAAACACTGAGCACTGGATTTTGTTTGACTCTGGAGCTGCTGCACACTGCTGTCCCACTGGATATGCACCAGAATATCCACTGCTACCTGTAGGACCAAATCCACCTCGACTCAGAAGTGTCACTGGGAAACCACTGAACATCCTAGGACGTAAGATTATCATGTATGACTGTAATGGAGTAACACTCACTGTGAATTATTACGTTTGTGATGTTCCTTTCTGTCTGGTTTCTGTTGCAAGGTTCTTACTGCAAGGTTGTTGGACTGTTCTTGGAAAAGATTACTTGAAACTCATGACACCCACTGATGATACAATCGACATCACACGACATGGCACACTGTTGTACCTCACACCTTCCTCACTGGTACCATATGATCCTCAGGTGATGGCTGAATACGACAAAAGGTTGGAAGAAACAATGAAACAATTTGGAGATGAACTGAACTGTGTTGATTTGCAAACACCAGCAAGCACTAGCACTGATGCAGTAGAGCAATTGAAGACACTGATCAATGCTATTGAGCCAAGAGTGCACTACCACACCGACACATGGCAACTGGATGAAGCAAATCACACACTGACACGTATTCATAAACGACCTCGACGTATGATGTTCATGCCTAGGAACACAGACTGCCCTGTCACACTGGACAGACTCAACGGAACAAGAATCACAACAATGAACTTTGGTGAAGGTAGAGTTGAGACTGTCACTGAAGATTTCAGAACGCTGTTGAACCCAACTGAAATGAAAGGTGAGCACTGGAAAGGCAAGACTGTCTTTCAACTGAAGGTCACAGGACCACTGAAGCGCAACACCACGAAAGGACCAGTCAGAAGACCGGAAGTGTCTTTTGAAGAATCAACTGAAGAACCAGCTGAACTGGCAAAGCATGACACTGAGAAACCATCATACTCACTTCCACATACTGTAGATGATGCTAAGCTGATCACTGACAGACTGCTAGCGCACAAGACTTGGGATGATGAACCATTTCGTGTTTTGCTTTTATCACTGTTTCAAACTCCAGACCCTCAGACTGGAGAAGTGAGAACTGCTGATCACTGGTTCCACACACCTGTCGCATGGATACGTTTTCATCACACTGCACGTAGAGAACTATTTTATCCTGATGATACTGGACCTGACCACTCACAGTTAGGTAATCTTAGGATGACTGTTTTCTTTCGTACTAGTGGTGATTTGGATGGACATGTTCATACTGATGACTGGAGGACTGAGGACTTGACAGAACAATGGACTCCAAATGTCGCATGGACTGGACTGACCATCTTTGAACGACCAGAAGAGACGATCACTGTTGAACAAGAGACACACGACAAAGCAGCTAAAACTGCAAAAGGACTTCCTAGTCCAGGTGAACCTACTGCCCAGCAACGAGCTGAACACTGTTTGACTCACTTGCCATACCGCTCTTGGTGTGAACACTGCGTAAAGGCTAAAGGCAAGGAAAGGCAGAGTAGGAGACACACTGATCGACAACCTGTCATTCAAGTGGACTACTCCTTTGTTTCAACTGGTAAAGATGTCGAACAAAGAACCGTTTTGACTGCCACTGATGTTCAAACTGGTTTGTCTACCTCGGTTGTAGTACCTGCTAAAGGCAGACATGCGTACAGCATGGCTGAACTGAAGAAGTTTGTGTACGAAACTGGTAGAACCTTCGGCATTTTACAATATGATCAGGAACCGTCACTGAAGGCACTGGTGAATGATGCTGTGAAGGAGCTAGGAGGAATGAGCACTCGAGCAACACCAAAGGACTGGAAACAAGCTCACGGATCAATAGGTAGAATGCAGCAAACACTGTTTGGACAAGCAAGGACACTGCGACTGCAACTGCAAGAACACCTAGGTACTGAGATCAGTTCTGATGACTGTATCCTTCCTTGGATTGTCAAACATGCGCAATTCCTGTTGAACCGATACATGACCCATGAAGATGGCCAAACTTCCTACTTTAGGAGATGGAAGAAAGACTATCAAACTGGTTTATGTGAGTTTGGTGAAACTGTTTTGTTCCGCATCCCCGGTAAGCTACGCGAAAAGGCGAGCACTGCCTGGCTCGAAGGCATTTGGCTAGGTAAGGACACTGAAGCGGATGAAACACTGGTTTTCGCGAACGGCGCAATGCACAAAGTACGCACTGTTAGACGCGTAATACCATCAAAACAATGGAACAAAACACTGCACGCCTCACTGAACGTGACCCCATGGGATCCAAAAGGTAAAGATGTCACTGACAC
>VSDK01019011.1:340460-417170 GCA_009767595.1 Symbiodinium kawagutii
AATCAATCAATCAATCAATCAATCAATCAATCAATCAATCAATCAATGAATCAATTAATCAATCAATCAATCAATTAATCAATCAATCAATCAATCAATCAATCAGTCAATCAATCAATCAATCAATCAATCAATCAATCAATCAATCAATCAATATTTTTTGTATTCATCCCTATTGGTTGACTCATGTTTTTCATGACGGGGTTGGTTCAACCACCATGAATGCTTTCAACAATTGCCCATCTCCAAAATGCTTCGTATCACTCCCGCAGGATCTGTACCTCAGCTTGGTGGAGCATGGCAATGGCCGCAATTTGATGCTGCCGATGTCCGCAGGGGATCCCGGGCCCTTCACGGAAGTACTGGCTGCCGACCGGTCAGAGGATATCTATTTCTTGGTGAAACTGGCAGGTTCCGTGGTTGTAACTGGCATATACGGAATATACAGTTATTTTTGCGACTTTTGTGTGTAGTTGCTCCTTTTCCTTTGCTGATTTCCTTTCTGAAATCATCGTACTGATGCTGCAGTGTGCTTTGTTGCTCATCGTCTCTCAGTACCGTGTTTGTCAGTGCAGTGTGTGACAATCTCAAACAGTAAAAGTCTATAGCTTTCTTGCTGGAGAAATACCGCATGTGCACGTTGGTTGTGTTTTTGCTCTTTGACCACCACCAACCACTAATTATTTCACATAGATACATACACCTCTGCATTACGATTTTACATAGCAATTCAGATTGCACTTCACATGTTCGAGCCCTTATCCCCTCCAACTTGCATCAAATTGCCTGCTTTCCCGCCGGAATGCCACGAAAATCGTGTCCCTATCAAGCGTGGCATCCCTATCAAAGCATTGTCTCCCCATAGATTGAACATCGAAGCCAAGCACAGGGTGAACATAGCGCTGCCAGCTCCACCCTTTGGCCGCACCAGCCGCTCCAAGGCCCAAGGCCGAATGGCACGCAGCCACCTTCCCCAACAGCTGGGGCTCCTGGAGACCGTTTTTGGACCGTTCGAAACGACCAAGGTACGACCTAGAAACGATGTGGGATCAAAGATGTTTAGCTGGTTGGTTTCCCTGTCAATCATGTGATGAAACATGTTTAGCTGGTGGGTTAGCAGATTCATGGTGGTTATTGGATGATTAGGCTGGTGGGTTAGCAGATTCATGGTGGTTATTGGATGGTTAGGCTGGTGGGTTAGCAGATTCATGGTGGTTATTGGATGGTTCGTGGGTACCATCGCGTTTATATGGATAAACCCGTATTGTCCAACATGTTCATAGTTGGATGGTGAGTGGGTACTGATTTCCTTCAACGTGATGGTATGATCTGGGACCAGTAGCGATGACCAACATCAAATTGGTGGTTCCTCAAGCCAGTTTGGGCACTCCCCACTAATTTTTGGTTTACCGCTGTGCATGATTAATAGAAAGGATGATAACAGGGGTACCCCCTATCACTCGAGAAACCACCATGTGATCAATCATGTTTGGTTGAAAGAAAGCAGCAACCAAAACGGCAGCAGCAAAGACCTGACTAGAAACTGGTCCGCTCTCGACATTCGAGGTCCGGTGCATTGGGGGTTGAACTTCCATTGCCACCAACTGTTCCTAGGTGGAAACTGTTTCTCATGAGGCCCCATATTTCCATCATATTGTCCTCACCTAGTGTACCCAGTAGCTGATTGCTTTCCCTGCTATTAATGGTTATTGTTGGATGCTGAGTGGGTACCCCATATATGGACAATCCATGACGATCCCATCTTGTCCTCCGCTGACTGATTTGATTTTGAGCTCAAGTTTTTGGACTGCTACAGGTGCTGATATCAGGTGCCCCATTGTTGCATCCCATAGCGTTTCGGGGCACTATGGTTGCTTGCCTTTTCGGCACTCAGGGAAAGCACTGGGGTTTGAAGCTTTTTATGTCGCCTATCAAGGCTAAACAACGAACTCTTTTCTGGGAGGCCATCAAGCCTCTGATTCTTGTCGATGTACCATTGCTTATTGTGAATCTCGTAGGTATGGGTGTTGATCAAAATTGGGGACCCTAATTCATCCAGTATTAGGCATCTACAATAACAAACATAAACCAACCATTGTACGGGGTCCCCTAGGGCTTCAGAAATCCCCATGTGCATGTTCCTTTAGTTGATGCATGTTGATGCTTCTTTTCACCTGGATTGAAACGCCGCTGCTATTCAACAATGCCAATGATTCGGCCAAACGAATGCTCGGTGCTGGGTAAAGCTGGTCGTTTTGACGTGCGTTGATCGACCACCATGAGCGAAAAAACCTGGTGGGTCAATTGACCACCATCAAGTCGAGGATTATTTTCTGTTCATATAACCCCTGGTAGCAGATTCTTATCATTGGTTGATGGTGGTCATTGATCGCTCAAAACTCCTATTGCTGGTGTTTCGACTAGCTGGCTGACGGCCCATTGGTACATAGAAGGATGTCACCAAGTAGGATGTACAGTATAGTAGATGCTGGCTCATGAGTTACTACCGGTTGTTTGACACATCATCACATATAACGGCACTTAAGCATCTCTTAGCAGATGTTGACGACCGTGGTCATTAGTACCGTGGTCACATAGATACACACCAGCTAGTACTATATGTACTCACCAATTCGGGTTGTAAGTTAGTAGTGTCCCAATTTGGTGGTGACTAATCATTAATGTGGCCATCCTGTCATTAGTAACAAGCCAATTGTCAATAGTATTACTTATCATTAGTAGTCTTCAATAATCTTTGATAGAAGTTGCTAATATGACTTAGATTAGTATATATTAGTAACTAATGATAGGAACTAATGATAGTAACTAATGATAGTAAGTAATGATCCATGTCTGTGGATCTACCTGTTTGTTTCTGGTCCCTGGCATCAACGCATGGCCGCACCGTCAAGGTGGGACAGCGTGGTGCGCTACGCCGAAAGTACGGGCCGAGCCGCACCAGGCGCGTTGGGTGCGCTGATGACCAACCAATGGTTCATCAATGGTCAATTATAGGGGATAATAAGCAACAATACTAAGGAACATGATTATGATGAGGATGAGGATGATGATGATGAGGAGGATGAGGATGAGGATGATGATGAGGATGATGATGATGATGAGGATGATGATGATGATGATGATGATGATGATGATGATGATGATGATGATGATGATGATCATTCTTATTGTGATTGTGGCAATGATACTGATGATAGCACTGAAGCTAGCAATGACAGTGACGATACTGACAGTGATGGTGACAACCTGCGGGACGACCTCGCCCAGGTGCCATGCGTTAGAACCGCTGCCCCGCGCAGTTCTGGCGCCTCGGGTCAATGTTGGGTGAGCTTTGCAAGTGGATGAACATGATCTAGTTTCTACAGTTAGACATGGATGAACATGATCCAGTTTTACCATAGTTCGTAAGTTAGACGTCTGAGTCACACTTGGATTTTTGTAGCTTGAACACGGTTAAAAGATGGTCAATGTTGGGTGATGGTTGATTCATGCTGGTTACTGCTTCTTGACTGTTTTGATTTACAATGAGTCGTTTTGAAGCCCAGAGGTACCAAGTGCCTCACTAAGTGCCTTCTGAGGACATACTCAGGGTACGCTTTTCAAGCGCCCTTTGGAGGATCTACTTGGATGATGGTTGTGGTCTCTTGAGCTTGTTAAACACAGCTTGGCAACAACAACATTCAACAACTAGTACGTAGAAAGCACTGTTATTGTTGCTTACTACAGTATGCCATTGTATCCTTTTGCCATTGGCCACCATTGACAATTATCAACCCTTATTCAACATGGATGACCATTGAACATTCTTAGCCGTTATTCTAATTTGTTGCCAAAGAAATCAATCCAGCTGGCCTTGCTCTCAAACCCAACATTTAAATTTGGGTATGTCCAGAAATGGGAACCCCAAATCCACAAACAATCTCCCAGTATGGCAAACCAACGATTTTGCATGATTTTGTGGTGCGCCAAAAGAATCCGAGCCATATCTCTAAGTTGATTTTGTTGCTGGGCAGAAAATTTCTAAGCACATGGGTGGTTTTTCAGCCACGGAGTGCCTTGGCTCAAACAGAAACATTGATATACGTGGAAACCTACGTGGAAACCTACGTAGAAACCTATGTGGAAACCTATGTGGAAACCTAGGCCTAACAGTGATCTAGCTGGTGGTCAGGATGTTTTATGTTCGCAATATTTGGGATGTTTGGTTGATTGACGTTCTTTTTAATAGGGTTGACCCACCAGTGATAGACAGCGATAGAAGCATAGCACGAGCATTTGCCAGCTTTGACTCGGAGCCAGTTGTGTATACTTCGCGTTTCAGAGGATTGACTGTGCTCTGCTTTCACCAGCATCGCTCCTCCCAGCCTGTAGACATGATCATCCTCCTGTGCAACATGGGGAACCAGCCAAGTTTCAGTGGGGTGCTCCTTGAGGTTTCATCACTAGCTGGGCTTCCGAAAAAAACGCCCAACTGCTACTGCCCAACAGCAGGAAGCAGGGTCCAACCATCACCATGCTCGAGCAGCAGCCAGCAACGATCAGACCCAGCCCAGCTCTGGCGCACCGACGCAATATCGAGCGTCACCAAAGCTACAAAAATAACAACAAAGGTAACAACAAGATACAACAAGATGACCATGACTTAACAGATGACTCAAAGATTGAATCAAAAGATTGAAGTACTGTAAGAGATGACAACTAGATGTACCATGAATTCACTGAGTAGTGGAGAATCTGCCTTTGACGCACAGCAGTTTTTTGCTGGCATCGGTAGCTTGGCGCTGGAGAAACATGGAGAAACCAAGCCATAACCAACGCACAAGTTGAGGATCGATGTGGTGTGGTTGTTGATTAATGATGGTTAATGTGGTGGTGAATGAAGGTAAATGTGGTGGTTGATGTGGTTAATGTTGAGCATAACGAGCATTTTACGGTGTCCCACTATGACATATGGTTGTTTTTGATGATTGCTGAACACCAATTGCTTCTGGACTAGCAAAAGTAGTCTTGAGAGATCTGGTATGCGGTGATGATCGTGGACCTGTAGCAATGGCAAGCATCCGCTTTACGACCAGAAACATGTTGCAAGTTCCCTGTCTACATCATGATCACTGACTACAGTCCTAAAACTTCCAGGGTCTTGGAATTTGTACGGATATGTCCAACTTGGAGGGACCTGGAAAGAAGTGCCCAACCAGCTCCAGGGAAAGCTGGTTGTGCCCCACCAATGATGATTTTGTTGTGGATGGTGCCATGGACTTGTGGATGCAGAGTCAATCTTAGGAACCTTGGAACCTCTTGGAACCTGTGTAGTTCTGCCGATTCCAGAAGTGTCGTGGAAACAAAATGTGCAAGTGGGGGACCAGGCAGGGTTTTACCATGCTGCTGGTTCCTTCCACTTTCCAAAGCATCGGGCATGTTGAGGGTGCTGGCTTGTTATCCCCAGGAATGAGAGGTGACAGCGTTCTTGGCTGTGATACATAGTTTGTTTGAGTTGCATAAGGTCCATCAACTCCCATATGGGGATTTCCACCTATGGTCTACTCTGTTGATGATGGCCTTCTTGAAAAGAACTGCTTCTGCCAGGGTGGTAGCGCCATGGATGACCCTACCTACACCAAGTTGGTTCTTGGTCAGGTCCTGAACCTACAAAATGCACCAGCTTCCCGGCCAGCATGGCGGGGTATGACCGGGTCCTCTTTGGTGAGTGGCACGGGGTTTTGGCCCGCAGTCATAGCATGTCATAGTCTAATGGTCACATACTTTTTAAAACATATACTATAATTATGTACATAGATTATTAGACATACATAGTATACCAATCACATGTTCAACTGTTGCTATTGCTAGTGATGGAAACTTGATGGTCCACGCTGCAAGTAGCTTAGAACCCTGGTCATGGTCTAGCGATGAAATCGGCAACCCTTAGAGGTGGGGTACATCGAGAAGGGATCAGGATCATCAGCTGCATTCGTGCCATTGTTTGCATCCTCCTCCTCAGATTCTGTGAGATTGGCATGCGGAAGAGCATGAGGAAGACAATCATCCTAACCATTTCATGACTTGTACGTGTCCCAAATACGGGGTACGGGTAATCACTTGCTTTTGTGAATACGCCTTCGGTATATATATATATATAATGTTTTCAATGCTTGGGGTAACCCGTTGATAGGGACAGCCATGTTGATTACATGCTTGGGGTCAGCAACGACTTAGAGTCTCATCAATTTTGTGCAGGAACTGCGTCGCTGAACCGGGCATCTGAAACCTGCATATCGTTCATCTCGGCTCGAAAAGGAGTAAATTGCTAGTCATGGTTGGTACTACTGACGGCTTTGGTCCATGCTCTGAGTCTCAAGTCAACAAATACACAACAAAATGCATAACATCCACGGATTGAATCCCACTTTTCACTCTTCAACATTTTGGGATGTGAAAACCAGAAACTTGTGTTGTCGAGTTTTGACATAATTACAATATTTCTTGGTATGAATCAAATTTGTTGATCATAGATGATCATAGAGGATCACAGATCAGTCACACATATTATATATATATATATATGCATATGTGTTTTGGACAATGCTAAGGTAGTAAGTCACATGCACAGACCCTTCGATTCACAGCAGGTTCTAAGTCAGCTTTTCTTTTACATCCAAACTTCGGTGGATCCAACGCATCCCACAACTGCACAGTAGCTAAAACTCCTACTAAACACGGCTGTGCTGTTGAGCTTTTCCCTTGGACTTCAATCCAAAAACCATGAGGATTTCACCAAGAAGTATGCTTTGTTGGTATCCGGCCACCTTATCGCCACAGAATTTTGCAGACATCTTTCGCCCCGAAAAAGGTCGGACCATCACCATCCATCACCATCCATCACCATCCATCAGCCCTGTCCACGTTTCATTCTGGGCCACGAAGTGCAGCACCAGCTGCGTTTTATTGCAGCCATGGCTCGTTTGGTGCTTAATCTCACCTCCGGCATCACGGAGTTCTCAAGTGTCTTGGTAGCGATCGCTGCCACTGGGATGGCATCGCTTGATGGGGTCAACCCTGGGTTTTTTCCGTAGGAAAGATGGGTTGGAAAGGATAGCATCCGATCTTGGCAAACAGAGGGTTATGAGCAGGAGGTGTATGGGAAAGATGAATAGAAATCAACCATTAAAACAACGTCGTCCATAAACTCGGGTGTAAACTATAGGGTTCGAAGCCATGATAGGTGCAAAGCACAGCGGCAACTGCAACAAATGGCAGTCAACAGCCGATCCTTGAAGTGGACAGTTTTCCACCACTGTGGTGATCCTGGGGTACCCCGGTCTCCCAATGCGCAGTTTCCCAATCCAACCCTAGTAGTTGCCTCAAACCCACGGACCCAACCAACTCGTGGATAGAGGGCAGAGGAGCAACATGGACCAACTCTGGGGTATGAAAGGAGCCATCCAAATGGGCTTGGACATTGACGTATGTAGCTGTGTTTAGGGAAAAAAATACACATCCTACATAACTCAACACACCTGAGCGTAGCCGGAAACGCTCTTGATGGATTTGCATGCTGCAAACATCTTGCGTTCACGCTAAAAACTATAGATATGAAATTAAGTATAGATTTGGATGTAGTGGATGACGCCTTGTTCCAGTAGTGAAAGGGGATAAGCAAGAAAAGCTCGGGGGAAGAGGAAACTACATACCAGATATGTAATGAGGATCATGTGGATGTCGACAATGAGCTTGGATTGATTCTGTACATGGTTTGAAGAAGCAACCAATCTCGGCGGATAATATGATACACCACAAGAGCGTACCATTCCTTTTTTGACCTGTCGAGGTAGGATCATGAGTACAGAGGCAGAATGATTTGTGCAAGTAGGTCCTGTATAAAAGTGTTTCCGTTCTGCACGGGTCATGCCAAGCAACTGCACTCTTGTCATAGAAAACACAATCTGCTTTAAGAGTTTCATAAGTAAAAAAACGCGAACCAGGGTCATCCAAGGTCTAACTTCATGAGATATTTCATGATTCATGTATGCTAAATTTCATGAAATGATATGAATTTATACCATTTCATACCATTTCAGTATTTCATGCATGCTAATGCTATGTCAGCATGTCCGCGAATTGGAGCATGCTTTTGTGCGCTTAAGCTCACCATGGCAGGCCGGATGTCCCTCAAGAGCATGTTCTCACAGTTTGGAGAGGCCCCCAGGGACTTGAAACCGCAGCCAATGGCACCAGTCCAACGGAAGTCTGGGGGAAGACGGTTATAATTTCCCTGTGAAAATTCATGCAGTCAAAATTCAATTCAAGGTGACCAGCAAAAACCCAGCAACCACTGCAGTCATGCTCTTGTGGATCGACCTTTGGGGCATTGTCGACCTAGATCGTAGGTTTTGGACTTGTCTCCTAATGGTGGTTTCATGTAGTTTCGGTATGGACTCACGTTTCATGTCATGTGTATGTTTGGAATCTTTTGGTTGAGTAGGTGCTATTCTTTGTTATTGATTATGTCATGACCTATCCTGTATCTTGGCCAACGCTACTGTGAAACTTGTTACACCAGTACATACGTCATTGGATATACAGCAGCAAGAATCGGAGGCTTCCCTAGTGAACATCTTCCATTTCTAGCGAATGAACTTCCAACTTGTGCTATGGGCCCTTTTTGACCATGCACCACTCGCACCATCGTGAAGAACATTGTTGCTAGTCTACCCATGCTGTTCTTATTGGAAAGCATGCCGGACTTCTATTGTTCTTGAGTGTTGTGCCTATTGTTCAAAATTGTATGGATTTTTTCATATACGGTGAGGAAAGATAGAAGGTGATACTTTATGGTTTGATTTCAGTTTTGAGATTCGAGATACCAAACGAACCCCCGTCGGCGGATCCCACAGGCATGATTGCTCAGCGGCTCTTGATTCACTGCCACTTTGTATCCTAAGCGTTGGTTGGGTACTCCCCAATGGACTGTTGCCCATAACCGGGAGCATCAGGATTAGCATGGATTAACAGCTGTCAACACTTGCTGATATTGTCAGGCGAAACATGATTGATATATGAAGGCTGATGATTGTTCATGATTGTTGATAATGTCGCCATAGGTTGCTATTCATGTTGGAACATTCGTTGGCGAGCATCATTGTACCGCGATCAATCATCAACACGTATTAAGACTTCTGGACGGGGCCTGATGACGGTTTGCATCGATTGATATGATTTTATACGGGATAGTGGATAGTTATATTTCTTGACTTATCAACGCCTAACATTGGGTGATAAGATCTAACGGTATCTAACGACTGTCAAAATTGTTTCATTGATGGCGAGTGTTGACCAGCAAGGAGTCATGTTGGTTCAGAATCGTTAAGATGGAACATCGTAAACAAGGATTGACAGCGGCTATCACTGTCAATATTCTACGGAATATTAATTAATGGGGCTACATTATAGTCAAAGATGGTGCACGATGGTTCACAATGGTTGAGGATACTGTATTGATAGAGGCGCGATAAAGGTTCATCACGATTGACAATGATGAATTTATAATCTGTAATTAGCAGTCAGTAAATGTTACAACAATAGCCAGCAATAATGATTGATGGTTGACAATGCCAGGATTCACGCCAAGCAATTTCCAGCCATTACCAGCTATCATGCCAAACCTACCAATTTTCCCCATCTTTGGCAACCATTTTTTGCACAATCACAGACAGATTGGCCGGTTGTCAACACATGGGCTGGTTGACAGAACTCTATGGTCCATAGTAAGCAAAAAACATGAGTCAATCACCGGCAATCACCAATGGCAAGGTTAAAACTACATGGTCAACAATGACCAACTATATAGTCGCTTTCTCGCAAACAAAATCCAACAATCGCCAAAACTGGCTGTTAAACACTACAGTAACCATCAGCCTTACTTGAAGTATAGTTGTTTCCTGACCGACCTGTTGCTAGTGGTTTCTTGGTAAACATCCAGTTGGCTAAGCTAATGAATTGGTGGTGATTTACCATCAAATATGGGGTTCAATTAAGAGCTCCATCTGCCATGTTTAGCAACAATCACAGATGACAAAGAATTGTTGTCAACAATCATTCAGCAAGAATCATAATCGTTGAACTTACAGATCGCAACTGATTACACTGTCACAGGTAACTTCCGGTTGGAACAAAGTAACTTACCAACTAACATGTGTCACAGGGCTCATATCCAATAACTACAGGACAACAACAAAATTGTTGACATACTAAAATGTGTCACAGGATGTCAGAGGTAACTTACTGTCTAGTAACCTGCTTAATTAATCATTAACTTACCAATGGCAGGATGTAACTTAGCTGCAACTCAAATGAAGTAAGTTACTGTAATCACAAAGATTCTTTCAGTTACTGTCTAGCAACCTACCTGTGACATTTGTTTGACACTGCGAGCAGACAGGGGAGTAACTTACCTGTAACTGCTGCAACTTCCACCGTTGGATCCTGTTGGAACACTGTCGCCAGGTGACGAGTTGTTGGGTGCCGCCTGTGGAGGCCCGGCGCAAGGAAACTGCCTGGGTCAAGTGGGGGCGCTTGGCCGCGCGTCGCGTTTCGGGACGGAACGTGTGGTGACAGAGGGGGATGGCGGAATGGTGGAGTGGGTTGGGTGGGGTGGTTGGTTGGTTTGTGACCCATTTCTGGAGTTTGCATTGTTCATTATTTTTCAGTTTCGTTGTAGCGATCCTAGTTCACAATGTGGTTCGGCATGCGAGCGTTTTTGTTGAAGTTGCATGACAGTCCACCCAACAAAGAAGACGTTTCAATCTTATCAACCAGCATTATCCATGAGTCATCAACCATCAGACATTGGTTACGAAGCATCATTAGTCGTATTTGGTGGTTTCTCAAAATAAGGGTCGGTTTAGTACCAAGAAGGTTTATTTATAACTAGATGATTTGGGGGTACCCCTATTTTGAGAAGCACCTATTTGAGTGTATCCAGAATTGGTGTACCCCTTAACCCCCTAAAGCCTGGCAAAGAACTCTGGTGAGCAACTCCCACGGCCTACACAAACATGGGGTTGTTTGATCGTTACTGTTGCTAGGAGCATCGACAGCTATGGTTGTCGTCTTTTCGAAGCATCATCATTCCTGAACATACTGCTTGTTGATGGAGAGTACCGAAGCGTTGTGTCATTGTTGGCTATTGGCCATTGGTTACGGTGATTCACAATGATTACCACCTATTCACTCCGGGAGAACTGTCAATAACCATCATGAGAAAAGATATGATCCAGCCACATGACTCCGAATGAGCGCCAATCTGCAATGACTTGCGTCAGTACGCTGGCTTCAAATGGTTTGGTTGTGTTTCTCTGATGAATGTATTCAACCGGGGGCATCCCACTGAAGTCATGTTTGAAATAGTCATATGTTTCAATGTTTACAACATCTACAACTAGACGTCATTAAACTAGCTCCTCACCCTGTCCTACAGCCTACAGCAGACGTAGGATGAAGCATAAGCCTGAGCTGTCAAGCCCTCACGACTAAGGTTTAGCACTAGTGCCCAAGCAGAGGCGCGCCGATGGGTGTTTCGGGACGAGGACTGGGACGAGGACTGGCATCAGTCAGATTGGGGCAAGCCAGACTATGGTGTCTTTTGTTCTTCCCATTGTGGGTTTGTGTTCTCCTCCCAACAATTGCAATACAGTCGCATACAGTCGCTTGTTCATTTAGCACATGGGTGTTGGTGGATTGAAATCTCGGTGGTTCATGTCCTTTAGCGACTTTATACAATCAATTCTACATGCCCACAACGATGTAAATTGTAGAGATATGCATATCATCAGTTGTTTTGCAATCTTTGTATATTTGTCTAGACGTAGATATACATTCAGAATCTGCATTGTCAGTCTTGATCGCTTGGTGTTGCTAAGCCTGACAGCTACCATTTACTGCATCTCAACAAGCTGAATCCAACGTTTATCTTTGGATTTTCGAGTTAGCGTGTCCAAGACGGCTTTTGCAGACAAAGACAGTGGTCAATTCGATAGGTGATTCCTTCTGAAAAAAAAAGCTTGCAAATACCTGTAGTGCTCACTGAATAGTGGTTGCTCTTAATCTGCATCACTTTGAACATTTTATATGATGCAACATTTTGCCCCCGGACAATGTACCAGTGCTGTCGGTTCTTGGTTCTTACTTGTTTGACTAACTATTGTTCATGAAGAGGCATCAACTATTATTAGCCATTCTTGACCATCACTAATCATCATCAACGTAGTTAACTTTCAACTAACAATAAATTCCCTGCACGAATCAACCAACCTTCACCCAGCATGAACCAAGGGAAGCCATTGTTCACCATGGTTTCTTGCTCCAACGCTAGGCCGCGCTGGTGGCCGTGCAAGCGGGGCAGATCTACTTAGATGGCGTTAAGGCGGTGCTGAGTCCACGGAGTTGTCAGCACGGTTGTGGCATGGATGCAGTTGGTGGTTTGGAAAGCATCTGCGGGGGTAGTGCTGCTGACCAAGTCCGCCTGGTGGTTTGGAACATTTTCAGATGTTGACAAATGCTTCAATTGACCAAAACTGACCAAAACTGTTGGTTTTGTAAAGCTGGTTGGTGGGTCTATTTGGGATGGTTGGTGAATTGATGAATGTTTTTTCAGAGGGCTTGAAACCACCAAAAGTTCTACGTGGATGATCTTGGATGTACGGCAAGACTTTGCAGTTTTGCTAAATCACCTCCATGTGACCAATGATCAAAGTTCAGTGTCAGGATGATTCTGTGGCGTTTGACTATTGACTATGAAATCAGTGGGAGAAAAAAAATGTATTCCTGCCCTAAATGTGGTCATTTCCTTTCATTTAACTCGTTTGCAGCTGTACCCTGATGTCAAAAAGTAAGTTTGTCATTCATAACCACCATCAATATCAGCGCGAACTGATATCAACCCGCCACCCCTCCTCATCAGAATCCGTGGGGTGAGCTGGCGCAGGTTGAGGCCGAGTGGCGAAACGCCCCAGCCAAAACCCAGGAGCACGACGGGACAGAACGTAGTCACAGCAAGGATTGAAACGTGTGGCATGGTGGTGGTCACTGGTGGCTAGCGATCATGGATGATGATGGCGCTTATATCATCACTGACGATGTATTGGAATCAACATCAGCAAAAGCTGGTCGGGCGAATGCCATTCTAGAGTCAGCAGCAAGAGGATAGGGTAACAGTATTTGACAGTATAGCCGGGACGGAGAGCAAAAGCATTCGGATTGCCATCAATTTTCAGGAAAGAATCGTCATCTACACACACACACCTTTCAGACATTGTTTTCTCGGAGTCTGCATTAATGGGAAAGACCCAAACCCAATATTCCCGTCTCGTGACGTATCTCCAGGCTTTGATTCATGATCTATCATGATACAGCCATGCAACAAGTTTTGTCTCCAGTTTGTACTGCCAACACCTGATGCCCACTGCTGAGATTGGCCAGTCAGAAGACCCACACCACAAAGAGTTGGAAAACCACCGAGTACTGTACAGAGTCTTTTCCCAGTGCTTCCAGTTCTCCAGATTGAGCACTTGCCCACGAATTCCTGTTGCTGATTTGTGGGGGTTGAAGACACTGTGGATGCGGCGTTTGCAACAAGAACATTGACCCCCAGTCAACAACAAGCCATCGTTGATCAAGTGATTTCTATCATCAATTTTGCCGCAAATATCACAACTTCATTCCAACTAAAGCTGTTTGTTGGTCATCATCATTTGTAATGATTAAGATTAAGTGTATTCAAATTCTATGTTTTGCTATGATCAATATCGCACCGTTGATTCCTCTTAGTACTGTTGATTTGTCGCTTGCTTTGTAACCAAACATGATCCGCTTGGTGTGATACGGAAGGCAGCCCGGAACTTCACATATTATCCGCCATTCTTGAGTTTGCAAGAGCTACAGTTGCTTAGTAAGAAAAAATAACACCTTGATGGCTAAAATTGAGACAATGCAATCGCGGGTGCCACGGGGTCTACCCATCTTGAATGGTTTCATATGAGCAGCGAGTCACCAACCACGTTAACATAGTTTTTGCCATGTTGAAGGGTGAAGGTGGGCCAATGTTCTGGGATACCCCTGCACTATTCAAAGCTGATAAACATGGCCGCCCAACCAACCGTGGACCTGAAGGAAGTGATTGGAATGCCAACTGCTCGGCCAGTGTTGGTCATGAAGCCAGACTGGTAAAGCTTTTCGCCAGTTTTTGTCACGGGCCAAAAGCAGCTGGACTGTCTGGACTCTTGGAACTTTGGGGAACACTATGGTATTGCACTACATTATCACATAGTTTTATGGTATTTGATTATAAAACTATGGTGTCATAGATCGATCACAGCTTTATGATATCAGAAACCAGGGGAGGACCACGCGCCAGGATAGCCGTGACTTTGATGCCAAAGGCAGTAACCTCTTCTCGTCGCGAGATTTGATGTCGGCAGCTGAGTCATGACTTCGGTCGGTTGGTTAGAACGATTTCTTGGGAGTATCACTACTTGGCCGGGAATCCATTTACCCCAGGATTCCAAGGATGGTTGATGATGGTTAAGTATCCTTAGTGAATGGTTAACCATGACATTGGGATTTTTGTTCGAAAAAGGATTTGGGATTTGGCAATGTCCCAAGTTAACCCGTTCAAACCATGTCGAACTGCTCTTGGTGAATGGTTGAAGATTGGCTTTTGGGGGCTGTCGTGGATAACAATTAGTTCCCAAGTGTATATTTCCCATTTGATGGAAGACCAGACGGATACCCCTTGAGCTAAGTTTGATGCATGGAATTTAGGAAGTGAAGGTGAGGACTGCGGCGTTAATGACTCGTTTTCAAGCGAATTGTGGGTGGCCAAAATAGCGCGGTTGGTGGTGTGATTGTTCTTCACCTGAGGGTGTAGTGATTAGTGTAGCTGATGGCTTCAAAAACATGTCTCATTTTGAACAGTATTTGGGATGTTCCGTTGATTGATGTTGATTGACTCACGTTTTTGGGATGGCTTCCAACCTGGGCGGGTGGTTCACTTTTTAGTCGGCCGCTTGATCCTTTTGCCAAAGGTAAAAGGTAAAAGGATGGCTTCCAACCACCAACCAGTTAAGGGTGGTTCAAAGGCTATAAGTCTTGAGGGAACTTGCTGGCTCTGAGAGGGCGGCACTAGCCAGTGCTTAAACAAGGCTTGTAGGTGATTCATTGATGGACTTGTTGAGATGCTGCTTGTTGGTGTTACACGTGTTACTGGGGTATGTGACGGTATGTGTTCCGTAGTGTTCCGGGTTTCACATGTTCTATGATTGTTGTTGGACAATTATTGCAGCAGATGGTGGTTTCTCGAAATAGGGGTACCCTCAAGTCATCTTTTTTGCTACAAATAAACAAACCAAATAAACCAACCATAGCTTTGGGGGTCTCCCCACTTGAAGAAACCATCGAATCAAACCCCAACCTGTTGTTGTCGTGCCCATGCCTTCGATCGCCACTTCTCTGAGGATGGACCGGATGAGGAAAGAACAGCGCGACGAGGGTCGAAATCGGCATGGCCACGGTGGTGGGCCCAAGAACGACCGCTGCGGTCCACCGTTGTTGCTATGGGCACGACCATTGTTGACCACAAACGTTATGGTAGGAACGGGTTGCTGCTTCTAGAGTAGTGGTGTTTGTTTTCTTGCGGTCCTTCATATTGTTTCTACCCGCAAGTCTCAATGTTTGGTCTATTTTGGCAATGAGTTGGTTGCAATTCTAAGGTACAGTGCAGGTACGAGATCTGAGGTATGATGGCTGATATCAAGGTAGCAAGTTGCTTGACTCGACAAGAGAGCATGTTGGATTCCCAACATTTGACTATGTATTACGGTATCACATGTGTCCCGTTGTTCCATGGCTACTGCAAATATTGGTGGACAACCTCAACCGGTCGCTCAGGTTCGAAAATGGTTGGGAGTCCAACGAGTGTTTTTGATGTAGCCAATGGCACGATGAATGATCTCTTATTAACTTGTCAATTGCTGATGATATGTGATTAAGTATTTCATATATTATATGGGTAAACAAAGGTTGATGTGTACATAGAGCCACACGTGCACACACGCAGACACCTGATCACACCGTATATCACATTTGTCTATATATATGTATATATTTTTTGTTTGTATATATGTATATTTACTTATATATTATATATATATACATTCTAATTTAACATGTCATTTGTTTGGGTTTTATGTAAATATTATATATATGTACTTAAATATGTAATCTAAATGCATACACGTGTATCAGCAAATTTGCATCTGGATGTGCACATGGAACTGGGAAATCTTCCAGTGCCCCCCTTAGGTCGTGATCACGACCGTGGGCGCCGGCGAGATCGAAGCCGAAGTCGGGACCGTGTTTTTTCGGGCGGCTGAGTATGGCTCGTGGTGAGCGCTTGGAACTGTGCTATAGATTGGAACATTGGTTGTCGGGATAGGATGGTTAGATGATGGTTGTAACCGATGTTGGTTAGAAGATGGTTGGGATAGGATGGTTGGAGATGGATAGCCATGGCGGCCGATAATGGTAAGTGGATAGGAATGAAGCAAATTGATAATTAAGCAATAGAGGATAATCACGGGTTAGAAGATGATTAGCTACTAACCACTGGGTGGTTTGAAGATGGTTGGTGGATAATGGATGATAATGGAGGATAGCAATTACAGAATGGCTAATTGTTTGTCAATACGAGTTAGATTGTGATTGTCCAAGAGATTAGCTAAGTGAATTCAGTCTGGTTGATTAATAGTGATGAGAATGGTTGATACTGGTTAGTTTACCGTGGTTATGACTGGGGTAACCATGGTTAACCAGTTGGGTGATTCCACTGTTGAGCCATCAGGGGTAGAAGAAATGGCTGCGCACGACCAACTAACATATTATTTGCATACGAAGCAAACCGAAAAAAACAGGCCATTTGGTTGGAACTAAGCATGAGAATATCAACCAGACACCAGCACCATAGAGAATGGGATTGCAGAATTTTGAGCACTCGTCATGGGCACTGTAACAAGACACAGTTTATTGGTGTTTATTGGAAAAATGGTCTACGCCCTTGACAGCACCATCACTCTCACGCTTCTATTGGTCGTACCCGGTACAGGATTTCTGCCACCAAAAGCACACATGAGAAAGTTATTGAACTATCAACATTGCTATTGGAGCCAGAAAAAGTGATGGTAAAAGCTGTAATTAATGAATGTGGCTGTGGCGTGTGGCGAATGATCAAGTACCCGTGTGGATCCAAGTACATGCCAAGGATGTGCTCAGATATGCTCAGGGTATCATGAGCGGGTTCAACTACTATTTTGAACATACGCACGTATCCATAAGGTGTATTTCAATTTGCATACACGTAGATATGTTCATGCATACATGTGCACATACTCGTATCTCAAATGAGCTAGTTTCAAGCAGCTGTTTATGCTGTTTTTTGTGTATTTTTGTCATGACATCAGGGCCAATTTTCAAGCCCGGTAAAGCAGCTGCCTTCCATCAAAATACTAGTTGAAATGCAGTTGCGAAATGACGAAGCCACAGGATTTGATAGTTGATGTCACGCAAGTGTTGATGTTTGCAAATATCAAATCACAGATTCATCTTGGATATCACATTCAGAACCTCTCGACACCAGGTTCTAAGAAAATCTGCTTGATCACACCGATGTCACTTGCTGTCTGACATGTGACAATGCAGGACCGGGACAAGCAAAAAAATGAAAAGAATAACAAGCAAAAGAAGAAGAAAAAGAAAAGCAGACCCTTGGCGGCAGCTTTCCTTAGCTGGGATATCCCATGGTGCCACAAGAGGATAACAATGATCAAGACGGCGTGGTCTGATGATTCCCGTGCATGTGGTGAGAGCCCGTTCTTTTTTTGAGATATGCTTTAGAGAACAGCACTTGCACCGATGTAGAAAGGCACTACTTGAGCACCCAACTTTGCTAGAAAGGGTTGCTTTTTGTTCACGATCTCATCATGTCCTGAATTGTCACTGAGATGTTGCATTTGGTTGGAAAAACCAGCCAACCAGCCAACCAGCCAACAAGCCACCCAACCAACTAGGTACCTTCCGAGCACTAGCCAACAACCCGACGAATTGACCAACCCAC
The DNA here is from genome assembly GCA_009767595.1 of Symbiodinium kawagutii. Lineage (NCBI taxonomy): Eukaryota > Dinophyceae > Suessiales > Symbiodiniaceae > Symbiodinium > Symbiodinium kawagutii. The sequence continues at coordinate 358,645 of VSDK01019011.1, forward strand.
CTTGCCAGCAAACCAGGAAAACCAATCGCAGAGTCGTGATTCTAGGACGGCACACAATGCCACTCACAAAGTGGAACAATAGTCACTTCATCCAGTTATTGCGATGAAAAGTGGTGGTAACTTGCTTGCTTGGGAGGTTGGTTGGTTGACTATTTGCTGGGAGGTTGGTTGTTTGGTTGCTGGGAGATAAGTTGTTTGGTTGGTTGGTTGGTTGGCTATTGGCCTATCTGGCGCCATGCGGAGCCAAGGCAGCAGTAGCAGCAGCAGCAGTGGGGATCTCAGTGAAGCGCCTGATTTGTGGCCAGGGTGAGAAGCCAGGGCCTACGCCAGGTACTACAAACATCTGGAAGAAAGAAGCACGTCTTCAAGCAAGACACCTAAATCATCTTAAATCAACTCGTTGGGTTTATGATGCTGGTGATACAGTACATGTGGTTGAAGACCTGGAATATGTCAATGACCAACGGTGTTCATTTGCGAATCAGCTGGGAGGATGCAGGCAGGGAGACTTACTATATGCCCACTCACACAGACAGATATGAACCTGTATTTCTGAGTGTTCGCAGGAAACCACCGATCCCAAATAAAGCTCTTGGAAAGCAACGGTGCCCCCTGGCTGCCGGTGGGGAGGATAGAGGTCAACCATGGTTTGTGAGTCCATAGCTCAGATCTACTTCCTGGTTTCCCTCAGATTTTTTTTCATAGCCTGCGAGCCGTGTTCATCCAGCTGTACCGCTGCTGATCTTCGCACTGCTTTCAGGCAGCAAAAGCAAAGAGAAAAAGGATGGGGAAAAAGGAGGAGCGGTGGAGCTTTTGGGGAATAGCAGATCTTCAGACGACTAGATCGTCTCACAATCAATCCCAGCACGTTTAAGGTTTTGGTTTGTCGCCCTTGCCATGTTCACAGCAGTAAGAACATGTGGGATGGTAAACCTTAACTGAAGCAATTGATTTATGATTGGTAGCGGTAGAATCTGATAGATTTATTACGATCTCAAAGGTAGTCCCAAACATTTTTGCATCGGAACCATTTCGAACTGAGAAACACCTCATTCTGACCACTCTTCGGGAGCTGGTCCAGTCATTGCAACACAAATACCGACGCGCAGGTGCACATTTCCTCCCAGGGTCACATGCTTCCCTTGAAGCAGTCCCGACCCCCCATGACCACCCCCCGACCCCCAGCTCTCCCCTTGGCTCAGTGAAGATTGTGCGCTTGCCCGCGTCGAAGGGCGGTGGGGGCTCTCAGAAGTGGCGGTCGAAGGGCTCCTGGGATTTTGTGTGGCATATCCTACATCAGAAGAGAAAAACAAGTGAAGTAGTGGTTATGACTAGTCACAATGCTGGTTATTAGTTCCTATTATTAGTTCCTATTATTAGTTCCAACATTGAGTCAAAAGAAATCACAATGTAAATTCTCACCATCCAGATAACCAATCATAAGATACACCAAGAATATCCAAGAATCATTTCTAGACCAATTCCGTTAGATTCATAGGATTTTCAGTCGAGTCCAAGACCGTGGGTGCCTGAGAAGAAGTTGTTTTTGGTTGTGCGTTTTCAGGGGCAGAAGCACAGCACTGGGAGTGGTTGATTCTGCTCCACGGATCTGTGATCTGCGCTGTATTTGTTGGAGCTGTCTTTTATGCCCACCATTGGCTTTTAGTGGATGGTGTTGGAACCGCCGAAAAATCTAGGAAGCTTTGCTCATGGATTTCTCCTTCCAAACAGTCTTTCTTTATGATACAACCGCGTTGTTTCTTATTCAGATGCCATGTGTGGATACATAAGCCGCATAAGCCTTTGCATATACATGTTTGGTTCAAACATATTCTCGAGTCTCATGTGCAGACGCAAATTTACATAATATAGATATGTACATCATCAAGTATACGCTGCTCATGGTTTGCAAGCCAACAAGCCCACCTGGGCGGTGGGTGACAAAATCGCAATCCGATCTAGAGGGGTTTGCAAACATAGCCCCAGTCACTTCTCCAAATGAATCATTTTTGAGAGGGAAAGCAATGATTTGAGGGTTTCATAGGGTTCCCCAAATTTTCGGAAACACCCAGAGACGACACTTGTTATCACTCACTTCCATCCCTGTAGCAGCCTCATGGTCTGAGGTGCCATCGAGATTGACAGCGATTGAAGACGGATATAACGAACGTGTTGCCAGGGACGAGCAGTTGATCTCGGTCGAAAAAGACTCGCAGAGGGCAGGGTAAACTGCTGGCTTGGTAAGCCTGCTTGCATGCATCCTTTCGGGGGAATCAAACATGGCACGCCACAGACGCACATCATGTTACACTATGTTACACTATGTCCATCAATTAGGTCTCTGAAGTCATCCAGCAGTGATCATGTTTTTTTGGGGACACCAATTTACCAGTTTGCCTTTCCACCATGGCTAGGTGTCCGCTGATGGAGCTGGTTTTCTGGGTAATTCTGCGCACGCGTCCTCATGCGTCCATCATACAAAATGTAGATATTTTTCAATGATTCGATATGCTGTGCACATCTACTTGCGGTACCAGTACCACCCATCCACGCTGGTATCCACCCTTGAACCGAGCCATCGTATGTGGATTTACACGACATATATATATATATATATAAACAAATTTAGATGATTTGAAATGCATTTGATTTTAATTCCACAATGTACGGTATATTTGAGAAAATACATTGATTATCATAAATACAATTAATCAACATGTTTAGTCTAATTAGATACGTGTGTATACTTTATACTTTATATTGATTTGGGTATACCGATATTACACATGTATGCGTAATTGTGTATACATTGCAGCTCACCGTCGTACAACATACCTGCGATGGAAAGTGTTTGAAGCCACGAACTACGCCTTTGTTTTAGGGGAGACATGACTTGCGGATCATCATGATCAACATCAATGGTTCATAGTGGTTCATGATTGTTAAGTTAACAATGGCCGTGGCTGTTGGTTGTACCCTTGTTTTCACTCGTCACTATGATGGTTGAGCGGCTCCAATTCGACACTAATCAGCGATCAGCCATGATCAGCCAACTTATATCATTTGCTCTGTTGGTATCACTTTTATTGTTATCAGAATCACCCCTATTTGTTCAAATCTACATTGAGAACAAGTATTTGTGAGTCCTGGTGATCCGTCGTCTTGGCGCCCAAGTTCGCCAACTCTGGCACGGTCAAAGTCAAGAACAAACGCAAAGCTTAAAGACCTACTTCTTCGACTCTGTCATTTGAATTTCATTACCACACATATTACAAGTGGTCAAAACATCTGACACACAGACACACGCACCGCACTCAAACTTCAAGTTGCTGTAGCCTATCCTTGGGTGGGACCTATTTTCCTTTTCGCTGGTCACTTTCGTCACCCAAGTTACTTGGGCGAACTTCGATCAGCGCCTCGGCACCACTGGAGTTGAACTCATGGCCATGCGTCACCTTTAACGAAGAAAATGGGCGTGTCACCAGGGTACAGGGTATGGACCCATAGCCATATTGTTGGAATGTATTAGAAACCGGTCTTCGGATTTTGCGTGGCCACCTAGGAGAATCCTTAGTTTTTGGTTGCCTTGATTGTTTATTCCACAGAATTTTATCTGCTTAGGAAATCAGAAGTAGCGAAACTGCAAAGCTGGAGATTGTGCATCGGTGATTTTGACCCCTTCATGGATGGCTGACCGCTGACAGGAGATTGCATCTAGGAGTTAATGGAATTATGCTGAATCCTTTACAGAATGGATGCTTTGAGGTTTTTGCTACTACAGTAATTATTTGCATATGATCAATATTACCATCCAATGAACATGGTGGATTTCAAGTTCCTTTTCTCATGGTACATGGAGGTTTCCCAGATCTCTTTGCTTTTGGACAAGCTTGCTTACAGTTAATGTTGGAGGAGATGCAGTCAGTCAACCAAGCTGCACCCCGCTTGTCCTCCAATGTTGCGCAAACTGTAGCATCATTACCCTCAGCGAATCATGAGTAAACCATTTGCAAACCCTTGAGCTCACGTATTTTCTCACAATGGTGATGCAATGATTGTGACTAATTGTGATTTGCGTTGTTTCGTGATGTGGCAACAGGAAGAGAGATGGACTAAGCCAAACTGTTGATGATTGGACAGTAAGCGGTCAAATGCTACTAATTTGTGGTTGATCCTACCCGTCCTATCCATCATTGACAACTATTCAACCATAAACCATAAATTACTTTTATGACCCCTATTATTTATTGTTCATTCATCAGCTACCACCAATTTATCAATTGACTACATTCATCATGCTCAGTAAGCCTGTCTAGTCCGTTTTGTTGTGCCCTTCACGAATTGCAGAGAAACTCGGGTGATTTGGGAGTTGCTCTCGCGGTTGAACTTTCATCCAGCATACTGGTTGAGAAGCTAAGACCGTGATAAACCATCATTAACCATCATTAACCATTTCCAAACGATTTCCCAACGATTTCCCAACCATCATGAACTTCATTAACCATCATTAACCATCAGCCGTCGTTCGCTTGTCCATGTCCACCCAAGGTGCTAGGCATGTTGACCTTCAGCTTCCCAGGCGTCGCCGTGACGCAGGGCCAGGGGAAGGAAGTAGTTACTAGGTCTATGAGCCTTAGAAGGGGTCTATAAGATTCAAAGAAGGAAGGGGTTTATATAAGGAAGCTTATGATGACTGGAAGGAAACCACCTGTTTATCATTTTACTGATTTTTATGTACGATAGATTCAACTCAACTATAGATCATTTTGATCTTTTTCCAATGTAAAATAGTTGGTGTTTGTTATCAGTACCGCAGCAGATCGAAGCGATTGCCTTTCATCCATTTATAACGGAATTATGGAATTCAAAGGATATCAATGCTAGTGCAAATGCAAAAGCAAACTATGCAACCCCCCCGGATGGCTTCAGACTTATGACTTGTCAATCAGCGGTTGTTTTGAAACGCAATGGAAAGCCGCAACAGTTCATGTCCGTTGATATGCACAAATGAAGTCATGTCATGCGTTGATGTCCTAGATATGTTTGAGTCATAACCGTCGAATTGGAATGGAAGCAGATAGACTGAACAGATGGTACTGGCATCAGAGAAGGCTAGTTGAACATCCCATGGTTTTAGATGCTCAGGGGTACAGTTCAGGGCTTGGATACACTCCACATTGATCAATTCTCTTTGATTGATAGGTAGGGATGTTATCCAAAAAGGCCATATTCTTGATGATCACCCTTTATGATCGGCTTTTGTTGATCGATAATCACAACAATATCAAGTTTTCACAGTTTTCACGCCAATTTGCTGATTTATTATCATCATCGATATCGCTCTCCAATACCAATGCTTATCGATCATGTCAACAAATGATAGCAATTTGGTCATCAAGGGTTTGAACCATATATGATGTTCAGAATTCATACATGATATTGCTAATAGTATTGAAAACAAGCACAACATCTACCGTTCCAGTACTCCATGTTGTTTTTCATGAAACCATTATATCACCCATTCTTGCTCAACATTACCCATCGTCGTCATCATCATCATCATCATCATCATCAGTGAGTCAATCACTGCCCATTATCTACCCTACTATTAGTAGGTTATCCCGTCATCCCCCTGTAGTCAACCACTAACTACCCATCATCATCACCATCTCCCACCTTTCAACCATCATCATCACCAGCATCATGATCATCATCAATTACCTGCTTATGTTCCATATTATTGTTGGTCATTATCCCCTCTGCTTAACCATTAATAAACCATTGGTTGGTCATCATCGCTACCGCCATCTCCCACCTTTCAACCCTCCCCTGGCTGCATCTGCTCGTTGTTGCTCGTCGGCAGGTGTGGCTGCTCACCCTGGGCGCCTTGCGGCGCCGTGTGCAGCAGCACCAAGGTGCGCCACGTGCGCACGTCCGCACGTGAATCCTGGGGAGGATTGGTGCTGGTTAGTCAGGATAAGTCATGGTGAGTGATGCTTAGTGATGTTTAGTGATGGTGAGGATTAGTGATGCTTACTGCTGGTTAGTTTGAAATCTTGGTTACTGAGGATTAATAGTGGCTGGTGAGGATTCATTTGGACTATATAATAAGGATTAATCCTGAGGATCAGCGAGTATTTCGTAATGGTTAGTAGTGCATAATATGGACGCTCAAGTTTCGGTATAGTTAATGATGATTCAGGATGGTTGATGACAATTTAATGAGGATTCGTGATGGTCAATCTAGTCCCCGTTGATTGATAGTTACTGATAGTTGAACCTGGTTGGCGATGGTTCTGGGTCATGACACATTTGCTTGTGGTGGTTTCTTCTTCGTAACAATTTGTACGCATGCTGGTGCTTCCTTCCCGAAAACTAACACAGATCCTTGCTAGACGGGGTGAAAGGAAGATCAGCTTCCTTTGAGGATACCCTACCCTTTTGGTCAGGTGCTGGTGGGCCCAGAGTCCAAGTTGCAAAGGTTGCAGGAATGTTATCGGATAGTTTGGATAGTGGTTGCACTAATTATGTGTTTTACTCGCAAAGAGTGTACATCACATTGCAGAGTACAACTCAGTATGACCATATAATATCGCCCACCATTAATGTAAACCCACCATGAACGACAACATTACAATTTCTAAAACCCACCATGAATAGATGCATTGGCTACAGCCCGCGTTCACTAAGATGGTGGCTTGTGAAGAACCATGCTGATTGATGGCGCCAGGCGTCCCATGTCGGGCATGCCTACAAGGCTGCCTGCTGGTGCTGCTCAGGGCGCCCCCCAGGGAGATGGTGGGTGAACTGACCGGTGACTGACAGGATCCAAAGTGTGAAGCTGTTATAGTTTAATCTGACAATGGTTGACAGTTATCATAAGCAGGATATTTAACTCTGAAGCTTGCCATTGCCAGGATTCTTGTTGCTGAATTATACCTGGCAATGGTTAAACTGTTGATGAATCACAGTGATTGTCAATTGAGCATGAAGCAAGCATGATTGGTTGGGTGATTCTGTTGGTCACAACGATTGGATGGCAGTGATTGAGTAGATATATAGATTTTGATTGTTGACCAATTGGAATCAAACATCCGCTACCCTACAATGGTTGGCAGAGTAATTAAACCTTAAATTATGTTTGCATAATTATGCCACAGATCATGCTGGTTCATCCCAGGATATTGTTCAGCCGCATCCGAACAGTACCAAGGAGTACCATCATATTGAAGCAATCAGCGGACCGAAGGGGTTGCGTTCAGATGATTGTCCGAAGTGTTTGTCAAGATGTCCAGAACATGCATTAGACAATGTTTGAATGTGCATCAACATGAACATTTGAGGGAACATGGCTATGGGTTATAGAGTCATAGTCACAGCCGTATATCGAGCCATATCTAGCCAACCAATCTTCAATCTTCACAGCTTCTGAAATGTTTCATGATATGGTTGGTTGGTTTGGCAACCAATGGGGTTGCCCACAGCTTCTGAAATCTTTCATATGTGGAGACTTGAACCAGGCGCCCCCAGTGGAGGCAGCCCTGCACCCTATGGATCAGCCTGCGGAGGTCGCGACTCTCCGGCGAATATTTGACAGTCGCTGAGCTCCATGGGGCGCCCTGGGGTAGCAACCAACGTCGTGGTAGCACCGCTGAATACATGTTTTTGCTTGGCAAAAGAAGTTAATTTTTGACAGATATGTCAAGTATGTGCATGATTTGTTTGGCATGGTTTTGAAAGGGCTCCTGACCAGCAGCATGAAACGTAACCAATTGATTGCAGGTGAGCATACCAGTCATCTTAAAGATGAGGAACCACAGGAAGACAGGAAGGATCTGGAGCAATAGACAGTTTGATCATCAAGTTTTGGATTGCTTGCAACTTTTCGACTTGTTTGACAGTTGCCTCCGTGGTAGATTTGCTTTTTCAGTTCTTGAGTCCCAGATTCGTTTCCATGATTCTTCTTCAAGGTTGTTCTCAAAATTGCCGGGAATACTGGAACCCTCCCTGACATCCCCTAACTATTACTTTTTCCAATTTCCAGCTTGAGTCCACTAACTAAACTAACCATGACCATGCTCACGAAGGCTTTCCATCTCGGCAAACCACGTTTCAAGATGGTTGCAACAAGCACCAATCAAATTACCCGACACGGATCAGTTGAGGAGTGAAACTTGATGTCTATCGTTTCTCAACCATGTTTGGATCGTTGTTTGATGGTTTCCACCAAGATGCGGCAAGGCGGCATGGCTTCGGCTTCCAGTATGTTTTCGGTTTCATGGGTATTTAGCAATAATGTTTGTAGTGATTGCATCCGTTTGCCTGTTCGATCCATAGCCATTTTCAACCATCACTAGAAATGACTGACTATGATGAATGTTTGTTTGCCAAGTGTCCATTTGTTTACAACTTAATTGTTCCCATTCAGTCGTCGTCCTTCTTGCTCAGATGCCGAATAAAAAACACTTTGTAAAGCCGAGGTCTCCTTGTCATGTTTGCAATCAGAGTTAAGCTGTTCAAAATCTGATGAATGACTCAACAGCAGCGGCGTAGTACAATGCAGACATTAATGGCTCACGAAACATTTTTTGGGGGGTACCGTTTTTCTCTGACCGACGTACTGAGGCGAGTGCAATAGTGACTCTGCTGGCGGCACAGCACAAGAAACCAAGGCGCGTCAATTTCACTGTTTCAGATGCCGCATCAGTGCTTTTTTTACAGGAAACACTCCAGATCATGCATCATGATCATCATGATGGCTAGGCTTTATCTTCACTCTGAATCATCTCAGGAGGTATTGGAAGGCTCACAAAGAGTGATCAATGGAAATTCCAACCACAGGTTTGTTTTTGTTTACAAACTGCTGCATGTGAGAGATCTGTGTCCAGGAGGTGTAGACGGCATATGTCGTATATGTGCAGATTTGTTTGGGAGTTTGGATGCGGTTGGATGCAAGCCATACCACAACTCAGTGGCTCGAAATTGGTGTGTTCACTTCGGCTGTTGTAGCTCCAGTTGATTTAGCTGTTGATATTTGTTAATCACATCACTCATCATGGTCAAGCTGAAGATGAAGTGACATGATTCGCCAGATGCGATATGCAACTGGTTGCTGTCAACCAACCAGACTTGTCCAGCTAGTGCGGTTAATCAACCAGACTTATCCAGTTATTCTCCACCAAGCAGCAACCCCCAGCACTTCCGTATCGAGGCAAGCCAAGATGATGAGATACGCAGGTCGCATCCCTTCGCCCCCGCGTGTCGGTGCCGTTTAGGATGGGAACGCGAAGGTTCCGATGAGGGATCATGCTATGCAGCTTGTTGATGGTTAATGAATATGACTTAAAATGTACACAACCAAACAGATTAAGTGTATATATATATATTTATTATATATAATGTATATATATTTATTTATTTCATGTATATATATATATATTCATTTATATTTTGCATCTTCAAAACTACTCATATGTATTTGTGATACAGTAGCAGGTTTTGCAGGTGTATTGATGAGTGTTTCTACTTCTCGTGAGATATTATCAGCTCTTATCATTGCTGTTAAATACCAAACAGATCTTGAATTATCTTGACGATTGGTCATCATCATTACCATGTAGTCTTTTTTTGTTGCTTGTTTAGTTTTGGAATCATTCCCATTGTAGTCACTTGCTCAAATATGTGTCAACACAGCACTACAAGAAATTGCACAGGCACTTTGGATTTTCCGCAGAAATTAATAAGTGCTGGAGACTTATTTACTATTTTCATGTTGTCATTCCTATGTTTCCAGGCCTTCTTGACCTGCGTCTTAGTGAACAACTAGCAACAATCACAGTGGCAGCGACATCATTCACCACAGTCGCAACCAGGACGCCGACACTTTCATCAACCATTGGTGATTTTCCAGGATCATGTTGCTTGTAGAGCTGATATTACCTCTATTTACCTCTATTCAATTAGTGTCCTGCTTAATTGTTATATACATATCCAATCCCTTCCCCCAATAAAGAAACACAACCCTCCAAACATGGGTTTAGTGGTAGATGTATTGATTCGAGGTCCTTCGATCCTTTGGATGGTTTGCGTCACGGGCATGATGCTATGCAATGTTGATCATGGTAGATGTATGGTGGTCATTGTTGCTGATGTATTTTTGGTAACCAAGTCTTCATTGATCATTAAACCAAGTCATTGTATCAATAAAATTGTTTTTGTTGCTCCTGATGGTTATTTTGAACTCGTGTGATGAAACCAAGTCTTCAACCTCAGAGATCCCCTCGTGACCGAATCTGTCGCTGATGCTGCTCACGCATGGTGGGCCACGACGCAGGGAGAGGATTCATGGCTCACCAGCTGCCCCAACAGGGGGTCCCCGATGGCACCAACGATGATGCTGGGCCAAGATAAGATCCCTATAGCTGCCATGCTGATGCGTATACCCTACAATTGGTCCAGGAAATGACCTGGAGATATCTCAAAAGCATAATCCATCGGGGTTCGTACGCAACAATTGTCATGTTTTTCCGTCCAAGCACTTACCAACAAAAAACACAAAGAAATAGATCACAAGAAGAGTTGCTTCTGATCGTGCCATCGCTCCAGAATGAGGTCGTCCGGAACTTGGGATGCAACCTGCTGGTACTGTGAGTCTTTGAGCCGTCAAAGTAGCAGAATATGGGACGATTTTGTGGAGCCTACATTGCACGCAATTGGACACGCAAATGATGAAGCAGCTATCCAAACTCATCAAAACTAAGAAGATCATGATTGATTCGTTGATCATTAGTTGATAATGGTTGGCCAAGTTCATCTATCCCAACCTGAGATGCTGTACCTGGCACCTGGTTTTCAGGCCTGCTGAAGAACATCACATAACATGGGTCAGTTACGAAAGTGATGTGCCAAACTTGGCTTCGTTAATGGCTGTCATGCGACTCAGGAAAGTTCAAGCACGTACTGCATTCGATTCGGAATAATCATAGAGATAATCATGGACGATAGCAGCACCAGTCTTGGTTGATGCGCCAACCCATTTGCTATGCGACTTGTTGAGGAATTTGACTGACAGTCAAATTTATCGCAACACATTCACCATTAACCTTGAAACTCAAAGAACTCCTTTTTTCCCATGTTTGGACTCAACTTCAACAGTGCCAATCATCAGCATAGAACAAGTCCGAGAGCTTGGAAATGTTCTTCCCAAACGCACATCTGGTCCTTAACCCAATCCCTAAACTTGTTGATAAATCATTGTTATTAACAGTTAACCACGGTCATCAACCGTTCTACCATAATTGGATATTTGCCTCTCAATTATTTTGGCCGAACAAACAAAACAGCGAGGCCCCGCGTTTTTTGAATGTAGGAAGTGGCTATGGCCTGTGGCAATGTCTGACGATCGGGAAGGGTGGTTGGCTAGCACAAGGGTAGTTACAACAGTTGCAAATAAAGGTTATTAATAAAGCGTTTATACTGCTTGCGAGTAGTAGTTACTACTGATCAATACCCAGGATCAACTAGTACTAGATGACGATAGATGACGGTTCGCTTTTTGTTACTGGCGGTTGCTAGTGGTCAATATTGACAGTGGTTGTTGATATTTGCTAAGAAAATATCAATTGCTAATATACTTGTGATTTCTACTGCTTTACGGTGATTGATACAGATTGATTCTGGTGACCATCATTTCCAACCTTGATGATGATTAAACATCATTGATTAATGATAAACCTTCAAAAACTCATGAAAGTTCATCATGAAGCCTCATTGGACCCATCATGAAGCATCAAAGACCGTCATGTGGCGCACCCGGTTTTCGCGACGTGGCGAGGCGCGACGCAGCCACGAGGCGACGGAGGCGCGGAGAGCGGGGCTGGGGCGGCACAGCCGACCGTTGTTGTGCTTATGGCCGAAGCGGTGGCTGATCAAAGCTTGGCAGCTTGGTGCATCGTTTAGATGATTGGCTGTTGACTGTGATAGCTCTGGGCTGAGCCCCCCAGCTTTAGGTTGATAAGTATTGATTTAGATGATTAAATAGTGATTAATGGAAAATGATCGACAGTGAACCACTACTGATGATCAACAGTCGGCTTTTAAGCCATACTTGACAGTTATTTGAAGGTTATGGATGGCCTTAGTGATGGTGGCTTGTTATTAGTGGTCAAGCGATGCTGCAATAGCTGTCAGCAGTATAAGTAATTAATAGTGGTTAATAATGGTCAAGAACGATGCTTTATCCTTGGTAATAGTGATAACCCAGCAATAGTGGGAGGAACATCATACTCATAGCAACCAGAAACATGATGAACCACCGCTAACTTAATGACAATAGCCAGTGATTTCCGTTGCAAAATGGATGTTCAATCATCCACAAACCTTTAACCTGTAAGGTAACTTTTGACTCGAAGCAGTTGCCATGATACCACTGTTCATGATTGATATGGGTTACTGTAATCAGGAGCAGTGAACAAGAAATCATAGGTTTCGAATCGACTGCGTGTGCTAATTATAAATTGTTTTCAATCTATGCATGAGTGTTATCCTCCCCAAGCACTAGTATAGTAGAATATATAATAAAGGCCAATCTATGCAGTTATCGTTGATGATCAGGATATACGACTGCCAACAAAAATCAATTGCAAAAATTACATTATGGTTAATTCGCAGATTATGTTCATCTCATGTTGCATCCTGTGATTCTTCATTGGGATCAGGATCCAGCGGAGTCTTCAGGAAACTGCTCGTGTGCCAGCGGAGGTCTGAAGACTTTCTCTTCTCCAAGTTGGGACGAGTGGATGACATCGCAGGCGCAGCCGCGTCGTCCTGGACTGACTGTAGTGGTGGTTCGATAGCTGACAAATTGTTGCGTAACACGAGTCATATCACTGCTCTCCTTGTTCATGTTCTGAGAATTATCGTGATATTGTTTTCTTGGCCAAGTTTTATATTGATGTAATTAATTCTTTTCCAGCATTGCAATGCGCTTCATGTTGCATTTGAAATACTGTACCTCACTGTATGTTTTCAGAGTGTGGAATCCTGAAAGGCCCAACGTTGACCGAAGCCTGGGCCGCTTGAGTCTCTCACAGTAAACACATGAGCTAAGTCTCCAAGCGACAAAAGCACCCGACTGTAGTTGCTTGCTGATGGTGATGCAAAGAGTGTGGTACAGCAACGTATGGCAGGGCACTGCTTGAGCATCCCAAGTTGATGCATTCTTGATTGTTGGCAATACATACGTAGCCACATAATTACACACAAACATTTAGTATCAATCTCGCTATATATGATACAAATGATATATAGTAAATCTATACTGCTAGTGGTATAAGCACACGACCTCACTGAGTTGTCCCATTTCTCGGGGTCACTACTGGCACTCCCAGCGCCAGATGACCAAGTTCATGGGTATCAACATCAGTCCGGCAAGTTTATAGCCCATGCAGATGACGAACCGGCCAGCTCGGCCATGTTTTAGAACCGGTTTGATTGTAAAACAACACTTGTTTGCTTCACAATCCCCTACAATCAAATCAGTCAAACATATTTTTTGATACTGATTTCACTTCTTGAATGCGGTCGATTTGACAGCCGGGGGGTCCTAAGATGCGATAGGAGAATGGAGCAGGAAGCTCTGAAAGAAATCGCAGACGTTGATCCAAAGCGTGTAAACACTTTGTCCCTGGAATTTTGGCGATGTGACGTTTTTGGCCATCAACTGTGATACAAGGTTTTGCGATTAGAGATACTGCCAGGCGTGATTGGGTGGCAACCAACTAAGACAAACCTAGGACCTAATTTGAAGTCGCCTTCTCATGAAAACTAGATGGTCGCCCTCTGTGAATGACCTGCGCTTCGTTGCGTGTGTCACCCTACTTTTGACATTCATGTGGAATTATTGTGGAGGTGAGTGTGGTATGCAAAGATTACATTGACTGTCCCTCAACAATTTGCTTTCAATTCTAGCAGTTTCCCCGTAAAAGCCCATTGTCATTTGTTTGGTTGCATTTGCAGAATGTTGAAATATGTACGTGATTATTGCTGGGTGCACTGCAGATTAGTGTTGATTATGTGCATATATAATTTGGAATCGCAGATCTCACCACGACTGTTGCTGAGCACACCTTCCTCTTGCGTACTTCCATCCTACCTTTGTCTGTGTCCATTTTACGGTTGTGATACTGCCAGCTGGGATGGTTGTACTCGTTGTACTCACCTTGTGGTTACACACTTGCACTTGGCTATCTATACGTTTTCGTTAATTAACCGGCTTATCCACCAACACCCTAGCACTTTGAAGCATCATCCTTAGCGGTTGTTGCCATCATTAACCATCATGATTTTGACCTTGATCAGCCAATGTTGCTGTATGCAACCATTTTTGAATGATGAACCATTATCAATCATTATGAACTATTGTGAAGCATTGTTGAGCATTGTGAAGCATTGTCGTGAACAATGAATATCCATTTATGACCATTTTCATCCATATCAATCACAGTTATCCATTATTAATCACAATGATTATCTATGCATTCCCACTGTTAACCACCAATTTCAAAATCATGGTCAGCTGTTGCTCAATGGCTGCCCGTGGCCCGACCCAGGTAGTGTTATGCCAGGCAGTGAGGCAGCTGTCTTGATTCACCGGATCACCACCAGGTCGTTGATAGGGGCATAGGAGTCAAAAATAACAACCAACCATTCATGTGGTGGTTTCTCAATATAGGGGTACCCCCAAATCATCCATTAATAGTCATTTATAGCAATAAACCAGCTATTTTTGGGGCCCCCTATTTTGAAAAATCACCATGTTGAAGCAAGTCTTGGCTAACGTAGGTTTGCAAAGGTTATACGAATCATAGGTTATTTGAGGCTTGTGTGTCATAGATTAGTATACGCTATCACAAAGTTTTTCCTCAAGCATAGCATAACCAAGACTTGTGAATGAATTATCTACTCTTGGGCGTATCTGGAGGCCCAATCTGAACGTTCAGCTGTCTTTTCCAGCCGCCGATGCTGGGAACATTTGAATATCTGCAAACTGCAGTGAATTCTTAGTGCTAAAACAGGGAACACCTGTGCAGTGCAAGCAGTGTTCTCTGGGGGTAGTTGGGCATTGTCACTATGATTCGATATTCTGCCAACGGCAGGTGCATGTCACCACGACAACCCTTCCACGGGGATGATGTGCCTCGTTTTTCACGACACTCCACAGTGATACAGTGATACCGCTGATGACCTGATGGCACCAGCCCAAGGTGGTGGGTTCACCTTGACATGAAAATAGCGTTGTTTCCTAGACGCCATGCTTCCAGGTCTGATCTCCTGCTCATTTGTTGGGACCAACACAAATTTCAAACCCTGGCTTATTGGTTAAATAAATGTGTTACCTTGCTTGCTTTGTTATCATGCGTTTTGACCGCCTAAACTGTGGTGTATTGTCCAGATACGAAAATAGTCATGTCTCTAGATTTCACAGACCTTCTGGAGATGAACTTCCTTGGGTGGCTACATGACTTTTGCATATGAAGTCTTGGAAGAATCAAAGCTGACATGACAAGTTCTGATCAAAGGTAGCCTCAATGAAGCCGGTCTTTGGATGATCTTGCAGACGGAATTCACCAAAGAATTCCTCACGTCACTTATTGCTTGTTCTTATTTTGCATCTCGATGACTGTTGTGCCCTCAAATCGAGTTGCAACCAACACCAGTTGGCCATTGCCAGAAGCCCCCTTTGAAGGAAGTTACTTTGCATGGATCATCCTCATCCTCATCATCATATGAATCATACCCACCATCTTCATCATGCCCATCATCCTCACTCAGCAGTGGGCAAGGTGATGTCCGGAGTCTTGGCCACCTCTGTTGGAACGATGATGGCCCTGCAGGCTCTGGGGACAGGCTCCCCCATTGGAGTTGGATGATGAATGTGACCAAAATACCGCTGAGATCCACTGAGTGCCACTGGTTCAATCAAGAGTTTCTGCCAATCATTTCCTCCACACATTCACAGCATGTAGGACCAATGTAGGATTCAACTACGGCTGGAGGAATAACAAAAAACATCAAATGACAGGTTAAACATCGGAATTTTGGAAAATGTTTGAGACCCGTTCGTTTTCTGGGCTGAGCAGCGGAGTTGATTCCTTTGTAGCAGGGTTTTTGCATCTTCACAAAGGCATGCGCCCAGGCACTACCGCCAATGACAGATGGAAACTTCCATGAATCCGGCGGCAAGACACAAGCAGTGGATCTTCATTTTTTCGTAGTTGTTGATATTTCCATGATTGCTCATGATTGCTGATGATCAATGTGGGTTTCCACATGTAGTTGCTTTTTTTGTGTGACGTATTCTTGGCTATCAGACACTTCTTACTTATATGTGCGCGTGTTTCTGGAAATATGGAACCCCCAAAGCATCCTTTCTTAATTGTCTTAAGTGAATAAACCAAGCATTTTGGGTAGCCCTATGACTTGCGAAACCACCGTATGATGATCACCAGATCCACCTGCGCCACTTCGCGCAGGCAGCTGCCGGAAGCGGTGGCGCAGTAATTGTGACTTGGCCCAACTCGAGTGGTGGCTGCCGATGGCCGGACATGTCACCACTTCTGAAGCCCGGGTGTGCCCCAAATGGTTATAGGATTTAGGGGTATTCAATGAATATTTGGGTTTCAATGATTATTTGGGTTATTAATTATAGGGTTTAGGGGTATCCAATGATTACTGTATAGATGTTTCCTTAGGCATTTGGGTTTAGGAATAATGATTATTCAGGTGTTTCTACAACAGTGAATTATATCCCAAATGCTTTGCTTTCCTACTAGAAGGGATTGTTTCCTGCTTCTGAATGCTTTAGGGGTATCCAGACTTTGAAAACTCATGGCTGGTACGCAACCAAGATTAAACCAGCATTTGCGGATTCCTGGGCACACCGGTACCCTCCTGTCAGGAAGCATCCTGATTGATCTGGGTCAGGAGTCGCAAGCCCAATTCAAGGAGACATTTAAACAATATTTGGAGGGATAGTGGTGACTTCTGGCCAAGTCGCATATCACAATAGATGTGAATCCATCGGAGTAAGCGTTGTTCTTGGCTGCCGCCCAACAGTTTTGTAGCCGGCTTGCCTGGGACATGTCTCAGGTGAAATGTCCCAATGTCCCACCTTTTGTTTATTTTTGCTTCACCATTGTTGGCTTCCTTGCTCATTCCAAAGATACGTCATATCTTTGAAAGGGAGTGAGTGGATATTTCTGCAGAGCTCAAAAACCGCAACGTCCAAGACTTCCACGTCCGCTGGGCCATCATGAGTTTGGCTCTACCACCGGCATCTCTGGAGGCCGCCTAGAAGGTCCCATGGCGCTCAGCCCATGGCCGTAACCAGGTTGAAACCATGCTGCAGCCGCTGAATTTTTGCTTGGCTATGCATCTTGTTGATTCAGCAGCCCAGCATTTTTCACAATGAACTGTGGCACAGATGGATACGCTCCGGATCCTCCTTGTCAATGTTGGTTGTGATCCTCCAACATGAACCACTGCACCACGAGACACAAATCACGAACATACACCAAACAGATCCAAACATATGTATTCATGCGGTGGATTTGTATATGCACCTATTCATTTACCAACCCTTACTAAGGACACCTACAAGTATCTATCACTACAAGGATCCCTATTGTTTACCCTTATCAAGGATCCTTCTTAAATATTAAGGCATCTAATTTAGGGACAAACTCATTTTCCAAGTTCCCTCCCCTGCAGCAGTCCAGGCATGCATCCCATTTCTGCCATCCTGGTCTCAGGCTCACGGTACGAGAGTTGGTGGTCGACCGTGCCCATTTTGATGGCTGGACCGTTTCTCAATTCACATATATGGGTTCTTTTCAATCGTGTGTTTTGAAGGAAATGTCCAAGAAATTGGAAAGCATATGATTTGCCTCTATTCTGAATGTACGTGCACTATCTGAAAATATATCATACTCCTAACATAGTGCATGTTTGGTTGTTCGGTTCATTTGTCGTTTTTTTGGTTGGTCGATTGCTTTGTTGGTTGTCATTTAACCTGACATCCTGGTAGGGATTTGTTGGTTCTGAATGAAGCGGGAATACTCATTAAACAGGCGCTCATCAAAAGGGTTTACCGTTTCGGAATGAAACATTTCATGGCGACAGCCAAGACAGGGTCACTAGCGACTGATGGGGACTGGACCGAACCAACAAGGCTCCATATGCGAAGGCAATTGCAACGAACGACCACTAGCAATAGTTGGATGCGATTTGCTGTCATGACCATGGTCTACAGCAATGGAGTTCGAGTCTCCCAGAGTCATGGCTGATTCAGTTGGGGTCCCACAGATATGCAACCCATATGCAACCCCGCACCTCAGACACCGAGCGTCCAGACATGGGTCACTTTGACCAATGGCTGCCACCAACGCGATGCGAATCGGTTGGCAGTGGTTGCTTGGACAACCCATTTTCAGGCCTTTCAAATGGTTGAGATTCTTCGGTGAGAGTAGCGCCTTGATTCATTTGTTTCAATTTCCGCAAGTAGAAGGTCGAAAGTAAAAAGTAGTGCTTGTTAGAGTTGTGTTTTGGCATTTATGTGTTTTGCTCTCCATACAAAACTCCACTTGTGGAAGCTTCTCGGAATGTGGACCCCACATCACGCATCCGATCATATAGAACCACAAATGATAAATGGCTGAACATGGCTGAACTGCCAACGACTCAAAATGCACATTTCTTCAATATGCAGCAATGCATTGCCGGTAATGCCAAAGTACATCATTCAGGTCATTGTTTTCCTGACCCGCATGTTCGGATCTTCGACGTGTAAAGATATGTGTTCGTGCTGACGGACGAACCATATGATCGAGCAAGCGAGTTGGGCTGTCCACCAAAATGTCGAATCAGGAGTGGTGTCAACCAGCGACCAAGCACAGTGTGGACAAAGTCTTTGTCTTGAAGAAAACTGGCAGCAACAAACCAAGCTGAGCCTACAAAACAATAGAAGGCCCATGGCCCAGGTACCAAACAAGTACCAAACAAGTACCAAACATCACGAAGAAAGGGACGACAAGGACAATAGGTTCCTGCGAGGAATCAAGGTACTGCATATACGGTCCCCCCAACCGGCGAGTCCAGCACCTCAAATAGATAAGTATAGATCAACTGCATAACATAGATACCTTCCATAGATCCTGCTATTGGAAGGCCCAAATCATGTTATGGCAGTATTTTCAAAGCTATGTAGCAAGTTGCATACTCCAGATCAACTCTTTTACTGCTTGTTGGTAAACTCAAGGTACGCTTCGTAAGATCATCATGATTGTGAAGAGTACAATGTCAACAATTACAAGCTGCTGAATCAGCTGCAGTGACACTAAGTAAGTACAGCTTTGGGCATTGGACACTGTTGAGTTCACTGGTCGCCACAGGTAGGCGTCTCAGATGATGTGCAGGTCCAAGTGCGTTGCTGTTTCTTGCTGGGCAGGGAGATGTATCCTCAGCCCATCAAGGGCTTACTAGGATCCTTTGGGCATATCAATGTTACGGATAGCTCCCAATGATCCCTGCAGCCCTTGGGTTGGACTTGTAGCTGGTTGTAGATTTGATACACAGTTACCCGTTGGTGATTGGACGTGACATGCAATGGGCACAATCATTATTTTGATGATTTAGATGAACAATTGACAATGATGATGGATCAGTTCCCTCCAGATGAACTTGTATGAATTTGCATGAAGGTGTGTCCAGATTGAACATGATTATGTTTGATCATTCCATCATTTTCCAGTGTTTGTTCATCCAGCTGCTAGTATGACCACAATTGACCACCAAGGGATACCCGGTGAGCCGGGCTCATGAGTGACCTCTGAAAGTGTCTACTATATAGTTTCCAGAAGGGTGCCACGCTCCGTAAGTGGCTAGCAACCATGGTTGGCTACCACCTTTGTGGAAGTTATCAGTGTGAGATGATCATGAACAGTAGTTTTGAAGTATGAAGCATGAAGATCCAATCGGTTTCCTACAACTAAAGTAAAGTGCTATCAGTTACCAAGTGGGACGATCATAATGATTATGAAAGACATCATGAAACATGAACCGTTGAATCCAATTGGTTTCCAACAACTCTATTAGATAGGATAGTAAGTATCGCCATGGTGGCTTATCAGCTCGTACATGGGGTAGCCGGAATGATCATGAACATTCGAAGTCTTTCATTAAATCCAATCAGTTCCTGCCAAGAAACAAACTGATCATTGGTCGTACGAGTCGTACTTCCCAGGCGGTTAACAACACATGGCTGTTGGGTAATGTTGGTTTCTGATGATCGTATCTACCTGTTGGTTTCATCTATTTTCAATACTTT
Organism: Symbiodinium kawagutii; assembly: GCA_009767595.1. Lineage (NCBI taxonomy): Eukaryota > Dinophyceae > Suessiales > Symbiodiniaceae > Symbiodinium > Symbiodinium kawagutii. The sequence continues at coordinate 379,028 of VSDK01019011.1, forward strand.
AGGATAATTGAATGTTTCTGATTAGTATCTACCTATTAGTATCTACCTGTTGGGTTACACTAATCAGAAACCAACATTACCCAGTATCCGGTGAATTGATGCAGGTTGCTGTTGGTGACATGACTGCCCCCTGTGCTGCGTGGCCCCAAGGTGCTCTCTCAAGCGCCCGGACCCGTCTCGCAACGATTGCGCTCCTCAGCTGCGCTGGGATCAGCAACACGCATTGGTCTAACACGCAGTGGGGTTTTATGGGGGTTATAGCAGTTGATAATAGGGATTAATTGGGGATTGTAGCAGTTAATAGGGGATTAATAGGATTTGTTATAGGGATTATTGGTCAATAATAGGCATTAATAGGGGATAATAACCAACCATAGAGGTGAAACAACTGCTGGTTGTTGGTTTGTTTCACATTTTTCATTTTCCCTAGTAATTATAAATGGGTGGTTGACAAGCACATTTTTCATAGTTCTTTAAAACCACCAACCAGAGATGGTCAGCATTCTTGCGATCCTTGGCTTTGGCTTAATCTTTGCATAAATAGATACCTTAGCTCTATGAATGTGTGTACCCTTGGTGGTTGATAAATAGTCTACATGGGTGTTTCTCAAAATAGGGGTACCCACAAATCATCCATTATAAACTATTAGTAGTAGTAAACCAACCATTTTTTGGGTCCCTTATTTTGAGAAACCACCACATAGTCTAATCGGTTGATGTTTTGCAAATGTCACCCTCGTGGAATCAGCTGGTCCCCAACTCTTGGAGCCGATCAGTTCGGCCCACCAGGCCCGATTGGTTCCTGCAGGGCTTGCAACTGGTGAGACATATGGCTATGGGTCAATATTAACCAACCAATAATGGTGGTTATTACCCAGTGAACTATAGGGAAAACAATGGTTAATGATAGGGGAACCAGGGGTACGGGGTTTTGACCCACTGCCATATGGGGATGTGCCAAACTTGGAGAACCCGCCATAACCCACCAAAACATAGCAATTTTCTAGGAAACCATTGGTTTATAACCGATGATTAACCCACCAAAACATACTGTACCAATTTTCAAAGAAACCATGGGTTTTGGAGTACCACTCTTTTGGCACATAGCCATATTGTTCATGCTTGAGACTGGCTCATAAATGTGTAGTAGTCATAAACCATGGACTTTTTGATGCATGGCTTCCAACTTGAGGCTCATAAAGGTTGATGACAACTCCTTGTTTGCTCAATGGTTTCTGACTAATAACCAACAATAATAGATGTGTGTGTGTGAGTGTGTAACCAATGGCAATAGTTGGACATAGCAACAGCCAACGAATCATGCGAAGCAACAATCGTAAATGGGTCAAACAGATGGAATTGGGCAAGTAGATGTTTTAGCACAATTGCGTTGTCACTTCCTGTGTGATGGTTCCGTGATTGTTTCAGTTGTTTTCTACACTTGGGATGCTAGAACACCAAATTCACACTGGCAACCATATTTTTGGGATGGGGGATGGTTGACGTCATCAAGCAGCGATATTGCAAAGAAGCACTTTTTTGTGAGCAACCAACAAACAGAAACTACTCATGGAATCATCACAAAAGAATTTGTGCCTTCGTTTTAAAGATATATGATCCGAAGATGAGCTGCTGCTGCTTTGTAGTAAATTGTTTCTCTCGCACGATTGCTTGAGATAGAACTGGAGGTGGCTACTTGAATGATCATCCCATTTGCTTGTTAAGCTGAGCTACCATGGTTAAGTAAGCCATATCAACTATGGTAGCTGCTCTGAACTCTGAACTTGCCGGGCGGTTCTTGCTTCGTTTTTCTGGTCAACCACTGGCCGGAAACTGTCATCCACCTCCCGCCGGGAGGCGCTCCTTAGTTTCGAGGAAGCCATCAGTCGTTGGGTTTACAATGATATTTATTTGCAGCGCCGTCACTATGAAATGAAGCCTCCAAAGAAAATCGACTGCTCAGTAATGAGTTGTGAAAGCTGTCGCTTTGTGTATATATATATATATATATGGTATATAGCAATCCCGAAATTATCGGATGATCAGAGATAAAGGTCCGAAACCAGATCAGTCCCAGGCCAACCTCCCGAACGGTTCTTCAACATCACAAAATGATATGACGTGAATCCGGAAGCTTTCCAATGTGTGCGCTGCATCACTTTCACCCAGACATTTAGGGACTTATTCTTTGTGGGTCATATGATCACTTCCCACCCAGCCATTATTCACCAGATGTTTCCAATGTTTCACCAGATGTCATAGATAACCAAGATATCATGGCTTGACATCTGGTGAAACATTGGGAACATCTTCCAAAGCACTGTCGATTGCTCAAAGGGGAGACCAACCCAAAAGTTCACCTCCAACCAAGTCGGCACCCATCGCGCTCGCGATTTCAGTATTAGAGATCTCAAGATTCATGTTGAAAAGCAGAGAAGTATAAAAAGATTCCAGATATTTGTGACCCAGTGTGAGCCAACTGGGGTGTTCATCCATGGTTTAGAGGTGGCAGTGGGTCAAAACCCCGTCCCCCTGGTTCCCCTATCATTAACCGGCTTGTTTCCCTATAGTTTTGTTGGTTATTATCCCCCATTATTGATGGTTATTATCCCCCATTATTGATGGTTAAGAGCTTGACCCATAGCCATATATAGCTGGTATATTATCCCCTATTATTAACCAGGTTGATAGTTAACCCCGTACCCCTGGTTCCCCTTTTATTAGCCAGGTAGCTGCACCTACCATTGGTGGAGATCAGCTGGCTGACAGGACTGCTGTCGCATTTGGTGAATGGAGCAGCCTTGGCTCAACTCACTACAGCAATGTTGCCTGGCGCGAGCAGGAGAATAGCAGCAAAGCTGGTGGCTTTTGTATGGTTTTCAATGGTTTTTTATTTGTTTTCATATGGTTTCATATGTTTGTGTATTGTTTTTCAATTGTTTTCATCTGGTTTTCAACGGTTTTCATGTGGTTTTCATGGCATAATCTTTATGGCTGATGGTTGGCATCGTCCTGAATTCTTGGTAGACAAGCCTGAAATCAGCACGTGCTTTTTCCTTCGGAATCTCTCAATGGGTTTGGATGTATCAAAATTTGTGGCCAGATCCAGGGGTTTGTTTGTCAGAGCACCAGGGCGCTATCACAGAGAAAGAAACATAGACCCATTTGGATACTGTATCATGCCAAGCCATGAAAGAGTCAATGAAGCCAAACCATTCTTGGCGATGATAAATGATAATTGTCTATATTTTTTGACCTGCATTAAGCATCATCAACTATCAAGGAAATTTGTATCATTTTACCGTCATTGACTGTCCTAAAGCATGTGTATAATCAGCCTGAACAATTCAATGCTACCTCTTGCCCGTGGTGAACAAGTAACTGCTGGCATGGAAATCAGGTATCAGGTTGCGTGGTTTCTGGAGATTTTGTGTACTCAGATCCTGCGCTCGTCAGCCTAGTATGAACCATGATTTCGCAAGATCATGTTGGCGATATCAATCAGTTTTAAATATCGCCATGAAATGATTCGGCGATTGCAGTATGCCTTGATCGAGCATCAACGAAGAAGATCAAGCTCATTTGAATGAGAACTCCATTTTGGCCCTGACTAAACCATGGCCTTCACCCAATCACCCTACATGCTGAAAGCCCGAGCTATTGAGAGAGGTCTGGCCGTTGCAACACCAGGTGACATCCTTGTGCCTTTGCATTGGTCTTCATGTTGCTGTTGTTGGTGGTTGTGGTGGTGGTGTTCTGTTGTTTGCTATTTTGTTGCTGGCTTGCTGAGTTGCTTGATTATCTATGTTTATTTGCTGTTATTGTTTGGTGTCGTTTGTGGTTGTTTGTTGTTGTTTGTTGCTCTTTGTTCGTTGTAAGTGCTTGTTCCTTGTGGATTGTTTCTGTTGATTGGCCAGTGGCTGATTGACTCACTGATTTGCTGATTGTTAGCCTGAGTGTTGGTGATCGGTCGGTCAGTGAGTTGGTTTGTTGCTTTCTTGTTGCGCTTGTGCAGCGCTTGATGTCTTCCATGGATGCCGTTTTTGTAACTGACGTTGTGATAAGATAGATTGACCATAAATGTATCTTGACTAAAAAACTAAGTTTTAACAGGGGATCAACAGCAGCCACCAAGTTGTTTTCGGTCTGGTTGTTCCAGTCCTTGTTTTGTCCGCCATTTCATGTGTATGTCTCAGGGTCTCATCATAATTTCGCGCGCTGCTGTCGCCGTCCAAAGTGCTTGGTCAAGACGCTCGCGTGTCACGCACACAAACGTACACCACTGGGCGTTTCTCAAACTGGGGAACCTACAAATAATTCCCAAATGGTCGGTTGTATATGTCAAATGGTTCTGATTTTAGGGTAATTAACTGTTTAAGGAGTTCCCCAATTTGAGAAGCAACCATATCATATGAGACATTCCTTTACAGTGCATATTGATTAAATCATAGTAAATACATTATTAGACACCTACTGCAATCATACCCATGTTATCATGTTAGTATCATGGTATTGATTGTATATACATGTATGTATGTATGTATGGATGTATGTAATGTAATGTAATGTCATGTCATGTCATGTCATGTCATGGCATGGCATGGCATGGCATGGCATGGCATGTCAGGTCATGTCATGTCATGTCATGTAATGTAATGTAATGTTATGTTTTGTTATATTATGTACTGTAATGTGATGTAATGTAATGTAATGCAGTGTAATGTAATGTAATGTAATGCGATGTAATGTAATGTAATGTTCTGTTATGTTATGTAATGTATGTATGTATGTTTGTATGTATGTATCTATGTATGGACGGACGGATGGATGGATGGATGGATGGATGGATGGATGGATGGATGGATGAATCGATGGATGTATGGATGTATGGATGTATGGATGTATGGATGCATGGATGCACGGATGTATGGATGTATGGATGTATGGATGTATGGATGCATGGATGCACGGATGTACGGATGCACGGATGCACGGATGCACGGATGCACGGATGTATGGATGTATGGATGTATGGATGTATGTATGGATTGATGGATGGATGGATGGATGGATGGATGGATGGATGGATGGATGGATGTATCTATCTATCTATGTATCTATCTATCTATCTATCTATCTATCTATCTATCTATTTTTCTTTCTATGTATCTATGTATCTATGTATCTATGGATGTATGTACGTACGTATGTATTTAGGTATATATGTTTGAATGGGGCATGTCGTGTGTATGCACATGATTACGCACGCATTTTATACCGTGTAATTTTGGAGGGCAAAGATGTATCTATACAGCTGTATAGATACATCTTTGCCCCTCCAATGTTCGCTCTCTATGTCAAGACTATATGGATATTCATTTGCATGGTGGTTTCTCAAACTAGGGGTACCCCAAAAGCATTCCATATTCATCATATGTAGTAATAAAGCAACCATTTTTTGAGGGTTCCCAATGGCTTGAGAAACCCCCACACCCTTGTAACCACTATAAAGCGGATGATTAACAACCATAATCAACCATAAAGCCACAAAGTCCGTACTAAAACCATGTGCGTGTTTCCCAAAATAGGGTACCCCCAAATCATCCAATATTACTCATTTATAGTAATAACCAATCATTTTTCGGGTTCCCCATTCTAAGAAAGCACCATATGAACTGAAAAAAAAAACCTGCGGAATTGCATGGTGACCACCTTTTCTTTTTTTTGGCGGCGATGGCTGCGTGGCTTAGAAGCAATATTGAACGCTTTACAGCGGAGCCCATTGTGGGAGCTGCGCAAGCCGCTTCCGTGGGTTATTTCTTAGATATGGCTGTGGGATGCTGTGGGTCAAAACCCCATACACCTGGTTCCTCCATCATTAACCGTTGGTTGGTTAATATTGACCAATTGCCGTATGTGTCTCTGGTGTTTTTCATTTGCTGGTGTGGATGTGTGTCAATGTTAATCCAAATTTTAAGGGGGATAACCATTAACAATAACAGGGAAAACAATGGCTAATGATGGGGGAACCAGGGGTACACGTTTTTGATCACAACCGTGTTTTGTCTCTTCTTGATTTTTGTCTCTGCTGGTGTTTCATCCCTGCTTGTTATTTTTTTTCTCAGCTGGTGTTCTTTCTCTGGTGTTTCTTTGCTGGTGCTTTCTTTGGTGGTGATCTTTCGTTGTTGGTGTTCTTCGCTGGTGTGTTTTCGCTGCTGGTGTCTTTTTCTCTCCTGGTGTTCTTTCCGTGCTGTGTTTCTTTTTTGCTGATGTTTCTCTTTGGTGATCCTGGTGGTTGTTTGTTGTTTTATCGAATCATTGGTTCATTGATTGATTAATTGATTGATTGATTTACTGATTGATTGAGTGACTGTAAGTTTGAGTGATTGATTGATCGATTCATTCAGTCATTTATGCATTGATGGGTTGACTGGTTAACTAACTTTTGGTTGATTGTTGGATTGCTTGATTGATCCTTTGACTGATTGATTGATTGGTTGATTGATTGATTGATCATTTGATTGGTTGAGTGACTGTTTGTTTGATTGATTGATTGGTCGGTTGTTTGATTCATGGTTTGATTGATTGATTGTTTGGTTGATTGATTGATTGATTGTTTATTGATTTGATTGGTTGAGTGACTGTTTGTTTGATTGATTGATTGGTCGGTTGTTTGATTCATGGTTTGATTGATTGATTGTTTGGTTGATTGATTGATTGATTGTTTATTGATTTGATTGGTTGAGTGACTGTTTGTTTGATTGATTGATTGGTCGGTTGTTTGATTGATGGTTTGTTTGATTGATTGATTTGTCGGTTGATTGATTGATTGATTGATTGATTGATTGATTGATGGATTCGTTGAGTGACTGTTTGTTTCATTGATTGATTTGTCAGTTGTTTGATTGATTTGTTGATTGATTGATTGGTTGGTTGTTTGATTGATTGATTGATTGATTGATGGATTGGTTGAGTGACTGTTTGTTTGATTGATTGATTTGTCGGTTGTTTGATTGATTGGTTGATTGATTGATTGATTGATTGATCATTTGATTGGTTGAGTGACTGTTTGTTTAATTGATTGATTGGTCAGTTGTTTGATTGATTTGTTGATTGATTGATTGGTCGGTTGTTTGATTGACACTTTGATTGATTCAGTGACTGATTGATTGATTGATCGATCCATCTCCTTGGTTACGTTTGAGGTAAGATGATTTTGTTTTTGAAGATGATGATTGAATTGGTGGTGATGATGAAGAAAGAGATGATAATAATGATGACTGGCAACCAGGATGATGATGACGACGACGACGACGACGACGATGATGATGATGATGATGATGTTGTTGAAGATGATGATGTTGCTCTGTTCTTTTTCTTCTTCTTCTTCTTCTTCTTCTTCTTCTTCTTCTTCTTCTTAGTCTCCTGCTTCTCCTTCTTCTTATAACATCCAAGATTGCCACAACAAAAACGTGATCTTTCTGCTGATTTTTATTTGACAACTTTCGCCACGATGGTGTGCACGTTTTGCAGTCTGAACTTCAAAAACCCTCTGGATCATGCAAGTTTCTTGGCGGGGTTGACTTGCAAAATCTGCGTTTGGCCACAGCTCTGTGCATTTTTGATGATCTATTTGTTCAAAATGGTCGTGAAATTGTCGATTTTACACGACTTTGCCTTTTCTCGCGCGTTTGGCAAGAGTGCTGTGCATGTTTTGCTGATCATCTTTCAAAATCGTCCCGGCACTGTCGGTTTTGTCTTAAGATTTTGCTTGCAAACGAGCGTTTCTGTACGGTGGCGTGCATTCTTTGCAGATTTCATCTTCAAAAAGGTGGCTCGAACAGGTCGTTGTTCGATTTTGATTGCCACAAGACCTGGGCACTTGCCCGCTTGACGAGTCTACCTTCTCGATCTCAGAGCACAAAGCAAAGGAAAACATGAGAGATTTCAAGCGATTTTTTGATCTCTCTGATCTGACTGACCAGCTGGCTGTTTCATTTCTTCATAAGTCGGACGTGTGACTTCCAAACTTCCTTCGATGATGTGTTTTTGTTCGCTGCCCTTGAAGCAATTTTTGCTGTTCTATTGTTTTTGTGACGGTGTTTTTGCCACAGATGTTGCTTTCGCTGTGGTTGGATGCTGCTGCATTGTTGGCTGCGACTGTTGTTCTTGTTTTGTTGTTTATTTTAGTGTGTGTGTGTGGGCTGTTAGTTGCCACTGGGGACATGTTGTCTCCGGCATGCACGAATATAAGGGGCACATAAGGGTACACAATACAGGCTTATGTTGTGCGATGGCTATTCAAGAATGTTCGCGCACATGAGCACGCGATGTATTTTGGCGGGGCATGCACACGTTGTTTTTTGTTGTTTTCCTATGTTGGTATCATGTCATGTACACAGCGTGTTCAACAAATCTTCATATCGGTTTCTAGATTCCAAGGTGTACAACTATGTGTGCGTGTGTTCTGACGTTTCAGGGCCCGTGGTCCGTGTTTACTGTTTACTGTAGTTCGCTTCTACTCTATGTTCCCGTTGCTGATGCAAAATCGAAGTGACGGAGGCGTCATCTGAGAAGAGATGAATGACTATGTCTACATATCGCAGGGATCTCTGGGAACCCGCGACCTGAATTGGCCAAGCCTTGCATGGGCCAAGAACGAGCGGCTGTGTGAATGTTACAAATTATGTGCGGGTGTCCACGTCATTTTGCAAAGTTGAAATTTCAGGCTCTCGGGCTGACCCTTGACAAAGCGCCGCCTCAACGCACGCGAAATACAAGCACCCTGCAGTGCTGCAGCGTTGCGTCACCTCGAGCGTCGAGCGTTGCCAAAAATGCGCCGGAAGTTTCTCCCCTTGCGGAACACGGTGGTTTTTTGTTTCATCATTCAAGCTAGTCGCTTGGGGAATTCGGCAACCGCTGTTCGACTGAGGTTGCAATTTGCTTTGAACGACCCGCTATCAGGCCTCAGCCGTTCTGGGGCCGGGGTATGGCAGCAGAAGCCCGTTGTGCCAAAACAACCATTGCCTAAAGAAGGCGCGCCTGAAAAGCAATGTGAGCGCCCGGCGTCAACCGGCAGGCATACTTGATGCATTCATGGTCGAAGCCAAGCAATTTTATCACAACGATCTAGAATTTAATGATCGCTTTCACCGTCGCGAGTTATCAGGTCTTATCGGCGGCGGCATTGCTGCAATCGGTTGGCAGACTGCATACCCAGCCGCTGCCTCAGTTTGCCGCGGCAGGTGGGCGGCCCAGCTGTTTTGCTTGGGGGTGTAATTTGGAGGCTCGTTCTAGCCACGTTCCGCATAGCCATTTGCAAGCTTGATTTTGCAAGGCACATGCATGGATGTGCCCACTTCATGATGGTCTGGCCCAAAGCACGACGATGGCAACGAATCTGCAATCACTGCCTTTGAAGCAGGGAAACGCTTATCATAGGTATGTCGGAACCAAACCCAATCGGATCCTCATGAGTGGTTTCTTTACAATGCTTGGTGACCAAGGGGCGCGATGATTGAAAAACATTTCGTTTCTTGGTGTGTCTTCAAATTTTGGATCATTTTGCGGTTTTGGTGTTTTCCGCCTTTTGGAAGGTGGCAACCCACAAAGAAACCCAAAAGGCCAGGTCGAATCATAGTTGCAGAAAACTACTTTTTGAGTGTTTCCGCTAGTTGCCAATCATCTCGGGTTGTTGGACTTATTTCCGTAATGGTTTGGATCTCAAATTCCCTGCGCCGAGGCCGGATTTCGATTGTTGCCCACCTATGTGGTGCTGTCCTTTTGCCACGGCATCATGCAGGTGCACCAGAGTTGGCACATAGGGTGTGAGGTGTCACTGTTTGGCGCGTGGTGCGGAGAGTTTCTTTTTGGCGTTCAAGATGAACAGGTCTAGTTGCGCGCGGTTCTTATTCATAATTATTTCAAAGGTCCACGTTGTGCTGCAAAAGGTCCAGCGTCAGCGTCATGTAACATTTTTTGAGAGCAACAAGAGATGGCACAGTTCGCACCAGGGAAATCATCACCAATGCCATGCACTGATCCCAGGTGATAGCGACCCTGACTTAAGATTGAAGTCCATGGGTGACTGAGCTCAACCAAACCCAAAGTAGCCGCTTTGATGGTAATGGATTCGTATGGCAATGGGTCATTACCAGCCATCCAAAAAGTAACATCTCAAAAAAGACATACAGGGCATTGACCCATGGCCATATGGTTGGTTTTGAAGGGTATTGGTCAGTATCATCAAAAACATGGGTAGCTGAACGCCGTAATAATAATTTTGGAGCTTGAGAATACGCATCGGCATGGTGCACAGCAGATCGAACCATGACATGGTTGCAGCAGAGGGTCGGGCAGTCTGGTTGTTGAGCGCTAGCATTGACAGCAGCAGTTGTTGGTGCCAACAACTGGTTTTTGATTGTTAGAACTACGTCCAAAGATGCTGCACATTTCCCACAGGCATACCCGAACTCCATAGTAGCCCCACAACAATTTGCCTTTATGGGATGGCTTCAGGTAACTGCTGCACATCCTCGCATGACAATTTCATGTTTCTATAGGTTTCCCTTGTTGTCCCGACATGAAAGTCTCATGTTTCCCTTGTGTCTTCTTGAGGTCCTACTGAATCTTCAACTTCTCGCTTCGGGTGTACCCCTGAAAGCAGTGACGGCCGTGCAAGCCGGCTTCATGGGAAAGGCGAGCTGAGTTGTTGCTGGGTGGACATGTTGCTTTTAGGATGTAGGGTTAGGGATTTATAGGGTTCGTTCAGACTGATAGTTGGATATACTATGATGATGTTGATGATGTTGACCGTGATCTTGGTAAATCAAAAAAACAGGACGTGACGACTATTCAAGCAAATGATCTCAATTTCATGTGGATAAAAGGAACAAAAAATTGGAATGATGATCAATCAATGGGAATGCAACCTGAGAGCGAATGGCAGTGGGTCAAACCCCGTACCCCTGGTTCCCCTCTATTAACCCGCGTTTTCCTTATTATTAGTTGGTCATTGTCCCGGTCATTGTCCCCCATTATTGTTGGTTAATATTGGCCCAGCTCGCCAAATCAGTCTGTCGAAGTTGTACGATTGGTTGCACCATACTTGCTGTGTCGATGGTGTTGGCCTCCAGGTGGCAGTTGGCACGCTGCTGGCATCTCCCGCTGTGATGTTTCTGGGCATGGCACCTTGGCAGACTCAGACTGCTCCAAAATTTGATCAAACAAACTTAAAGTATCCATTATCTATGATTATCTTTGATTCTCTGGGATCATCTCAGATTGTCTTAGATGATCTTAGATTATATACTTAAATCATAATTAGATTCTCTGGGACCATCTTAGAATATCTTAGATTATAATCATATAGTCAAATGGTTGAGCTTTCATGATCACAGCATGTCAAGGCTTACCCTACCAACTCTTGAGGCTGCAACAAAGTGACGGTCACTATTTTGAGATCCCTTTGACCATTGATCGCAATTTGATCTTGCCAATAATCATTTTCTTCAACAATTTTGTATGTACTTATTCTTGACTCTACTTACTCTTGACTGTAATTTACTCTTGGCTACTTAACTTTACCTTTATCATAATTTCAGCTTATCATTTTTAGTTATGTAACATTTTTGATGATCATTTATCTATATATTTGTTTGAATGATCATCCTTATTTAACATAATACTTCCTTCACTTTATATTTACTTAATTTTAGGATTACTGTACTTAAATTTATTATCACTTAATTTCACACTCAGTTAACTTCCCATTTACTTAAGTTGACACTAAACTTTATGATATTGTACCTTTTTTATTGGACCATTGCTATTTGACATTGCCAAGGGGTAATTATGGTCCTAATTGATTCGTGTATCATATCAATCATACCTAGAACTTCCTTTCGGCAGAAATAATTGCCGATTTGGAGAAAAGGCGCCTTTTGCCGTCCCCACCTCATGTGGACCTTGTTGTCGGCACTTCTTGTTTCTCATCAGCGTTTTTGGGTTAAAACACCTCAGCCAAATCTTGTTGGGAACAAAATGCGAAATGACTGAGCAAACCATGCTCGAGCAGGGTCTCACACACACCAAATACATATTTTTGGAATCCTGGTGGCTCGATTGGTTCAGTGCCACAGCTGCCGTGGCTACCTTCCTGACCTGGGACTTCCCTTTCCCTCAGTTTCGCCCACCCCCTCCTTTGCCTTGCTCGCTGTTGCTTGTGGCTATTGTGAACTTGACGTAGTCAAAAAGTGCTGTACACGCATCACTGCATGCAATGAGAAAAATTGAAAACTGCCGGTCTTTTGTGCAAACATGATTTTACAGTCGTTTTTGAAGAAAATGACGCGCTCTCAGATCTTGAAATATCAAAATAAATATGTTTTTTCTATATTTGGTCTTCGGCGGAATTCGGCGGGTCTTCGGCGGAACTAGGCGGGTCTTCGGCGGAATTAGGCGGGTCTTTCGGCAGAATTTGCCATCCTCAAAAACATTTTCTGGTCAGGAACAAGAGTACGTGTTATTAAGAGTGTGGGATGGTGTGACATAGCCGCGAATAGCCAAATGATTGCCGATTCCAATTGGATATGAAGGCTGCTGGCTGTCTATAGGGTACGGGTTGTTTTGCTCAGAGGCTCGGGGCAAGGGGTCTTTTCCAAGGGCACTTTTCTTCGGGTTGCAGGCGGTGGGTCATCATATGCCACCAAGAGTCGAATTTGATCACCAGGATTGGTTATATTCTCACACTGGGGGTTGATTCTTGCCATGCAAAATGTTTCTTGATATTGTTTGAAACATATATACCACTGAGATCACTTTTGTATACACATGTTTGCCTTGAAAACAATTCCTGGAATGGCATGCCAAAAATTATCGTCGGCAGCTTTTGGTGCTTGTCGGCATTTTTGTGTTTGCTGGTGGGCCATCGGCAGAAATAATCGCCGAAGTCAGAAACGGCCGAAAAAAACGCCAACGGAATATCCAGGTATCCTTGTTATCTCGGTCAGACCCTCGACCTGGACCTGGTCGCAGTACCCCTTTGGTTGCTTTCAGTGCTCAGCGCCCATGATTACAACCTGTAACCATCCGCAGATGAGCATCACCAGTGACATGGGAATCCTATAGGTCACAACAGTTCGCATCCAGAAGCCATGGGCAGATGGCGAACGTTTGGTGATTTGCGGGATGTTCACCAGGGGTATATAGTATTGACCCAGAGCCCTATGGCTTTACTTTTGAAGATCTCAAAGATCCCTTTTCCCTACGCTTCCAATTACCACTATAATAGGTAACCAACCCCAAACAAAAATGGTAGAAACCAGCTGGTTGCCTGTTATACCCGGAAGTGAAGGGTTTAGACTGATTGCTTAATCAGTTGATGGCCCCCAGAAGCTCAACGGTATATGCTGATCAAATGTTGGTATTTCCCTCCGAAAGGGTGAGAATAGAAGGGTCAAGTGAGTAAAAAGTGTGCAAGAGTTGTGTTGGATGCTTGTCCCTGTAGCCAAACTGAAACATGTAGACTCATGGTTTTGGACCGTGTTGGAATTCAGTCATTATTCTTACAGTCTCAATGAGCTGGGCTGGTGCTGCATTTTAGTGAGTATTTGAGAGCATGATCCATTGGCTGTGAACTTCCAGCTTCCACCGATCAGTATAGTATCCCTCACTTTCCTCTTGGTATCGATCCGTGTTGTTTGCTCCCTTGCTGCTACATGCTCAACAGGGCTATTATAAGTAGTCATCCATCAAAAAGGGTTATCACAAGCGGTGTACCCATCATTGCAATAGTACAGCAAGATTACAATGTTGCTGTTGCATGGTCCAGTGGTTGTTGATGACATGGCTGAGCTGATTGACCTCCAAAATCCTCCAACCCAATGAACCCCAGACCGCTACTGGTCCCCAGGGCACGGGCTACTGGCTGCACAAGGACCAGCTGGCTTAGTTGCGCCGTGGATGGGTTGGTCATGATCGCTGGATGGGTTGGTCATGATCGCGATGGGTTGGTCATGATCGCTGGATGGTTGGTTTATTCTACAAACCTCTTTGAACCAATGGTTAGTTTATTGGATTTATTCAAAGTGCTGAGTTCAGGTAATTTTCGAGCCAACAAGCAAGCAATTGGTTGCAATTGGAATGGGAAGGCAAAACATGCCTTCGACCACGGGGTTCTTCTCCTCTTGCGGTTCGCTATACCGTTATTGTTGAGTGTTTTCTTGTTTATACACCAGGTTGTTTATTTGCTTGAGGGTTGCGTGATTTAGTGTGAGTGTTATGTCTCTGACATTCTATTGCTAGTGTCTTGGATACGTTCGCTTTAGTGTGCACGTATGGTTCATTGCCAGTATCAGTGCTTTTGTTGATGCTAAGGTACATTACATATTGTCTAATTGTAACAAACATTTCAGGCGCACCCCCTGCGTGTTCAATCATCCTTAATCCTCATTATCCAGCATCAACGAATATGCAGATTGATTGGTCATCAGACAGAGCGATAGATAGACACATAGATAGGCAGATACACACTTAGATGAGCAAAGAGGCAGCCGGATAGGTTTAAAGATGTAAAAAAAAAGTAGATAAACAGACAGACAGGCAGATGGATAGCTACCCTACAAGCTGTACGGTTGCAAGGGCTAGTTGTGCTATCGGATGGCGTCGGATAGCGCAACTAGAGCCTTGACAGCGCATCTCGGGACAATGATCGATGCTTTTCGGTACCAAGTTGTGCTACCGGAAGCCCTGTTGTGCTATCGGATGTCCTTTGATAGCGCAACTGGCATTCTACATGTCCTGGAAAGTGAAGGATGATGTAAGGGGAGGGTTGTATTCTCTAGAAACTGGCCTCGCATTGCTTTCGAACATGGATGAAATAGAATCAATAGTGGATCCGGACAATGGTTTGTGATGTTGCTCAACATTGCTCAACCTATTAAAGAAACGCAAGCTGCTTTGAAGTCAAAAGTGAAAAATGGTACTGGGGGGCATGGGGGGGTGTGAAACAGAAATATGTCAAGAAATTCTGTACCCCCCAAAAAATTCAAGGGTCTAGGGGGGGGTGCACAATTGGACTACCACCCTCCGGATCAGAAAAAAAGTCGGTCAACGCCGAATCTACCAAAGAACCTCTCTGAAATAAAGTTGGCGATCGTCGGAAGTACTCCCTGCAATGGCTCACTTTGCTGCTCTCCAAGGTGAGTAAATTCATATCAAGTAATCCAAGTAGTCAACGCCAACGCGGCACCTCCAAGGGATGGGACCTCCAGGAGTCTCAACAGCTCCTTCGCACCCTGGACGCGCCTGCACCTGCACCTTCGCTATCACCGGCTCCACCTGCGGCCCAACCGGCAGTGCTGCCGGCAGTGCCGCCGGCACCGGCAGCCGAGCCGGCCCCGGCACCTCCAAGGGAGGAAGCGACGGAGGTGCAGCACTGGTGGGGCCAGCAGAGAAAAAAAATTGTTAGATGTGGAGGGTTCGAATTCGAGTTGATTAAACAAGTTTATCAAAAAGCTGTTTGGCCCAACCTCCCAGTGGAAAGCTTGTACGTCGGAGGGCCAGTAGGTGCTAGCAATGGTCTTTTGGCATGAGAATCTGGTTGAGGGTGCTGTCACTTCCATTCGGGGGAAGCTGCACCATGTACCTTCGTTTCAAGAGGGGCGTGTTGCTCTCTTGACTTCACAAGGATGGCAGATCCATGTCGAATCGCATAGGCTTGAGGTTCCGGGAGATCAGCTCATGTTCACCCTTTTTGATTTCAAGGTCTCTGTCATTCAAGGCTTTGACGTCATTTTGGATGCCACCTCTTGGAGCCTTGTGCTGGGCCACGTTGGTTCACCGCAGTACTCTTCTGCTTTTGAACTTTGCTGTGGACTTGGGGGGATCACTGTGGGAGCTGAAGCTGCAGGTTTCCACATCCCTGTAGCCATGGACATTTCACCTTGGGCAGTCGACACTTACAACCTGAATCACCATGGCCGGGCCTTTGTTGGTGATGTGCACAACCCTTTGCACATTATCCATATGGCTGAGTCCATTGGTTTCCAATCCATGGGCATGTTGATGGGGTTTCCATGCCCTCCCTTTTCGACTCGAGGAGACCAACTGGGATTTGCAGATGAGCGTGCTCTTACCTTCGTTGCCGGTTTGGATGCTGCTTATTTGTTGAATTGCTCCTTTGTCATTCTGGAGTGCACTCCCAAGGTTGAGTCATTCTCTGAAGTTGTTCAATCTTTGGATTCCTTTGCTCGGGCCATGGGATTTCGGTGGTCCTCACAGATTTTGCACCTTGATGAGTCTTGGCCGGTGCGAAGAACCAGATGGTGGTGTGTCCTCTGTCCCCCGGATATCCACAAGTGCCTTGTTTTGTCTGATCTTCCGTCAGCACCACACTTGCAAACCATTCGGGATATCCTTCCTGTCTGGCCACGATGGACTTTGGAAGAGGAAGAGCCACTGGCATGGGACCTGGATGAACAGCAATTTCATCTCAGGTATGCAACGGTGGATCAACTCTTGTTGAACACATGTGAAAAGTGTCCCACACTTCTTCATAGTATGGGCCACCTCGATCGTGCTTGTCCCTGTGGTTGCAGATCTTGTGGACTTTCCTCTGTGCGTCTTTCCAAAGATGGCATTTCGGCCATCGCTGTTCAGTGTTCCCACTCGGCTGGTCTCAGGCATCTTCATCCCCAAGAGGCAGGTTACTTCTGTACCCTCCCTCCCAACTTTCAATACTCCAAACTGCGTCAGTCCCTTCCACTCATTGGACAGACTGCTGCTCCCCTTCAGTCACACTGGATTCTCTTGGCATTCAAACAGGCAGTTTCGAGGTATGTCCAAGCAGATCCAATTGCTGAGTCCTTGGTTTGGCATGAAGCTTTTGTCCATAATCTACGTACGTTGGCCAAGCATTGTTTCCCATCAGCTGCGACTGCTGTTGACCATGTGGTGCGCTTCTCTTTTGGGGCTTCCCATGTCCTTGCGGTTTCTGTGCCTCCCAACTGCACTCTTGAGCAGTTCATTGCTGACCAGCTGACCAAGGGAGGATGGGGAGATCAAATTTCGGTCCTCTATGAGCATGATGTTGTTCCCTTTGGGGCTTTGCTGCAATCTGGCACGTATCATGTTGTGGACATCGGCCCCACGGTCTGTGCTGCTCTCTCGATTCGCTCGTCTACCTACCTCGTGGAGTTCGCTGGCCGTCTCTGGTTTGGCACTTTTGTACCTGGACTCACCTTGGCGGGTTTGTTGCAGAAACTTGGTCTTCCTCCACATCTTCGCCTCACCTTTCAGACTGACCATGGATTTCTTTCACCTCAGGACCTGCTGCCGTCTACGGTTGTGGGCAAGTTTTCCATGCCAGTACTTTCAGGGGCGGGCCCTCTCCCTTCTTGTGGACTTACGGAATTCCAAATTGAAGCTGAAGCTGCTCGTTTGCTTCGATCCTGTCGGCCACCGATTGGATTTCTGCTGCTTCCCACCTTGGACTTGTCAGAGCTCTTGCTACTTCCAGACCACCTTGCTGAACAAGCATTGGCGGCCCTGATTCCACAGGACACTTTCCGTGTTTTTGGCATCTTTTGCAGTGAAGGTCATTGGGCGGCTTTTTCGGTTGATGTCATTGCTGGTGTCGTCACATACTATGATGGCTGTGAACACATGCTGGAGGCAGGACGGTTTCTCATTGATGCCGTTGTTGTTCATCTGGACCTGCGTATCTTCTTGAGACGTCGCTTCACCCTTTTGTCCCAGACTGGAGGTTCTCACTGTGGAGTGATTGCGCTCATCAATTTCGGTTGGTTTCTTGGACTTTGGACTTCCTACTCGGAACATGAGGCTCTTGCCTGGTATGCTCGGTTGTGCACTTCTCGCTTTCTTGGTGGAGGTCAGGTGGAGTACACTCAAGTTCACACGCAATTGACAGAAGAATTGCCCAAGCATGGGGTTCCCACCAAAGATGCCGCCAGTCGTGCAGCACATGCCATCAAAAAGCTCGGACTTGGTGTCATTGCCAAGGCTCTTAGTGCGAAGCACCCATGGCAAGCCTTGAAAGCACTGGGAAACTCTCAGGACAAACCATTCCTTTGGGTCCAGCACCAAGAGCTGGAACAGCATGTAGCAGCCCGTGCTGCCTCTAAGACTGCCGCCATGCCCAAGCTGAACAAGAAGGTAGCTCGTCCCAACCTTCTTCAACTTGATGCTGCCTCGATCATGGTTTCTCCTGGTACTTTCTCTGATCCGGATGGAAATGATGTGCCTCCGCTTGCTTTTGACCTTCTCTCTGACACGGCTAGAGGGGTTGTCGTTGTCACGAATGAGCAAGCACTTCGGTTTCTTGAGGATGGCAAAAAGATCAGTCTCGATGCCTTGGCTCTGGTCACTCTTGCTGAGATCCAGGTGCCGGTTGACTGCCCTTTGGATTGTGCAACCTTTTCTTGGCCAGGTTTGCTTGTGGACACTCAGGAACCTCTTCTCATTCGTGGTTCTTGCATTCAATTGGGTGACATTGCGGTTCAACGTGCCTTGGGGGAATCTTCACAAACAACGGTGGAAACGGATTTGTTTCGACTTTTTGTCTATCGAGATCAGTGGCCTCTGGAATGGGAGCGTTTTGTCAAAGGGCCACTCAAGTCCCTAGTGGCCCGCTTTCCTCCACTGCAGTTTTGTGGTTCCTCCTCTTGTGGTTCAGAGTGCAAAGCTTTCCATGCTGCAGTTGAAGAGGTTGGCATCACCATGGTCATTCTCGATGCTTTTGCATGGAAATGGATGGATGGAACTGGGAAGCCCATCACACCCACCAAAGCTGCATCGTTCTCGGTCATGATCCGCATTCCTCGCTCAGGACGAGTAGCCCTTCTTGCTGCCTCAGGTACAGATGGATTCTACACGGAGCTGCGTGTTGAGGGTCAAACTGCCACCTCCTATGCCGTGGTTTGGTTGAGGGGAGACTTTGAGGATGCCAGACACCGTTTGCTCTCACATGGTGCTGCCTTGCATCTTGTTCGTTTTCATGGCAAGTATGGATTGAGATGTAACAAGAAGGATGAAGCCGCCTTATACAAGGCTTTGTACCCAGACCAAACATTCGTTGACTGTGGAACCAATCTACAATACGAAATGGGCCCCTGGCCACATGGCATCACCAAGCAGTTGATTGCAGAATTTCTTGCAACGATGCCCTGGTCAGCAAAACCTTTGAAGCCAATTCGAGGTGGCACCTCAGGCAGATTTTGGTTGATTGGCTCCTCTGTGGAACCACCTTCCTCCTTTGCTGCCAACGGGGAACAGTTCCTCACGATCACCAAGACCAAGGAGGCACCTACAAACAGGCCAGTTCCAGGAGTGGTGGCATCTCTACGCACCATGCAGCGATTGGCCAATGGTCACACTCGTGAAGGTGCTTCAGGTTCGGGAGATCCATGGCTCACCAACAAGGATCCACAAAGATCTGACCCGTGGCAAGGCCCCAGGCAGAATCCCACCAAGGCCACGGCAGCAGACACACCAATGACAGGGCCTTCCAAGTTGGAAGAATTGGAGCAAAGATTGACTTCCAAGCTCTCGGAACAGTTGCGAGAACAAGTTGCTGGCCTTTCCGACGATCCCATGCCTGAGAATTCTCGAATGGATCAACTGGAAAGTACTATGGTTGAGTTGCGTTCACAGCAAACCAAATTCACAGATTGGTGCCATGATGCTGCAGACAAGATGACCATGATGAATCAACGTATGGCTCAACAGGATCATCGGTTGGACACTCTCTCTGGTCAGCTTGCTCAAGTTCATGCGACTACTGAAGAGCTAGGACACACGGTTCATGGCATTCAAGCTCAGGTTCGACATGACATTGAAGCAGCCATGGAGAAGCAGACAGCTTCTCTTGCCGAGTTGTTGGAAGGCAAAGAGCGCAAGACCAAGGCACGCACTGAGTGACTATGGTGGCAGCCCTTCCTGCGAGGATGGGTGTGCCGGTTTTTCGTTCTTATGTCACTATGTATGATGCGGGTAGGGGAGGCTTGCAACCCTGGTCCTGTCTCTCGGGATTTCGTCATCGGAATTGCCAACCCTTCAGGTGTGACTGGCAAAACCCATTCGTTTTTGGAACTGGATCGAGGTATCTGGAACATCGCTGAAACACAGTGCACCGATCGTGGCTTTCGCAGTTTTGAAAAGGAGATTAGAGCCTTTCAATCTCCTGATCGTCGTTTGCAGGTTGCGCATGGTGCTTTTGCACCACCGCGACACAATTCCAACATTGCTGGCACATGGACAGGAGTTGCTCAGCTTTCGGATTTCCCTTTGAGAGGTCTTGAAATTCCTTGGCGAGGACACGAATGGACTTCAGGTCGGACTTTGGTTTCGTCCTTTCATGTTGATGAACATACTGTGGTTGGGGCTACCATCTATGCTCCTCCTCGAGGTCCCACTTACAGGAACGCCAAGGCTCTCACCACTGAGATGCTCATGACCATCACAGAAGAGCTCATACTTGGACAGAGAGGACCCAGGTTTGTAGCTGGTGACTTCAACCTGGATTCGCATGACCTCCCCACCTTCCACCACTGGAGGGCCCTTGGCTGGGAGGAAGCTCAGGTTTTCGGTCTTCGCAGATTTGGTCGTAGTGTTCAACCTACATGCAAAGGCAGCACCACTCCAGATCAACTTTGGTTAAGCCCAGAGCTTCAACAGTGGATACGTGATGTGCACACCAATGATGAAGTGTTTGCTGATCATGCCACCCTTCATGTTACGGTAACCTCACCTGCCAGTGCACTTTGGAATTTCCACTGGCATCAGCCTGCTGTGTTGCCTTGGGACTCAGTTGACTCCTCGACCTTTGACTTTGGTCCTCAGGTTCCGCATGAGTGGTCACTGGATTCTATGACTGACTCATTTTGTGTTTGGTCGCAACAGGCTGAATTGGAATTAGTTCAGCAGTTTGGCTCTTCTGTCTCTTCTGGTAAGGCCTTCAGGGGACGGGGAGGCACAACTGAAACTCAGAAGCGTCCCATATCACTGACTCCAATTGCACCAGGCCGGAACGGCGACATCCGGCCAAGATCGTCGCTGTTGGGCCGGCAGACTCACTTGTGGTTTAAGCAGCTCAGACGATTGCAAGCTTTTTCCCAAAGGGCTTCCATTGTTAGTCCTTCGGTCAGTGTTCAAGTGGATCAACTTTCAACCTGGAAGAATATCCAACAGGCCAAGGGTTTCATGCCCTCTTTTTCCGAATGGTGGTTGCATAGAGATCACCGTCTCCATGGTGCACCTCTGACTTTCCCATCACTGCCTCCCAGTGCTGAAGTGGCCCGTGTCTTATTCATGGACTTTCAGATCAACTTCCGATCTTTCGAACGATGGCATCTCCGTCAACGGTACAAGCTCATTCGTGCACAGCATCAGCACCATAATCGCCTTCTGTATCAGCAGCTCAAGCAACAAAAGGCAGGTTCCATCTCCCATCTTCAGCGACGTGTTGAGCTTCGAATCGCGGTTGTGCATTCTGCTACTCTGGTGGAATTGGACTCTCCCGCCCCCCTCGCTCCCTCTGCCACCTGGACTTTGGGCAATGAGTTGGCTTCTCTTACCTTCACAGATGATCCCACTATGGTGCATGTGGACTCCGATCGTCTTTTGCTTCCTGGTCTCACCTTGGTAGGCACTTGGACTTTGACACGCTTTGAAGAGCTAGAACAGGAGCTCTTTGATTTGTGGGGACCTTTGTGGAATAGGCATGCGGGTTTGGCCTTGTCTCACTGGTCACGTGTCTTGGATTTTGGACAAGCCTTTTTGCCTCCTGGTGAGTGTGATGGACCTACTTGGACTTCTGGGTTTTTCCATCGAGTTGCCAACACCTATAAGAAGAAAGCCACTCGTGGTCCAGATGGATGGGATCGCAATGATCTCTTGGCTTTATCTCCCACACGTCAGGAAGATGTTTGTTCACTTTTTCAGGCTGTTGAAAAGGGAGCGGACTGGCCAGTTCAGCTGGTCACTGGATTTGTTTGTCCTGTGGCCAAGTGTTCTTTCCCGGAAGCAGCTACACAGTTTCGGCCAATTGTGCTGATCAGCCTCCTTTACCGTATGTGGGCCTCAGCTGCTTCGAAGCACTTTCTGCCCTATTTGTGTTCCAGGATCTCTCCTCACATCTTCGGTTATGTTCAGGGGCGGCGTGCTACCGACATGTGGGCTCTCTTGCAGATGGCTTTGGAGACCTCACGCCTATCAGCTCAAAGCTTGGTTGGTTATTGTGCTGACCTTGTCAAATGCTTCAACATGCTCCCACGCCCTCCCCTCTTTGGGCTTTTGAGGCATCTTGGACTTTGCCAATCTACTTTGACTGCTTGGACTACTGGGCTTGGGCAACTCCAAAGGCGGTTTCGCCTGCACCACGATGTGGGGCCTGCTCGGCTTTCTTGCACGGGCTACCCCGAGGGGGACCCCTTATCATGCTTGGCCATGCTTGCCTTCAATACCATTTTTGATGTCTATGTCAAACATTTTGCTCCTTCTTGTGTTCCTCTTGCTTTTGTCGATAATTTGCAAATAGTTTCTGATGTTGCTTCGAACCTACAGCACGGTTATTTGGTTGTTGAAACTTTTTTGGAATCCTGGGATTTGAATCTTGACCCAGACAAATCGTATGCATGGGCTATCCTTGCCAAGCAGCGTGCCGCCCTTCGTGCTTTCGGTCATCGAGTTTTGATGCATCAGAAAGATCTTGGTTCACAGATGCACTATGCAGGCACTCCCTCACGACAAGTGTTGCGTGGCAGACTTGCAGATGCTTTGTCCTTATGGTCCATCTTGCGTGCCTCCTCTGCCCCGTCATGGTTTCGCAAGCTTGCTATCCGTACGGCCATTTGGCCCAAGTTGCTTCACAGCTGTGAATCTGCCTGGATTTCGGCAACCATCTTGGACTCCTTGCGAAGTAAGTGTTTGTTTGCTTTGAAGTGGGATCGTGCTGGGGCCAATCCTATTCTTCGCTGGGCGTTGATGCTTCCGTTGGGTCATGATGCTTCTTTTGTCCAGACCTGGTCCACTTTGGCTACCTTCTTTCGACTGTTCGCAATTTCCTTTTGTCCAAGATGCCTGGAGGTCAGTGGGCTCTTGCCTCTCTTCTATTCAAGGTCTCTTCCACTCGGTTCATTCTGCCCTGGACTTGCTTGGATGGGTTCTTGATGACTCCTTTCAGTTGCACTTGGATGGAATTTCGCTTTCATGGCTCACACTTTCTTTGGAATCTCTTCGCCTCTTAGTTGGACACTTCTGGCAGCAACACATGTGCACCAGGTTGGGTTCCAGGAAGGATCTGGAAGGACTCACAAGCATTGATGTTGACGTATCTTTTGGCAGCTATCGGACGGAGGATCTGGGCACCGCGGAGCTGGTTGCCACCATTCAGGATGGATCTTTCTACACCCATTCTGCCATTGCGAAGTTTGATGCCAGTAAGTCCGCCACCTGTTCTCAGTGTGGCGTCGAAGACACTGTTCAACATCGCTGCTTGGTTTGCCCGAAGTATGCCTCCATTCGTGCTGAGGCTGCTGACGTCCTTGATGGCTGGACCAACAGACCTAGATATTTCAATGAACATGGATTGATGCCTTGCAACCCATTTCTCTTGGACCATTGGATCAACTTGCTCCAACTTCCAGATGTTACCGAAACTTTTCACTGCCACCCCGACGAGCAGTAATGGCAGCACATCTTTACGGATGGATCATCGAGCTTTCCAGCCTCCAAGACCAAGAGGCTGGCTTCATGGGCGGTTGTGTTGATGAACAACAATCGCATCATTGCAGGAGGACCTCTACACGGTTTGCTGCAGACCATCGATCTGGCAGAACTAACAGCTACTTTGTCCGCCTTCAAATGGGGGCTCCGCTACCAGGTTGCTATCTGCATCCATACGGATTCCAGCTACGCCTTGGAAGGCATTGACTTTCTAGGCCGTCATGGCTATGTGCCTCGACACTGGAAGTATCAACAGCACTGGCAGATGTTGCTTGAGGTTGTGCAACAATTGCCTCGACAGACCTGGCAAGTTCACAAGGTTGCCTCGCACTGCGACTTTGTGACTGCGGCCTCTGCAGTGGAAGAATGGTGGATCCAAGGAAATCTTCGTGCGGATGTTGCCGCCTCACGATTTCAAGATCAACGACCTTCACAGTTCTTTGCCACATATCGACGTCTCTGCGAACATCATGACGAAAGTACCAGAAAAGTTCAGGCACAGTTGGCATTCCTTGTGAAGATGGCACAGCATGATCCGAAGCCTTCAGTTGCCACCTTCGACACTGAGGACATTCCGGTTGCTGCCTTGTCCCTTGAATGGCTCCCAAATGAATTAGTTTTGTACAGCCAGTTTGAAGTTGAAGATCATTTGACACTTCCTTCACCTAGCACAAGTGGTTTTTCGACACAGTTTATGAAATCCATTTGTCAGTTCCTGTTCTCTTTAGAACTTGAGGCAGATCATTCCAGATACGTTTCCGGACTCGAGCTTTTGTCAGCCTTTTTGGAAGTTGCACATGGTCACATTCCTTTTGCACAGACATCTCATGGAATTGTGACATTTGTGGATGCAACACATATCAGGGCAGGTGCGCTCATTAGACACACCTTTTCGCAAGCTCTGTCAATTTTTTGGAAAGCTTTAGTTGCGCTTTTCGACCACGCCGGTGTCACTGCCAGCTTTCGAATGGTGACTAGAGCTGACCTTGGATTGTTATCTCCTTTGAAAGGTATCAGGATTGGATGGCCTGTTGCCGTTGAAGGTGTTGTTAGTGCTTTTTTGTTGAACCATTTCAGCTCTCGTCCTCATCGACGGGCATGTGACTTGGCCAAACCCATTTACTAGGCTCTTTGAGCCTATGTTGCTGACCCTTGGCCGCGCAACGCGCCACCAAGGGCTGCGCCAGAGGAGCTGCGCTGAGTCGGAATAAGAATAAACAAGTTTATCAAATGTGGGTGATGTTGTTACATCTTCATTTTCTTTGATGCTTGCACCAAGTGACATTGAGCTGATTAAAACAGCTTTGGTGATGGACCAGTTGGCTACGTAGTATGAACCTCAGATTGGGTTGGACAATGGGAAGAAGCCAAGCAAGTCAGGAGGCAATTCGGAATATCCCATTGTATCAAGAGTGGCCACCATACACCCATATGGCATATAAGGGATACTCCATGTAGTTGCCAACATACCCAAGCTGTCACTAGCATTCAATAGCATCTTGCAGACTATTTCCCATTTGTTGGATAGAAGGTGCAGTATTTTCACTATACCGAGCCCCAAATGAGTCAAGAGGTTGAGGACACGGATATCAGCAGGCAGCCGGCGAAGCAACCTGGAAGTGAAAAGTGCCTCTCATCATTTCGGCTAAGATTTTGACGACTTGCGAGTTGCGAATGTCTTTGGCCTGCCTCTATGGTCGGCATTTTGCGGCTGGGCTGATACAGGCACTTGACTCTCTCGTGTCTCACTTGGGCAAATCGCTATAAAACATTGCAAATACCATATCAACCTCCACTTCGGAAAAGAGTGCCTTTTTTGTGAATCGCGGTCAAACTCTGTTAAGAATGAGATCAAAGCATGCTGTATCGAATTCGTAGGGTTTGTTTCCATGATGACGTCACTTGGTTTAGACTTGTAGAGCCTAGGATCTACGGGTGGTTTGTTTGGGATTGAACTCGAGGTTGCCAAAGTTTATTTAGGAAGATTTTGTCTTGCTAGAAAACAAAAGACAAGCCGATGGCTTTCAGCACAGTACGGCACAGTTTCCTGGAACAGCCGGATTGCAGGTTCCCCAAGAACAAAAGGGCGGTTTCTTGCAAAGTTTCTTGCAAAGTAATAGGGATGCATGGGGATGCTGTTTGTGGACTGCACTAAATGTTTACCACCCAACATTTGCAGCAAGTTCAGGAATAGTCGACCAAGCACCTAGCCAGCGAGTGGGTCTAAGCGACCGATACGTGCGAAGCAACAACATGGCGGGGATTGCGGTCATGAGCAAATGTCAGATGTCACCCGGCAAAGCAATGTAGCTTAGAACGTCTCAACAAGCGCTTGTTCATTCTTAAGATGCTCAGGGGCATGGGCCTCCCTTGCTCCGATTACATAGAACCATATCACTGGGGTCACTAATACCATGCTTGATGGTTCTGTTCAGTTGGTAACAGGGTGTCCAGCGTTACAAGATGTTAAAACTGGGATAAGCCTAGTTTGCCTTGTCTTTTCTAGGGTTTTGAGGTGGTTGCGAGACTTACGTTGGGATGAGCATCCCGCGTGGGCCGCTGGTTGGAAGGCAGCTTCGGATTTGCGACCCCCTCCTCCGAAGAAGGCCGCACGGAAGCCTGGACAGCGCCTGACCGTCTGCCGGAATCGGATCCACATCCACAAGCCATTCCTCCCTGGAGTTCCCTTGAAATAGCACCGGTGGCGGAATGTTCACGGCCTGATTTTTGAAGTTGATATGTTTCATTCATATTTTCTTGGTTGTGAGCATTCAGTGATCTCAATACAGCCGCAATTCTGAGGGTAGATCATGTATTGAGTTAAGCGCCACTGCTGGCAGCACGCCAATGATGGTCCCACGAAGGCTGTACAGGATTCCGTCGGTTCACGCGTCAGAGTTTTAGGGAATGAAAAGAGGCAGAAGACAACCATGGTTGGAAATTTAATTTGGGATCACTGAGTTGATTTTGATGGTTTTTTGTAGTTTTTTGTAGGTTTTTTTGAGGCTTAACAATCGCATGCACAGGAAAAGGCCAACGCCAGTAGCTTCAATGGCCGGGCTGTTTGGCTCAGTTGCCCCCCCCCCAACCCCCCAGCCCCACCTCAGTGGCGGCCCCAATACCCCAACCAACCCCAGGCAGGGAGGGGTGGAGGTGGGAATGGACTGGATTCGCTTGGCGGTTTCAGAAGTGTCAAAATATGGGAAGCTTGGCTGCGCTTGGAGTGTTCATGTCAGAAATGCCCGGGCATCTGTCCACATTTTGTGCAGTTGTTTGTTGAAACATGACACAATTGGCAGCTTGTGAGTCCAATACAACAGGCTGGGTTGCATCAGCAAGCTCCTGTTCGGTCTTGCTGGTTCTCCAACGCCATCATTGGAAGGAGGAATATGCTAGTGATAACCTGGAGTGATGATTACTAGCTGGTGGTTTGATTAGCATTCTTTATTTCCCTCAGGATTGACAAATGGCCGGTTGGTTGACAAATAGTTTTCATTGGGGTTGAAACCACCAACCAGATTAGTTCTAGAGCATCACGGTGTTGTGGAGCTGTTTTTTAGAGTTACTGTATTTTGTCATTTTCTCATATTGATAGCCCGACGTACAACGGGTCAATGTGATACTTGTATGGTAATGGTCTTTGTATTGTATATAGTCGTTTACAATTAGAACACTAGCGACACTAGAATATTTTGTCTATGTAAACTACTCATTCTTATGCACATGTGTGCGTATTATTTCCAAATAACTATCACGATCGGCAGGAGTGTAGTATGTTGGTTGAACATGATAATGTCTTGAATGTGCATGTGTATTCATGCATAGATGGATTTAATGTTGTTTTGTCATAATTACACTCAAAACATCATGAATTATGAGTAGCAGTGGTGATGCTCACAGTCACTATCACATGCATGTCTATATTAGTTTATATATATGTTCATCATCTAACTTCTGTGAGTCCTAAACGACAGGAGGGTATGTGTGTTCATATTGTTTACATTCAAACCTTCTTACCAATCATTGAGGTGATTCAATATTCTCATGGGGGCTTATGTGCGTGTGTCATGATCTCACTTCTCACTCTCATAATCCTTATACAACACACGTTGCTATGTTCATTCATATATACATGTTTCTATGATCATCAAGGCTATTTATTGATTGTTGCGCTAAAGGATGCAAAAGGCCAATCTAGATATTATACACAATTAATACCTATGACAAATAGTTGTATATAATATTGTATAGTTGTATATGACATGTATGTATTATCAAATATTGCCGACTAAATAAATATGTATATACATAAATATACAGAATCGATATTTGAGATGAAAACATTATGGTTATTTATACGTCATTCTTCTGCGTGGATCTCGGGCGCTATCCATCCTTTTCCCCGCGCCAGCCTCGAATGGCGAATACGGCCACACATCGAGCCGTTGCCTCAGTGACCAATCCAGCACTACCCAAGCTTCATGTGGTTAACATCACTGAGTAGGCCATAGTGGGCCGTGTGAATCAATACAGTTTGACGACTAATAGAACTAATAGACCATCTTATTTCTCGGACTATATAATCATCCTGAAGATCATCCTGAAGGTTCATAGACCACGACACTAACCATGCCATCGGATAGTGGTTCAGAATGGTTAATAGTCAATCTTGTCACCGGTTATGGAAGACATATAGGGACAGCAACACACACACACACTTAGTTGCTGCAAACAACGCTTGATACTTCGCAAATGATGCTTGATGAATTCATAAGATTGGTTAAGAACGATCCATGACAGCTAATACCGGGGGAGTGGCAACCAACAACAACAACACCACCACCACCAACAACAACAACAACCACCACCAGCCACCAACCACCAACCACCAACCACCAACCACCAACCACCAACCACCAACCACCAACCACCAACCACCAACCACCAACCACCAACCACCAACAACCAACAACCAACAACCAACAACCAACAACCAACAACCAACACCCACCACCACAATCACCAACAAGAACACAACATGCACAGGACTATTTACCCAGATTGATCAAAAGAAGTACCCCACCATGGGACACATACTAGCCCTGCTTGTGGACGATGGTGATCCCCAACCAGTGTATGGCTTTCTATCGCCACAGTTCATGCAAGAGAATGCCGTTTAGTCAGTAGATTGCATTCATGGGTTTGCTTGGATGTGAATACTGTATTTCTCAGTACTACAACCTTCCAATCAAAGAACACATGTTTTGAATCCTGATCATTGACATTTCCTTTTTGGGCACTTGAGTTATTTGAATAAGAACAATGTCTTTTAGTTGAACAAATGTTTCGAAAAAATAAAATCTTGCAACTCCTGATGAGAGAGACACAAGCTTGTTTGTCTCTTGCTCCTGTCCCCGAAGTGGATATGCCGCATGTTTTTTGTTCGCTTCAGCCATGTGTTTTAGGGAAAATGTTGACATTATAAGAGGCAAATCTCGATATAGAAAATGTTAGCATTTGTAGAGGGTTTGTTACCCCTTAATCCCTTGAGCCTTGTTTGGCCATTCCCACCATCCCTATCTAATCCTATCTATTGTTGCTTGCATGTGGTCTTCCGGATTTCAACATAGCGAAGCCACGACTTCTCCGGTGAAGCCCTGGCGTTGGATAGCTGGACCACAGTGAATCATCCGTTGGTTTCAGGGAGCACAAGCAACAAGCAGGGAGTTGACAATCGCAAGGGCGAACTCCCGGCTTGTAACGGTGGTGAAGATGTAGACGGGAACCAGGGAATTCTATGCTTTTGAAGTCATCTGGATTGCTCGTCCATACATGTATCTATTTACGGTTTTACATATATATATATATATATATGTGTTTGATGTACTGTGTATAAATTGTTTTGCATATGCGTAATATATAGATACATATATATATATATATGTATATATTAGTTTCTTTGTACATAATATGTATATTTATGTATACATACGTGTGTGTCTTAATAAACGTATACATTTTCCTTTATCTACATATCGATATTAAATAGATAAATCAATTATACAGTATATGATAGTGTTTTTTGTGTATAGATCTATCCACAGACAAGTGTAATATATTGGATAGATAGATAGATAGATAGATAGATAGATAGATAGATAGATAGATAGATAGAGAGATAGATAGATAGAGAGAGATAGATAGATAGATAGATAGATAGATAGATAGATAGATAGATAGATAGACAGATAGATAGGTAGATAGGTAGATAGATGAGCGGATACATAAATAGATAGATAGATTTTGGGTGGTGCTTTATACATTCATCATTTTTCCGTAATGTTAACAAATGGTTGGTTGGTTGGTTGGTCGGTTGGTTGGTTGGTTCGTTGGTTGGTTGACTGGTATGTTCAAAGGGGCTGAAACCACAAACAAGGACAGATTAATACATCAATAGATTCGTAGATACACGGATACATTGATGATAGATACATAGATAGATAGATGATTCGATAGAAACCAGGTAAGATAAGATAGGATAGAATAGATGGATAGATCAATAGATAGATGGATGGATGGATAGATAGATAGATAGATAGATAGATAGATATCCCGTACACATCTGAGATGACTCGTTGAGTTCATTGGAATCTCGGATTTTGCCCAGGAGTTGTCAGCAGCAGAACATGCCGCCATCGGCGCCAGTGTGGGCTCCATCGAAATGGCCATCATGCGTCCGGCAGTTCCTGGGTGGCACATCGGGCTCGCTCAACCAGGTTCAAGATATGGGTTCGTCCATAAATCGTGGTACCAAGCTGTTTGAATGTTACCTGTTACCAACCATCCAATAAAATGTCCATTATCAGGAAAGTCGACCAGCCATAAGGGCACATTATTGATGGAGAAATCCGCATCAATAAATGATGTGGATCAACGGCGAACAAATGGTTGAGCAACAAGAACAAACAAATCCATCACGAGTTTCATGAATTAAACAACATACATTATGGGTGTTTTACTTTCGTGCACTGTGGTGATTGGTTAAGTGATCCTCATCTGAAATCATGCTGCCAGAGTTGGTGAGATAACTTGACTAGTATTCGGTGCACAGCTAGATCTACTATGTAGTCCCAGCAAACCTCAAATGAAGAAGTTTGAATACAATGAAATTTGCGGTTTGCACTTGTTGTTCTACCCCGGGGACAAGGATTCTTTGGTTGAGAATCGGGACTATATGAGCCATCATATGTCACGTCAGTGCGACCAAACACTTTTACCTTGGAAGCCAGTCAAGTGCCAATTCCTAGTGAGGTATGGTCCGCACTTTGCACTTGTGCTGATATTTGTACCACTAGGTCCTCCATTTTCCACACTTTTGTAGCTTGGGCCTTGATTGGATGCCCGCAGTTGCACCGATGATTTGTCCTTGGGTCAGTCGACCAGCAGCTTCAAATCCCTTCAAATGGTCCCTACACCTCTGTGTCAACACTTCAGTAAGTATCTTTCAGTATCTCTTCTTGTTTGGATTCCACCTTATGTCAACACCTAATCATGTAGATCCCTTTCGCTTGATTTTCCAGGGATGACAGCCGTGGCTCCTGGAGGTGTTTTGGAAGACCGAGCTTCAGCAACAACGCTTTTCTTTTGCTCGGGCCCTGAACCCTTCGTACTGTTCCTTGGCCTGTGCAATGCGGCGCTGAACTCAAAGGAAAGGGGCCGAAGTGAGTCATATTCCCACATGAAAAAAGATAGGGAATTTGGCATGCTCATGTCACACTTGTGAGCGATTCATTGGAATGCGCACATAGAAACAGACTTTTCGAGATCATCGTCATTCCCACATCTACTCTTAACCAAATGATCTTCTTAGGTCTCTGAACTATACAACAAGCTGTAGCGCTGACGATTGTGGCCAAATGCAGTTTAAAGCAGGACTTGTTGTTCGACGGTTATAGCTTTTTCTAAGTGGATAGTTGCTATGAGTCTAATTTCAGCAGTCACGACATTTGAACTGATGTCATGGGATACCTAATGTGTGAAGGCTAGGTTGTTCTGTATGTTTTCCTGACCTGGTCGGAAAGCATGGAAGTGTCCATTGTTCTGCACATCTCCATAAAATTGGCATTCTACAATGGAGGAAGTCACCCCTCAGGAAAAAGGACCTGTACCCCAATTAGATTGAGAGTTTGCCAGCACCAAAATCGACCAAGAGCTTGGTGTGAATGCGCTAGGTTTGCTAGGTAGTTTACTGATGCCGGATGCAAAAATCTTAATGAGAAATGGCTGATTTAAGCTACAAATCTGTCGTTGATGTATCTTCGGACGCCTCCTACGATACCTACCAGTACAAGGGAAAGAGCGGAAAAGTTTTGGTTGTGAATGGGAGTGGCTGGGAGATCTAATGTGGTAGCAAGTAGTTCGGGACCAGAATATTTGACTTTGTCTATAAATGATGTACCTTCATAGCTGGTTGGTTACCCTGCTAGTGATGATCGTTTAGGGATGGTGAAGGAGTACCGCCATTTATGGATGGATCAATCCATATTCTCTTGCAAACCAATCCAGTTTTCCTGTCGCCCTCCTTCTGGTCACAACCACCACAATGAGCTCGAGGTTATCGAGGTTTGCCGCTGGCCATTGTTGGGGCCCCAGGAGTTTGGATGGCGTCGATATCACTAATAATTACTACCAGGTGACGCCAACATTGATGGATAAGGTTGGTGTTTGATGATCATTACCAGCATCAAGGGATGTTCACTTGTATCATTACTGACATTAACAATCATTACACCAACTGGATGTTGATCACTACTAGATGATTTATCCAAATATATATGTGCAATCAACTACTGTAGACTACACAGACATTGATGGCCGCATACACCTCGTGGACTGGTGGACTAGTGGAGAAATCCAATGCTTGCACACATTGATGTCCACTATAATCATTTGATCATGACAGCAATTGATGAGGTATCACCGAGACGTTTCCAACTAGGGTAAATAATTTTCAGCCCTGGTACATACGACTGTACTGAAATGGCGTAATTCTTATTCAGCAACTTGTGTAATTATTTGGAGGTACCACTCTGCATCACTTTCTTGATTTGCATGACTCAAGTAAATCATGATGATACTCGAAGGCGATCATCCACAATATCTATGCTTGGACGGAAAATACCAAACTATTTGAAGAGTTCTGGTCAGCGCTGTGTGTGTTGCATTTTTGCATCAAGCACCGACAACTGTCAGTATCATGGATATTCACCAATAACGTGGCTGATGGAAAACATCACCTGCTAATTAATCAGTTGAGGACTCTTTCGCATGTGTTTTGTTTGCGGTACATGGACTTGAGGCAATACGCTGGAGAATTGTCATTTCTTTAATTAATGGAACATCCATACACATGCACCTTTGTATCGTATCTTGTAAGTATGCACACTTTTTTATACACTGTGTTTTGTTATGTTTTTTCTAAATTTGCAGACGGTCGCATACTCATCATGCCTCATGTTTTCCTGACTGGTAATGCATCTACATTTTGGTTTCACACACACACGCACATCGAACGCGTGTATTTGATGTAGTACTCAAGGTCATGAGTGCATCTGAATACATGGTTGTTCTTGGAACATGACCAGTTGAACCAACTACCGAATGTCCAAGCACAGGAAATCGACAAAAAGATCATCCGACTTCATGCCAAAACCAGTGTGAATGGACATGGGGGTGCTAGGGCATGGCTATCCACTGGATGAATGCTGCTATGGATCTCACGATGGAAGAGCGAGTGAAAACTCTTGGGTCGCCAAGCGATGATCGTTCAAGAATCAACACTGAAGAATACCAGAACTGCTGGTATCCATCAACAATATTCAAGAATGCACCGATCAACACCAGAACTGGAGAAAATCAAAGCTTCACAAACAGAGAGGACTAATTGAAGATGATTGAAGAATGACACTTGGAGCATCATGATTCATGATCATCTCCCAACAATTCTGAGCATCGGTCAGTGGAGGTTGATATACTAGCTACAATCATGAGAAAGTAAATCCCAAGATTTGCTGTATACCTGAGAAAACCTGGTCTTGGAATGGCTGAGTACCACCTTTACATTGAGAATCGGAGAGTTCGCATCCTGACACATTCTAAGACTATTTCTGGCTGACAGATAAGGTACTTCCAGGCTTTGACTCACTGACCTGCTAGTTTGATGGAAGAAAACGTCCTGCTATAGCACTCACCAAGCAATCTGATCACCTGTTCATCCAAGTTTAGAAGTTGCAACACTCACCATACAGAGATGGACGCCAGTTTTGAATGCAATTGCATGAGTCACCAGTTGATGCTGCGGAATCTCTTTTTTTCACAGCCAGTTTATTGTATAGTTCGACACCTACAACGACATGTCACATGTCACAACCGCAGAAATCACCTGCGACGCTTAGCCAGCGCCGCCCCGCGAGGCATCCATTGCCCCCATCACTTGCATCCAGCTGCTTGTCCAGCGACCACGGGTCAGTGCCCGGTGAAACTTGAGGCTGTTGACCCCGCGATGTTGTTACGGGATGCGGCTGATTGCAACAATTTGTTTTGGTTGGAGCTCCCAGGTGTACAGAATCATTGGCGAACAAGAAGGCGCCCACTTCAACGGCATGATGATCTATCCATCCATGTATCCGAAATTTGACCTAGAACATCCTATGACTGACTAAAGGCATTGATGTCTATCTAGATCTATAGATCGATGTTCATATCATATATAATTGTTTTAGTTCCGATCTCTATATATCTATATCGAAATCTATCCTATCTATCCTATATAGCCTATATATCAGATCTATATCTATTTATCCTTTCTATCCTGTTTTTCCTATCCATCCTATTTATCTACCTATCTATCTATCTATCTTTTATTTATCTATCTATCTCTCGATCGATCGATCTACATATAGAAAAATATATATACACACATGTGTGTGTGTGTGTCCGCCTTTTTCTCCATTTGTTGCCTTTCTATGAAGATATCCATACCCTGGTCTTTACATTGATCTATCTTTACATCTCCGACTCTAACATTACATTTCTATCTTGGCTTGTGTATCTACAATGGATCTTATGTATCTTATGTGCTTTCTTGTCAGGTTTCTTTGTCTGATCGGTGCGACCTATCTGAAGTCTTGTGTATCTAAAAATTGTTTATAGTGTAGTTAATCTTTTCGAACTGTCTAACCTACACACATTGAACGAATCTCATCTACTCCATATACCAATCTTCCCCCTTCTCTCAATATATGTACATATTTGGTTCGTGATTGTTGCAGTTAAAATCACCAAAGGCATTGGTCGTTTGTTTGGGGGGTTGGAGCTTCAACGGAATATCAATGGTACTGTCAACAGGTGTTGCTGTAACCTTGTTGGTCAACTCATCCATCAGAATGATACCACCCTTCCTAGCAATTTCAAACGCTTGGAGGGTGTGTAAGCACGTAGCTTTGAAGCTAGTGCACAACTTGAGATGTAAAGCAGCTGATTTTTTTTTGCTCGTTGGGTTTTATCATCTTTTGACGCCTGACGAAGTCATGATTTTTTTCAGGGAAGGCTGAAGGCTGACTTGATATGCTGGCACCGCTCCTAGGTTTGGTGCAAACAGCCTTTTCAGCTCCACCATGAAGGTCGGGCGGCACCTGCAGCGGTTGAGTCCTGATTGAGGGCAACTTTTGTACGAGCTAAAAACAGTTGATGGCATCCTGGTTTACATTTGGATAGCCCATGGAGTGGCAATACCATTGAATACCTAGACCCAGCATTCACGAATCGGCGACTTGACACCACTCCTGGTATGTAAATATTCTTCATTCCGACTCTCGTGAATTGATTTTGGGATATGATCCACCAGATTTCTTCCCAATGGCGCTTCAAAGACCTCGTCCCCGTGTGATCATTGGTTGGGAAATACAGTAAATGAAAATAACAGGATTCCCAGAGTGGGCTTTGAAATGGTTTGAAAGACATTGGGACAGTCAATTATCAGCACAGGATTTTCAATCATGGGGTTTTAGATCATTGAGACACGATCGAACAAGTGTGAGGTATGAGGGATGCTGTGTACGTGGCAATGGTCTACACCATCCACGCAAGTTTTCCCTTAGTTGCAGACCGTCAGTTTCTTTTGTTAGTCTTTCCAGCTAACAAATTGCAGACATGTATGTATGCGCATGTATATGCAAAAATATGTATATACAAATTTGTTTGCATATGCAATATGATTGCATTCACGTGACTACTTTGTTTAGAAGTGCTATGCCACACTACTTGCAGTGTATGACTACCATACCACTTCTGTACGGTACGTGGTTTGTGTGTGTGGATCTCCTCAGGCAGCCAAAGGTGACACGGCTGCAGTGGGTCCGTGGGTTCGTTGTCACAATGGCTGAGCACCTGGGGAATGGTGGAGCATCAAGTGGACAGTGACAATGGTTATAGCCCTGTAAGCTGCTTCATAAGCGACTTAAGTATGGCTATATTTGCTACAACTAGTAGTTACCGCGAGTTCACCCTATTCAGAAACCAACTAAGAAGTTGTATGACCTGAGTTGGGGACTTCGATAACAATGGTTAGTGACCGCTTCAGTGGGATGATCCTCCAAGTAGAGCAATGACAAGCATGTAAACCAACTACATAGGTTTGCGGTTTGTTTATGATGATATTGGTATGATTCTGTATGGCTCTCCTAGAAGCATGTACCGATTATATTCTTAGTTGTTTCGTTGGGTTGATATCATTGGAAAACTAGATGTAATAACCAGCAAGGATAGGTTAACAACAGAAAAAAAACAACTAGCAACAAACTCAACATCCTGAATCACTGGGAAAGAAGCAGCAATAGTCGCCAGGTTGAAAGAAAATACTCGCCAACAATGATGAATTAACCAATTAACAGATGATTAGATGCCTTTGATGGACAAGATCTGCACCGATTGATGGTAGATCTCATGTTCTTCGAGTTTGTAAGAAAAAAACACAGTCCACTTCAAAGGCACTGGATCTCTGCTATAAAGAGTTTGATATCTTTCCCAATCTCCAGGTTCCACGACGTGCAACTGGCAACTCATGAGCCATAGTCACAGCTGTGTGCAGCATCCACTTGGTCGAAATGCAGAGGACTTGAAGATCTTTTCCCGCACGTGATTTCCGATGAGTAAGTGACGGTTTCAATGCGGACTACTGACCCACTATAGCTTACGGGCACAGACCCTTCATTCAAATTCAAAGTCAAAAACTGACCCTCACTAGAAGCTACGGACATCCAGCCCGGTGAGGCAATCCAACAAGGGTCAGAACGGTGAGCGAGTAGTGAAAATGTTGGTCATTAACAGGTCATCCATGCTCATCCAGACTGAAACTAACAGAATGTACCACAATATGCTCAACATCTTTGTATATTGCACATTTAGAATTTGAGAATAGGAACAGACCTTTGCGCTTACACAAATCCAATGAAATTATAGATACTATATATATTGTATATATATTGTATATATGCACACATATATATATATACAATACATGTACACGCGCACGTATATGTACACATATACGTATGTGTAGTTCAATATGGAGGCACACTTTTTATACACATCTTGCTTCTATCCCTTAATGGCTTTCCCCCAGTTGCCGGCCAAAACTATGTGTTTTTGATCAATTGGCAAACCATGACAATG
This sequence comes from Symbiodinium kawagutii, assembly GCA_009767595.1. Lineage (NCBI taxonomy): Eukaryota > Dinophyceae > Suessiales > Symbiodiniaceae > Symbiodinium > Symbiodinium kawagutii. The sequence continues at coordinate 416,501 of VSDK01019011.1, forward strand.
GTTTGGAGTACATCATTTGCGGAGGCCCGTTCACCATCCAGTTAAATGCTGTTTAATTGTGTATCAGATTATCCTCATCCCTCATCATTCTTCGGCACTCTCTCCAAAAGCCAAAATGCCACATGTTGCTTTTTCCAGAAGATATCAGCAGACCACTGTCATTGATATATGAATCATTGTTAATCTACATATTCACGATGAGCTTGATATGTGTATACATGTTTACATTGATACATATATATATATATATATTTCTATATTTGCTACATATATATCGAAATATACAAATACATTGATGTTATAAATAAACATATATATAAATATATATATATATATATATGGTACCCCCCCCCCGACCTACACTTTTTACAATTTTATTGGTATTTAACGTGTTTTTGGCTATTTTCCTCCTAATTTTAAACCCTTATATTTCTTCTTATTTTTAGTCCCCGTCGAAGTGGAAAGAATTTGCAATTAATTGCAATTAATTGCAAAATCTTTCGGATTGAAGATTGAAGATTGAAGATTCTCAGAAAAACTTCTTCAATCCAGGTCCCAGGCCTGGATTGAAGATTGAAGATTCTCAGAAAAACTTCTTCAATCCAAGATCCAAGCCTGGATTGAAGATTGAAGATGGTCAGAAAAACTCCTTGGATCCAAGCCTGGATTG
>VSDK01019011.1:427790-474457 GCA_009767595.1 Symbiodinium kawagutii
CAGCAGGAAGTACAGGGAGTTATATGGGTTTATTGCTGGGGGAAATATTTCTGGAACAGAATTTTCCCCTAAGGTGTCTTACTTGTGACATGTGTTCAATTGACGTAGAATTTTGACATTGAATGTATCCAAAGTGTTGCTTGAAGATCCCCAGATGTGTGCCATTTTGATCATTTTGTGTTCCAGTCTTGGGAACTTCGTTTGAACTACCAGGTCATCATTTTGCCACGACGACCTATCCAGTTCAACCCTTGATTCTTGCGATCCACGCTGAGTTGCTTGGGGCATGGCCAGTGTGGATCGTATCACTGAATGCTTGCTTGGACTAAGTTCAAAAGAGTCACCTTTTCCGCTACCAGGTCTCTCTGCCATAGTTCACAGATGGCTATGGGTCAATATTAATCAACCAATAAAAAAGGGATGATAATCAACAATAATAAGGAAAACAATGGTTATATAATAGTGGGGGAACCAGGGGTACAGGGTTTTGACCCACAGCCAGATGTTGGCTGTTGACGTCTGCTTTTGACTCTCACCTCGCCATGAACTTCTACCGCTGCTCCTCCAAGAAGTTGTCCAAGCAAATCCACTCCGGGAGGCTTTTCGCCACGACTTTTTCGATTGATTTGCTGCACGTATATTTACAGCCACTTGGCCAATGACCGTTTGCTCTCTTAAACAAATCTGACAAGCAATAGCAGACGACCACATGAAATTGTTGGAATATACCGGAATCCATGATCATTGGGTACCGTTGAGTCGCAATATACAGGCAATACTGGAAAGATCGACCACATGGGATTGCTTGATTCGGGAGTCACCCGGCAATGGGCCCAGCTGTTGAGATTGGGGGATCGGTATGACTCTGGGGACCTACGAAGGATTTGAAGTAGTGAGGCAATATGTGCTTCCCTCACCCCTGGCCGTCCGATTATTTCTCGACCCCACCTCAGAAACTGGCATGGATGACCTCGGTAATCCTGGCTATTGGTAGTGGGTTGCTGTCATAACGACTGCTTACTTTGTCGTTCTGGTATTATGTGGTGTTGGTCCATTGTTTGCTTGATGCTATTTGATGTTGCTTGTTTGTACCATTGACAGTCAGACCGAACGACTCCAGTTCGAACGATGACAGTGTGGCCACAGGTAGGCACCGGGGCTGTTGTACAATAGATTCCGAACCATTTCTGGCAAGAACAAACCATAGTCACAGTACAAGTAGGGGGACAACCAGTGACGAGTGCGGTAGTTGCAAAGACATACAGTTTTGCACATCGGTTTCCAATTTTGAGGTACAAGGTTTAATGTATTAGTATTTTGATATAATATATATATATATATATATATATATTAGCTACATCTAAATAAATATATATATATATATTTATTTATACACATTGTTATCTTTACATATATACATAGATGCACCGGATTTTTTCTGACGAGCAATCTCAAAGATACTAGTAGGTAACAATCAGTATCTTTCTATCGTGAATTGGAGACTGTTGAAGCTACATGGTTGCGGCCATCAATTCCTTTAAATTCCCAAACTTCCTTCAGGCCTACCTGGGTTTCCTCATTACACTCGACGAATTGTGGTCTCTTTGGGCGAGTTTGGAGGTGTGAACCTTGGCCATGCCATGAGGTACTTGCACTGAGTCCTTGGAAGCCCTTTGGCAATCTGCCACGGTATCTCGGAGCGATGGGGAATGGCAGGAGAGCAAGAGCACATTGCGGAGACCTTCTGGGGTGAAGACTCACAAAGCAGCAACAACAACAACAACAACAACAACAACAACAACCACGAAGACGCCGACGACGACGACAATGACAGCGAAAACGACAACGATAACAAGAACGACAAGACCAACAAAAAAAACAAGAGCACTAATGAAACAACAAGAACAAAAAGAACAAGACAAACAACAGAGACAACAAGAACAACAACAACAACAACAACAACAACAACAGCAAACAGCAAACAGCAAACAGCAACAACCACAACAACGGCAACAACGCCAACATGATGGGGACCAACAACAGCAGTCACTTACTGTATTCATGGTGATGCATGGCTTACATGATCTCCAGAAGCTTCCGGAAACCAAACGATGACACGATCATCAGCATCTACACGGGCCATGGGTGTAAGTATGTACCACCAGACCATCCAAAGATGAACATTTTCAACAAGCCAATCAGTGATTTGAGGGCCTATATTGACCACAGCCAAATCCAAGGCCTCGGGCATGACACTCCCCAAGAGCCGTGCCCGGCCGTGTGCATTTTGTAGCATGGATTTATTTGTTTAGGACTGGAAATGTGAATGGTGATTGTGATATATGTTATATATATATATATATAAATCATTTTGATATCAACATATATATTTATATATATATACATATTTAAAAATACATATCTATAATACGATCAACATGAACATGATATTTATATATATATATATATATATGAAAGAAGAAAGTGAACATCAACCAGTGCCCAAATTGGTACAGGTAGGTTGCTTTGTTGACATGACAATGTCTCTTTGGTGAGGCCCCATTGAAATTATCATGTGTGTTTTCAATGGTAAGTTATATTTTTTGCTGCATCATCCACCGTAGGAATGTTAGATTAGCCTGGTAAAGGGCATGGATATTCAAAATTGATCATGGTAAGGAATGACTTGTAATGGCTTTTGATTATTGCTCATGGTTGAACATGGTTTGATAACGGCCAAACCAGTCTCTTTCTTAGTCCCAGGACCGTGGATTGCCAAGATTGAGAATTGCACAAAGCATCAACATCGCGCGCAACATGGGAGTTCTCACCGACGTGCCAGTGATGTTGGGCTTTGATGTCCATAACCATTTTTGAAACATGTGTTGGGGGGGGGTACACTCTTCGGAAAATCCTCGTGATTGTTTCAGATTATGGCATAGCACGACTATATGATAGACATTATGCTAGTAGTTCTTGGTGTTGGACATTGGTTATCCGCGTTTGCCTTGACAACCAATGCCCAATAGATGTTTGTGCTTATTTGGGGGGGTTCTCAGAATAGGGGAACCCTAAAAATGGATGGTTTATTACCAAGAATGATTGAAAATGATGATTTGAGAGCACCCCTATTGTGAGAAACCACCATTTGCCTTAGAAGCAAAACGTCTTCAATACCGACGTTACGGAGCAGTTTTTTAGACCAGTGATGACCCCTCCGAATCCGAGGTGGATTTGGTGCTGGGTGGCACAAGGGTGCAAGTCTCCCAGAATTATGTGGCCTAGGCCGAAAGGGAGAGAACGTGGGAGCATGGCGAGCATGGCAAGGAAATGCGAGGAATGCACGCACTATGGGGGGTTGTTCATGAAAGTTGCTACCTGACCATAGGGAAAATTATGGAAAATTATCATTTTCATGTGGGACCCGTCGGTCTTCTATAGACAGGGTTCCGTTGATTGTATTTCCCATCAGCGGTCGGCCTGGATGGCGGTAGTTCCGCACATGGTTGATACAACCCATAGCCTCGCCCTGGCATCACCAACTTCAGGGAGGATGGTCCTGTTACTTCGGTGTCCGGCCTTTGAAATTCCTCAGCTACTGGAGATAGAACTTTGGATGCTTTGAACTTGCCGAGTCCAGCAGGATGTAGTGCAAGATCGAAGGAAGCCTATTCCAAAAGGGTTCAATTGCCATAGTCTCCCATACCCATCAAGTTGTAATTTCACTGCTTTGGGGTTACATCGGTTGTCCTATCACAAAGGGTATATATATATATATCGTATATCCACATATATCACATCGTGAGTGAGATGCTGTGGCCACTGGTCCCCTGAGAAACCAATCGAGAGCTAAACCGCCTGTTGTTGCACGGCTTCAGTACCTTGTGTCCAGCAAGAAATGTATCGCAGAATGTCATAAAAAGATGAGCATCCCGGTGTCTCCGAACAGCCAAAATCATTAGTTTGTGATATTTTTAGTTTGGAACATGGGCAACCTGCAATAGTTCTAGGAACATCAGTCACCTGCAGGGGATATTCACGAACGATTGAATTGCTGGTGAAAAAACAGCGATTAACCAGGCTTGAATAGATTTTTGGCGGGGATACAGCCATTGAATGCAAAAAAGCACGATTTTTCGGCCATTGAATCAAAATACCACTTTTGATAGCTATATTGAACAGCTGGGCAAATGATGATTTAGTGGTTAACAACGGGGTGATTTTCCTGGTCGCCCATACACAACACATGATGGTGAAGGAGATAGTGACGTTTGCGGCAGCCATCATCACAGGAGACTGTGAAGAGAAGCGAGCAGTAGAACCGCGTAATTTCCAGATGAATTTTCCAGACCAGCTGACACTTTGGCTTATGGGTCACAACCCCATTTTAGGCGTAATCAACTCAGCCGCTGGATGTTGGTTATTGATTTACCCAAGACTGGTAGTGAACCAGCAGTGGATGTTTGAATCACCAGCACACACATATTATTTTGGGTGATGTGAGTATCACTAGCTAACATGATTCGCCACAATCCACCAATGATAGGAGTTTTTAGAGAGATAGGCCCGTCAGCGGTTGCTCACTATGATAAGAAATGCATTTGTGCCACAATAGGGTAACCAATGACCCGTTCAAAAATATCAAAAGATGATCATTGACTAGGAAACCCATGGTCTTGCGGGTGCCATTATTTTGGGTATGGCTATGGGTCAATATAAACCAACCAATAACAGGGGAACATAACCAACAGTAATGGGTAATGATAGGGGAACTAGGAGTACAGGGTTTTGATCCACAGGCATTTTTTCGGAAATGTTGGCACATACCTATAGATAGATGAATATATAATAGATACACGTGTTAATAAAACAAAAATAGTAATAGTAACAATAATGATGATAATGATAGTAACCAACCAACATCAACCAGCTCGGTTCTCCCCACAGGGTCAACGCTGAGCCAGGACCCAGACGACGCGCAGGGTCAATACCAAGTCGTCAGCCGCGCTACCCGAGCGCTAGGAAAGTGTACCAGGCCGCGCCGGGCCACGCCGATCCCCAAGTCAGCAGCCCCGAGTCGTCCCTGCCACGTACCAGGCCCCAGGGACCTGGCAGGCACAGAGAATGTTGGTGACATGCCCAGGTGAATGGCAATGCTTTGAACCGATAATCTATTAGCTTTAAACCATTGCTTTCAATCCATCACTTTTTACCCTCTAAAAATGTCTATGGAAATCATTTGTAGCATATTTGTTCAGAATTCCTTCCTATGCGAATATGTCGGTAGGAACCTGTGGAGGAGGAGTCGTCTTCATGGTCAGGTTCCCCTTCAGCTCCAACTTGGCTTGGCCCGGTGTGCACCAGAAATTCACGCTAGGTGGCTGGCTGTTGAAACGGCGTCGAATCTGCACACCTCGCCCACGAGGAAATTAACCCTGTCACTGGCCACTGAAAACCTCATAGTCATGAGAGTCATGAGATTCATGAGTCCTTAGGTGTCCTGCCTGTTCTTATCAGACAGTATATTCACACAGCTGGCGCATTTGTTGCAGCAGTCAAGTTCGTCGTCAACATAAAACTCATTTCTGTGGAGTTTGTTGCATTGTGGGCGAAAGTGTCAATTTTCCATTTTCGCAGGTTCATCCCTGCCAATGAGGCTTGCGCAACAGTGAGGTTCACTTTGGAGTTCCGTGTTGCAATGGAATTTCTGATCCTTACAAACACAAGCTACGCTGTTTGCATCAGTTTGAAAAGTGCTGCGTCACTCTTGGTTGCTTCACGTTGATCAGAAACAACGTGCTCAGTTGCCACCATGGAACACACTGTTAGCGCGGCATCATCTCCGAATTTGATCTGCATATCAGGACCCGCTGACATCGTGCCATTACTAGCAGCTGAAAGCAAAGGCTATTGCAACGACACATCCTGGAAAATAAAAAACATGTCAGCCTGAACGAATCACTCCCTCATTGCAGTCCCTTGATCATCCTCGTCATCTTGGTCCACGATGGGGTATGCTATCCCTGGACGCACGTGAAATCCAGCCATGATATCCTTTGACGCACGTGGAATCCAGCCAAGATATTGGGAGAGGCACGTGAAATCCAGCCATGATATCCGGAGTGACACAGGTGAAATCCCGCCATGATATTGGTAACCAACGGTATTAAACACTGGTAAGCAGAATCATGTCATTGTTTTTCTCAGATTAAGTTCTGACAAAGTATCCTCGTGTCATCCTTTTCGTGCCGGGTCCTGGCCTGGTCCTTTGGACAGCCACCGGACCCATCGATATCTCTTGCGGCTCAAGATCCGCAGGGCACGGATCAACCCACATCCCGCTTGAAACCAATCGGGGTTGAATGGGGGTCCAATCGCTCGGCTCCTTTGAAGCCAAGCGCTCTGCCGAGTTGTGGAAGTTGCTGAAGTTGTCTTACGAAAGACATGGGGGAGCTCATGGTGCAGGATGGCACGGTGACTTCCACAATGTGAAAAAGGGTTCTTGTAGCGGTCTTCTGGACGCGCAGCTGTTTAAGCTCCGCGAAAATTGTAAGGGTCGCGAATGATGCAGTGGAAGGTCCTGTCATTTCACTAGTTCCAAGCCTTACACAAGATTGATTGGATGATGATTGGCAAAGGTTTCTTCCCCCGACCTGCATTCCAGGTTCATTGAAGGTCCCTTCTGGCTCAGCTCAATAGTCCTGTGTCATCCTGTACCGCATTATAGCTATTTCAGACCAAAGGTAAGATTCTACAAGCCCTTGTTTATCGAGAAGTTCCAATCACAGCATGTTTAGCCATGCCCCGAGCCTGTGAGATTGCGTCCCAAAAACAATAGTATTGATCAGAAAGGAGGTTCCCACATGTCTCATGGTTTGTAGTCTGGAATATCATCACCATCAAATTCTCTCATTTAACCGACCAGGATCTAACCAACTTCCAAAAACTTCTTTCGCAATCATTGGCGATTGTGAAAGAAAACTACATCTTCTTAGCATCTCTCATGGATCTCTCATGGATCATCCATGCATCTCTTAACCATGTCTATCTCTTAACCACGTCTAGCGGCTTAGCGTCATGGATCGGTCGCTCTTCGCCTTGGCCACTGCGTCTCCGACCCCGCCTTTAGAGTTGGCTGCGTTCTGGCGAACGGCCGTGCTTCAGGACATGGGAAAGCTGCGAAAAATGCCGTGGGAGACGCAGAACTTACCTCTCTACGGTGCTGAACAGATACAAGAAAAACAGCAAGAAACTCTGCGCACAAATCATATCCCATGAAAGTATGGATGTAGGTTGTGGTAAAAGCCAACCAAATTCTGAGTCCGAGACTTTGCCTCATGGCCAATACTGTGACTGTGCATGGAAGGAACATTATCCAGACCCCAAGCGACACAATGAGACATGAAATTGAACTGCGAGATGTTTCCGCTCCACGAGACAAAAAGACGGCTCCATGAGATCCATGAGTGCCTAGCCTAGAACATATTATGAAGACATGATGAACTTGTCCCTTACAAATCAAATCGGATCTAGATGCGATGCGTTTCCTGCATGACTTTACATAGACTTCTTCAGCTTTGGCATGGATTGCTGAAGCACATGTTGGTGGTGGAGGTAAGGTATATAGATGTTCAACCAGAGAGCCATTCAACGCTTATTTTCTACTAGAGTAAGCAAATCAGTTTCAAGATGTTCCAAGCAGAATGGAAGCTGACCGTGTCAGTCTGAAGTGCCCAGTCATCAATGTTCAGAGATTTTCTGACGTTGAGATATCCTTTGAGCAGAGGTCAGCGCAGCATTGCGTAAAGTGCCGAGCAGTGGCCACTATTTGTTTAGTGGCCAAGCGCGATTCGTAAGACGGTTGATTGGTTGGTCGATCAAACAAGTGGTTAAGGATAGCTTCCAGATCTTTGATTGTTGGCGATTAATTAATGACGGATACCGGCTACTCCGGGGTCAGAATAAGTGACTGCGGACTTTTGAGATGTGCCATCTACTTGCCTGTTTACACCTGTTTTTTCCACTGCTATATTGCGCCAGTAGATGGCGCATTGCAACCGAGCAAGGAGTCGTTGAGCCACTTATTCCTCATTTGCAACCCAGATCCAGACTTGAAAAGGGAGAGCCAGGTTTGCAACGCATGCGAAAAAACGATGGAGCATTGGCTTCCAAATGCTTCAAACAGTTAAATAGATGGCGCATCCCCTGGTTGGGGCGGAGGCTGTTTGACCTTCCGAGAGATTGGTTCGGGGGACTTGTGCTACGGCGCGCCGTTCTCTAGCGCGTGTGCGCCTTTGAGAGCGCGTGTGGGCGCTCTTTTTGGCAAAACTTGTGCTGTCAGCAGTCCACTTGTGCTACGGCGCGCCGTTCTGTAGCGCGTGTTGGTGAAAATCGTGTTTTTTTCAGCTCCAAGCTCAACTGGGTTCAAACAAAGAAGGGAAGGAAAGCAAGGAAAGGAAGGAAAGGAAGGGAAGGAAGGGAAGGAAAGGAAAGGAAGGAAGGAAAGGAAGGAAGGAAAGGAAGGAAATGAAGGAAAGGAAGGAAGGGAAGGAAGGAAAGGAAGGAAAGGAAGGAAAGAAGGGAAAGGAAGGAAAGGAAGGAAAGGAAGGACAGGAAGGAAAGGATGTGCCCTGGGGATTGATGCGCTGTGAGTAGTCCAGTAGTTCTTCCCCATATTGTGTTGCGAATGGGGTTGTGCCATCTACTGATTTGTTTTAACCCCCGAATTTCTCTGGTATATGGCGGGGATCCACGCCCTTTTGGGGGGTGTCATTTGGGACCAAGTACGTGCCATCTACTCGCGCCATATTCAATGTGGAGTTGAGCCATCTATTCTGACCACGGTGTAATACACCAGAAAATCCGCAATGAACATGTGCCAAGAGGTACAAAGACCGTTGACGAGAATATTTGTGCCACCCAGAACTGTCATTGCAGCACAAGAGCTTGCCGGACGGCTAGATCTGGCGACTGGGTGTTTGGTACATATAGTAAGTTGGAACCTGATGTACTCAGGGTGCTGATGTCATTCTGCCGGTGTTTTTGTGTCTTACCGGATGTGTTACAATCAAGTAGAGGTAAAACCAGGTCGATGTGACAACATGTTTAGGATCTCCATAGACATCATCAACATGTATATATAATACTGTAGTATTTTTACATCATGACCTAATATATACCTATGTATAAAGTTGTGTGTACACACCTGCTGCATGATGGGAGTCTGGACAAATACGAGAAGAGCCAACCAACTATCAGGTATGCCGTTTGGAAAGGGTGTTTCTTGGCTCATTGGTCCATCGACCACATGTGTGTTGATTTGCAGGGCTGGCCATTCATGACATTGAGAGAGAGCCAGGTTTTACCCCTTGACAGCCACAACTCCGTGGCATTCAGGCGTAATCTTGATGATACTCCATTAAGGGAGAAGAACACATTGTTTCACACCATGTTCACCCCCGAAATGGCCACTTTCCAATGTCAAAGGTCCCTCTCAATCCTCCAACTATGTTCAATCCGTTCAGACTCAAGTCACATAGCATGGCGTTCAACTCAATCGATTTCTGCTTGTCAATTGGACGACCATGGGCTGTAAACAGTACCACTGTCGGTGGCTCGTTAGCCTGGTGATGGATTCACCGAAGTATCAATGCAGCCATTGGATTCTGGTGGTGTTGCTTTCTCACTCACGACGTGACATTACAGCTATCGATTGGTGATTCTTTCATGGGTGTTCCATGTTTTTCATCGTTCAAGTGGAAAGATCTTGCTTGCCACAAAGCAAATGCCTCTGCTCGCTGCAAGCTGCAAATTGTCCTTGTTGCTTCATACCCAAGTGTTTTTCCCGCGTGGCGATCGCGGGAATTTCGAGAGACTGCTATTGGAGACGCATCCTTCAATACACAGGGGATGCTGCCCATCGCGAAAAAAGACAAGCGGATCTCCAAACACATGTACGAGAGAGTCCATGCAGTTTAGGAAGTGAAACTGCAAGACCTCAGGACAGGGAATGCTATGACTTGCCACAAGAAGCGTGATAGGCCACTATGAACAAAAACACCATCGGCGGTTGATATTTTCTTTCTGGGATTGTCACATCATCATCATAGACCATGACGAAATAGTTCTGTCACTACCAACCGTTCGCAATGACCCATATTGAACCAAGATCCAACAGTGATATTCTAACTTTTTACAGGACATTCCTATAGTCAGTTATTGTATATAGTCACTAATATGTTCATCACATGTAGACATATACATTTACATGCACATCTATTTGTATCAATACATATACATTCACAGGGTTGTGGGTCAAAACCCTGTACCCCTGGTTCCCCTATCATTAACCACCGTTTTCCCTCTGATTTGGTTGGTGATTACAAGCAATTATTGATGGTTAATATTGACCCATAGCCACATGTATGTATGCCTCACTATCAAGAACTGGTACTTCATTGATCAACTGGTGAACTTCAGCTGGTCACCAAGGCTGCCCCTCGTCCGCCTGTCTTGTTGTCTGTGCCCTCCAAAAGCTCCACGCTGGTGACGCGGCCTGGTCCGCTGGGGTGCCCAGTGCCCGCGCCGGTTGCTGCCATCAACACATGTTCGTGAACATTAGCATTGGATGATACTCGATGTGTTGGATGCTTGATGATGCTGGATGATGTTGAATGATGTTGGATGATGTTGGATGATGTTGGATGATGTTGGATGTTGATGGATGTTGATGGATGTTGATGGATGTTGATGGATGTTGATGGATGTTGATGGATGTTGATGGATGTTGATGGATGAATTTTGATGTTGATGCATGTTGACGCGACGGCATGGATATTGTTGGATCTTGTTGGATGTTGATGTTTTTCTAGAATGAGCCAATGCTTTTCGTTGATTGTACTTCATTTTGCTCTTGGGGGTCATCATTTCTCATTTTCAGTGCAGTTGTCTATATGACAGCATTTCTTTGCTTTCCACCAAGTACTGGCCAAATTGGGTCTTTGTGTGGCACGCATTTCGGACCCTGAGCCTGAGCGATGTCAAGAGCTTGAACATCAACCAGCTTCATGACATGATGTTGCCCAAAAGTTGGCATACCATCACTGATGGCATCCCTGTAGCTACTGGCACATTCATGGAGTTTATCGGATCCAAGATGGTCATCAACCCACTCGAAAGGGCAATCGAGCATAGCAACAGAAAACATCGGTGCAGAATGCATATAGCAACCAACCAACCAACCAACCAACCAACCAACCAACCAACCAACCAACCAACCAACCAACCAACCAACCAACCAACCAACCAACCAACCAACCAACCAACCAACCAACCAACCAACCAACCAACCAACCAACCAACCAACCAACCAGTCATATGGTATCAGAAGTGAAATGACTGGGAAATGCCAAGAAAGGTCTTGAGTGATCATCGTGCTTTAGGCGTCTTACCACATGATTTGGATGCCTCTACAAGTGCCCATGCTGCCAGGTTGAATGCACCAGCCAAATTCAATCCATTTGCAGTACATTGCCACTGGAAAAAGGCCCAACTTGGAACTCTACCAGTCATGGACAGCAGTTGTGATTGGAATGTGGCACGTACTTTTCGCTTCCAGCTTGCGTTTGTTCAACTGGTTGAGATTTGATTCCATGAACGACCCAGCTATATCATACAACAAGTATGCCCATCTAAGCCCAGTCATAATTGATTGCATGTGCTCAAGGATGTCCAAGGATTTGGTGAGCAGTTGATGGTGAAAAGGAACAGTGGAATCATCAACCAAGAATGTATCGACTGATGAGCCAGCAATGATAACCAGGTATCATCAACCCAGGTAACATCATCCAATCATCCATGCATCGACCAAGAAATACCAGCGACTTTCATGGATGAAGTCATTGCCGCCGGCGCCGAGGAACACTTTGCAGTTTCCGGGTGCAGGACATGCAGCCGACAGCTGCCATGTTCAAGTGTCAGTTGCCGCTTGACCCAATCATCATAGCCTTGATGTGAAGGTCCAAGAAAGGAAGCTAATTGAGATCAAGTGTGTGACGATGATGATGATGATGATGATGATGATGATGATGATGATGAGAATGATGCAGAATGATGCAGCATGATTATGAGTTGTTTACAGCCACAAGTTCCGAGAAGTCTTTTGATGTTGTAGTGTTTTTGGAGATTAGATGGATTTACCAATGATATATCATCTGATCTGTACATCCACTGGATAAAGTTTTAGCAGTGGGTTTGTAAGCCACCAAATTGTGATGATGATGATGATCATGACGATATATGACGATAAGTATTATGACAACCAAATTGTTTATTGTGATGCTACTCATGATGAGATTTATGAACACGATCTTGCCGGCTGACAATAAGATGTTGGGACCTGAACTCTGAATCAATGTGTTCCATGATACTGATCATAGAGCATCGATTCTTCGGGCAATCCAATATCCATGACTGAGGCTTTGCTTTGGGTCCGGCCCAAATGACTTCCATCAAATCACAATGCATGACGTTTACTCGAAAGTGGGGCTGGACTCTTGTTTGGATAAGTCATCATATTGATGGCAAACTCAATGCAGGTTCGGGATTTGCAACAGTTTCTGATGCAATGTACATTGATGTTTCTACGTGATACTGTATGTGGCAATGGTTTGAAGTCTCAGAATGTCTACCAGTTGCTGGTATCAAATTGGGACACTTCAACGAGTGTACAAAGGGTATGTCATGGTATAGCCACCAGGTAATTTGCTATACTAGCCTGGAGGCCTAGATGTTTCGGTACATCAGAGTAGCCAAACGGGTGGGTAACAAAAGCTCCAACAAAATGGTTCGGATCGGCTGAGATTGGCTAGCGAATACACAGCCAATCAAGTCGGCTGATGGCTGGGTACAACTAAAGGATGGGTGTAGTGAAGGGTAGAACTGTCGATGAGCTTCGGAACCAGTGGTTTGGTATAATTGTAAGATGGTGAAAGTAAATACAATTTACGAGTTGATATGCTGTAAATGCTGTAGTCGTATTAGCAATCTTTGTACTGTCACTTTGGGTTGTTGTCGCTGTTGCAGTTATTGCAGCAGCAGCAGTAGTGGTAGTGGTAGTGATTGGTAGTGGTAGCGGTAGCGGCTGTGGTAGTCGTAGCGGTGGTGGTAGTGGGAGTGGGAGTGGTAGTGGTAGTAGCACTTATTTGTTATCCTTGTTGTTCTTGTTGTTCTTGTTGTTCTTGTTGTTCGTTCTTTGCCAATTAGCTTCTGGTGGTTTCTAGTTTAGTGCCTTTCCAATAGAAATCTTTACATATTTGTCATGGGATGGGATAGGTTCCACCAGAATGCTCTAGTCGCCCAGCAGGTAGGTGACTGATCATCCCCAAATATCATAACCACTGCGGTTGCCAGGGGTTCAGGTTCTGGCTCGTAGCTATTTATCTTGAGGGATGGGTCACGATTGGAGGCTTATTAGTTATAATCATATTGTTGATCATCCCTCCAACTTGATACCGGCAATCACCAGAAGGGCATCCTACATGTCCCCAAGTCCGTTGCGTATGTTTGCGTTGGTTGAACGGCATATACGTAAACACTCCAGCAACTCCCTCACTGCTGAGACTCACGAGTAGTCCGCAGATTCCAGCAGTCCTAGAGTGCTTAACGGTGGTTAGTAACCTGGCATCCTTCGTAATACGTCAAATGGTGCTTGGACACTTCACTGCACCGCTTATTTTCGGGATGTTTTCATGGCAGCGGAGGGCGCGGTCGATGAACCATAACTTGTGGGGAGGAACGTAACGTTGACACTTTTTGAAGTGGCAAACCATATGGACATCCATCAGACATCCCTTGTTGTCATCAGGATATACAGGCCATAGTGACGTGGCATGACAGGAGGTCATCAGATACCAGCAGGGAGGTCCAGTATGGCCGCCACCACCATAGGACAACGACTGGGCCCAGATCCTTCCGAGGCCCTGGGCTGAGTCAACACTGATGGCTCAGGCTTCACAACCAGTAGCACCATTGGATGAATCATTGGATGGAGGCTACCATTGAACAGCCAATCATATTAGATGATTAGCTACTGGAATGTTAACTATCATTCAAAAAGCATTGGCTATCCTATTTTGGATGGTACTTAAACATCCAATGAAGCTGAACATAAACTACTTTATAGCATCGGATGTAGATCAGTTGCGTAATCCCCGCAACCGCGCCAAAGAAAAATGCTGATGGGAGCTCTGCCACTTCGCTGTGGTTTTAGGGCGTGGCTATGGTTTTTGGCGGCCAAATTTGGGGGCTCAAGACCACCATGAAATGAAGGAAAGCAGGGGACAGGGGATGCCGGGATACGCAACCCCAACTTAGATTGGTTCATAGCAGTTTGATCCAGTCGGTGACTCTGGTATGCCCACAGTTGCAGGTCGATATGATTGGAAGATTTGGAAGGCATCAGCTCGAAAGTAGCCCACATTACGTTTGATTAAGCATGGTTTTCCATTGCTGAATATGATTATCGATATCAGTATCATCACCATTGAACATACAGTAAATGTTCATTTATTAACCATCATTTGCTCATATTTGCCTGTATTTCTTGAAATTCAACCAACATGAATCAATCATGAACATTCTGACTTTATTCATTTACAGGTTGAATGTTGTTGGATGCTCAATGTTTACTTCCCAATCCTTTTCAATTTCAAATTGAACACACGTATTTAGATCCTCCATCAATGATTGGTGTTAGTATTCCTCACATGTTAGCCAGCACGATCATTTGCCAATTCTGAGCCATTGTTAATCATTACCCATGTTTTTCATTATTAATCATCAGTAGCCATCAATTTAAGCGCAGACTAACCAACATGGGTGTTTCTCAAACTGGGGAAAACCCAAACTGGATGGTTTACTGCTATGATTCTGATTAAACTTCGAAGATTTGGAGGTACCCCCATGTGAAGAAACCATGAGAAACCATGAGAAACCACTATATCAATACTAACATCGGACATTCACCAACCATTAAAGGCACCTGGCCGCGTGGCCCCAGGCACCCTTTGCTGCCTCGACTTTGCGACCTCCTCCACCCAAGGCAGCAGTCGTGGTGATGGTGAATGATGGTGCAGGGTGCAGCCACCGACAATGATCCGAACATACCAGCTCCGACATGGGTGTCCAAGTAAGCCACTTGAATTCCGTGTGATACACCCGTTACCTGGGATCATTATTTTGGATGTGCTGGTTTTTGGATACACCAATGTGATGCTGCAGCACGTTGGCGTTTTCAATAACTCGTACTTGCGGATGGATGGGTTGAGGTGTCCCTGATTTGGCGTATTTGTGTGACGATCATCCACAACGAATATGAAATCATGATTGCCCGGTATGTCCACGTGGTGTACCGCGAAATCAATGAGAACAATATCCATCAACAAGCATCGTGGTGATGATGATCACAGTCATCACCACTCACTACTCATTTGATCTGTTGGTTTTCCTCATGAAGCCCGCCCCACGGCTCCATGAACCATTTCCTGACTATTTGAGTGTATTGGCAGCCCACGCAGAACATAGCCATCATGGAATCAAGTACTGCACGTGGAACATATCCATCTTGGATAGTCATTGGGTAGTAAAGATGCTGTTTGTTCAAAGTGATTTCAAGCGTTATACATGTATGCATACGCACACTCAGCCCCATGCATACCCAACACGCAAGCGCACACAGACAGGCCATGACAGGCCTACATGAACCTGGATGCAGACATAGACATACATCATCCAAGCTCGGCAGCGTCCACCAGTCACCACTCTCGAGGCAAGTCCAGCAGAGGCATCTCAGGTTGGATCCCGCAGTGCCGTTGGGGCCACCTCCCGCAGACGCATTGCATTGGTGAAAGATTGTCATTGTCATTTCAAGTGATTGGGTTTCCTGAATTGGGCGTTTCTGAAACACACCTATCGACCGAACAAATAGAATAAAAGCAATGTTGCGGCTATTGGCCACTAGCTGTTTCTTCCTTTCATTCCACATTGTCATTATGAGATGACTTATTCATCAAGCCGCTTGGTGTGCCACTTCAGCGGCGTGACCATTGAACAGCAGTATTCGTGGCTGATATGAATCCCCATGATGCTGAATCTTAAGCCGCCAGTTAGAAGAGGGCCACATCTAGAAAAGTCTTTTCTTTCTGCAAGATTTACTGGGAATTCGAAAGGATGGAAAGCGCATTTAGAAATGTTGGACGAAAGCACAGGGTTGCCTACTAAGAAGTTTGTGGAAAGCTGAAACATTGTGAGTACCTCCGATCTATGATTTCAAAGTCAATGCTTCCAATTCTGACTTTGGGTCTCCCATAACTATGGTTGCATTCGAAAGGCTGCCAGCAATATCTTCCCATATGTTGCGTGCTTATGCCAACAAGACTTCAACAAAGGTGAGCAATGTAAGACAGCATTGTTGTTCAATGTGGTTCAAACACATTGTACTAACTTGTACCATATGTATGTATATATATATAGATTCGAAGCCAAAATGTGTGTGTGATGATCATTCTTCCACCATCAGGAATCAGGACATTTACCAGTGACTGCATTTACGGAGATCACCTGACCGATTTGGTTGATATGATATCTCTCTTGCTGCTTGTGGGTCGTTGCAGTGCTTTTGGTTGTCGTTGTTGTCGCATCCCACAAGCTCGAGTGACGAACCCAGAGAGGCGACAAAAACGCGACAGCGCTGTCCCAAAATCGAAGTGCCCTGCATGGTTTATCTCAACATCTGCATACATGGACACCTGATTAATTACCTGGCTGGTGGTTTTAAGCTCAATATTTCTTAATTGTCCCCATTGTATCAACACATGGTTGGCTGATTGACAAGCATATTTTTCATAGGGGTTCGTTCAACCACCAACCAGCTACCGTTGTTTTACATTGTTATCATGTGAAGATGCAATGTGTCCAATGTAGATGTTCGCATTGTACGACGCATTCAACTTGTGTAATCCAAACCACATACCAGGGTGGTTCAGTAGCCCCCAGACACATCATAATGTACAGAACAAAGCACCAGCAACGGCTCCAATCATAGCAACAATAACAAGAACGGTTCAAGCCGCAGCCACACTGATGACGACAAATTCAATCATAACCACAACAATTCTACGGAACAAAGGTTTGGAGGATATGGTCATATAGCAAGCACACCCTACAGGGTCCCAAAAAGAACTGAGAAGCACACGTGTAAAGGATGGCTTGAATACACAGAGCCAAGGGTGCAAACTATGCAAAACCCTCGAAGGATAGAGCATCAAACTCTACAAGTTGAAGCCATATCAAGTGACCTTACCTCCAGATGTGTGGTATACCAGGTAGACTGGATGCTTGTGGCTGATGTTCCGTGATTTTCGCGGTTTTATCACATGTTTTCACATGGTTTCACCTGGTTTCTGGATGTGTTTCTTGTGGCCATGATGATCTCGCACCAGGCGCCTGAGGGTAGCACCAGGTGATCAGCCATTGCTTGGATGACAGCGTGGCACCATGTCCTATCAAAACCATGGGCGACTCAAGAAGTCAAGTTTGTTGATGGTACTTTAAATGGGTGTTTCTGAAAACAGGGGACCCCCCAAATCATCCAATCTTGATCATTATGGTAGTAACCATCCATTTTTTGGGATCCCAATTTTGAGAAACCCCTTTATGAGTGCATATGGTGCTCTTGGATTTGCTACAAAGCTATCATTGTTTGTGTTTGATTTGTCGAAGGTGGAAGGTTCATTCGCGTCGCGGCCAATTCAGTCGCAGGGCCCCACCATCCCAGCGATAAGAGATCAGCTTCAGGTGGACAGAATGGTTCAAGAGAACAAGTTGTTAAACACAAGGAATTATTAATCTGACCTGTTGGATTTTGCTGCTTTGTTTGTACCATGATAAGTTGTGATACATACAGCCGGTAAGGTAAAAATCCCTGGTCTACATATACGGGTTGGTCCAACCGTGGTGTACCCGCAAGTCACTGCTGGTTTTCCTTATCAATCATGGCTACAAACTTGGACATCTCGTAGGTACCAGCATGGCTATGGACAAGCCCTGATACACACATCTTCGATGTGGCAAAGTGAGATTCCCAGCTGGTCTAAAGGGGCAGTGTTCATGGGTGATCCACTGCTCAGCTGTGACTTGCGGCTGTATCAGATGTAGGCTTTATACTAAGATATGAAAGCAAGAATGGAACTCGTGGTAGGCAAGGCACCATTCAATTTATGCTCAATGATGCTTTGAAAAGTGCTAGTGATGGCTGATGACTGTGACAAATTGCAATGCTGCAATGCTTATGACATCTTATGGTAATGGCCAGAAGCCGTACACAACTGTAGTGCATCGACCGGGAGTATGATGCATGAGGACCAGAAGTCGTATGTTGTATGTACCGAACAATTATAATAGATATGTATATGTTCCAGAATGAGGCCACCCTGAAGCACTCCTTTTGCTGTACATCATACAGCAAACGTACACAAATACATGTATACAGTGGAAGTCCTGGATAAGAATCCCAAATCTGTGGTCCAGGGTCCCTCAAATTCTTGATTTAGTTTGCTCAAGATTTTCCACGTTCCCGGTCCGAGGGTCCCTCAATTTCTTAACAATTTATTAAGTATGTATTCCAATTATTCTTGTTATAGAAAACCGGATGATTTTTTTTACGCCCTTGACTTTCTTCAGATTTGATTTTACCAGTGCAAATTTGCAAGAAGCCGCTCTCACAACACTTTCCGGTCCTTGAAAAGAGTGCCGGGGGCTCCAAACTAGGCCGGCGGGCCCGCGAGACAAAAAAAACTTTTCAAGGCCCGAAAAGTTTTTTTTGTTTCGCGGGCCCGGGGGGCAACATGCATTTTGGCAGAGACGTTTTAAAAATCAGGCCTTTGGCCAGCCAGGCCGGGCTTGCTCGGCGCAGTTGGCAAAAAGGGCGGTGTTCAACCAAAAAGTTGTAGGCTCAACCCCCCGCGCGGGACATTAATAACATGTTCTTCAATTTTTGTTTGTCGCTTGGTTGTCTAGCAAGGAATTGTTGTCAAAAAAATTGTTTTGGTTTTTGGCCCGGGATTTTATCATCGTTACCCCAAAACATGGTTGCTAAGAATTTAACTGCCACCGTAAGGGCCCCTCAAATTCTTAACCGAAGAAGCAAATTATATTCAGGCCCTGCAGGAGCGGAAACAAATCCGAGCCCCTCAAATTCTTTTACAAGAGATTCTTATGCAGTACCTTCGCTGTATATACAATGTTATACACACATGTGGGTTAACATCCATGTGTCCACACGCACTTGATCCAGCGCATGATCTTTTGACTACAAGAAGGACATGGCCTACAAGGACATCTATGGCTGGGATGAAGCCATCGATCATATAGCTACCAGAGATGACAGCGCCTGGGATGTACATCAATCATAGCTACCAGAGATACTCGGAGGTCGGCTGGCAGAGGCACCCCAGCTGAAAATTTCCTCGACGTAGGGCCGAAATCTCCAAAGCACGAGGGCATTTTTCGGCATTATCAGCGGGCGGAACCACAATGAATACTCCAAGAGGAAGCAAACATGGCCCCACAAGAATGCCAGGCAGAAACGGTTTCTGACAAGATGAACAAGTACTATGGAAGCCATGTTTGTTGTCCGAAGTGGAGCAATGACTATCAGCACAAAGTTTGCTGTGGCGGCCACCGTTTCGACAGGAAAGGGCGCTTTGAAAAAGGCATCTCATGATAAAAAGGTGAAAATTTGAGCCCTGGGATTGCAGCGATTGCGGTACCGTAGCGAAGACGTGGTGGGGTTGTCATGATCGATGGCGCGCTCATCATAAATTTCATGGATCATCATCTGTGGGAATCTCCAGCAGTCTGAAGAACCGGGAACTTCACACGAGTACCATCGCTCAATTGGTGATTGAGAGACGCAACCTTGATAGAGTGAAAACAATATGAAACAAAAACCAACCGTTAGGATCCTACGCGACTTAAAGTTCTTGTAGCTTCCCCTCCCAAACTGGTGCCTGGTGATTTTGATGCCTCCAATCGTGTTTGAATGACGCCGTCGGGTGATCGAATCCAAGGGTTGTTGGTTGGCCCATGGGCGCACAAAGGTGCAGCAACTGCACGTGGGACACCGTGGGAGCTGTGCGCAGGTCAGCAGGGCGTCACCAGCAATGCGGTGTACCTTGGCGCAGTGTGCTGTGCTGCTGGGTCTGACCAAATGTTTGGCTGACAATCGCTGATTATATGATATATTTGATTATGGTTCTTTACAGTAAATGATGTTCCTTGATGTTGATAACTATCAACAATCCGATTGAACATCCTGCATAGTTCATTCTCACCAGACGGTGGAAGTTTGAAGCCTCACTCTACAGAGATTCTGCAGACGGCCAAAGCGATGACGCAACAGGATATCAGCAGTGTGGTTTCTATGTCCTATTGTGTATTTGCATCCTTGACACTGCAAGATGTTTCAAGGTTTTTTGTTCTGGCAGTGATAACAGCATGATGGCAGGCAGTCATGCTTTTATTGTAAGTGTGTTTTGTTGGCAAAGTTGATAGAAAGCCGGGTCAGAACGGTCGTGAAGACCTTTCGTTGTGCCAAGAGACAGACATTTGAGACATTTGTAGGCTTTGTATGGTTGTTTGCTTGCTAGGCTAGTTACTAGTTTGTTTGTCAGTTGGGCCTTTTGTCAGTCGGAGGGTTGGCTTGTTGATAAAAGTGATTTGTTGGTTAGACTTGCTGCTTATTTTCAGGCATGGAAAGCTGCCTTTACATCATACTTAAATCTGCGGCAGGAAGAAGGTTGATAGCCATGGGTACGCAGCTGGTCGTCATATCTCAGCATGTTTGTGGCTTGATGGCCGGAGTCTGCTTGGATTCCCACACAAGTAGTCATTGATTTGTTGAACCAAGCCTTTTGGTTGATTCTCGGATATGATGGATAGCCTAGCCAGGTGTGAGTATACGACGTAAGCTGTACGTACGCATACAGGAATGTAAATGCTCGTCCTTGTACGTGAGATCTACATGTTTGTGCAGACACATGCATGCATGCATGCAAAATGCATGCTTGCGCAGATCCATAGATGTATATAAACACTCATAGACACACAGATGCAGAGATAGATAGATAGATAGATAGATAGATAGATAGATAGATAGATAGATAGATAGACAGACAGACAGACAGACAGACAGATAGATAGATAGATAGATAGATACACATATATAACATAGCACAGCACAGCATAGCATAGCATAGCATAGCATAGATGCAGTACACGTGTGTTGGAGATAGAGTATTGCTGCCTTGATGGAACATTCAGACGATTTCACACAAATATGAGTCTCTCTCTCTCTCTATATTTGAATATTTGCATACATATTAATATGTACATTTATACATATATATATATACATATGTATATTTATATTTACTGTATATAATGGATAATATTTATATACATATATATATATATAAATATGTATATTTACATATCAGATATCATATCTTTCACTGTGCATAGCGTGATGTTCTCCAACCTGGAGCTTTGATGCAAAGCTGCGACTCGTGTCGTGAGATGTTTGAGCCAACGAGGCCAAGGGCGCGATCCAACATCCCGTTGAACGCCGTAGCGTGGGGACGCCCCAGCACCAGGGACAGGTTCGCAGACGTGGGTTCTGGTGGAGATCTGTAGAAAATCGTAGGGAAAATGGTTTGATTCTGTAGATGTTAGTAGGGAAAATGGTTGGATCAAGATGGATTGCATGGATTTACTAGGCAAAATCGTTGGATGAAGCAGATAACGTGGATTAAGTAGGCCAAGTCAATCCAATTCACATGTACATTTATGAAATTCCAAATGCAACATAGCTTTTTGTATGTTATAATTCTGAACGGATGTTTCGCAAATGTAGGGCCAATGGTAGGACCCCCATCTAGCAAGAAATTGTTTACTAGGGCAACCACCAAGGACATGGGGCAACAGCAGGTATGAACTACCATGGTTGAGCCATGTGCCCGTACCTCATATTTTGGTACTTTGAAAGATCTGTTGATCAAAGATTGCTACGGGATTGGAGAGGAGCACGATCTGTGTTGGAAAGAACATGTGAGTGTAGAACTTGGCACAATGACGCGTATAACCCAGCTTTTGGGGGATCTTGGCAGATAGTCATAGAAGTGGCAGAAGTCAGCAACTAGGACATGTAGCAGCAGGTAGGTATATAGGTGTTTGGCTTGCAATGGTTGGCCCATCATTAGGGTAGCTTGTCATTTTTTTGTCGCAAGTCGCAACCGGTGGGATTTCACCAGCTGTTTCCCTGCTAAAAAAAATTGACAACAACCAGCCCGAAAGATGCAAAGGGCAGCAACAACAGTCAGCACCAAGAGCAACAAACAGCATCAAGATACAAGTTCTTGGTGACTGTTGTTGCTCTTGGTAGTTGACCTACAAGTTCTTCAACATCAACCGGTAGGAACAAGGCATAAGCACGCCGAGCCGAATGATGGGCCTCAGGTCAGGCACCGTGCACCAAAGATCAGTGGCATCATCTTGGTCACCGGTTCATCGCGAATGCTTTGCCAGTTGTTGTTTGCAGAACTGGACATATTTCACGCATTCATTGGTTGTATACAATACTGTACAATTTGGTCACAATCTGGTCACAACAGATTTTTTTGGATTGCGTCTTCGACATTTTACTCTTGGGATTCAATATTCGGAGACTGGTTTGCCTTGTTCCGAAGTTTTGCTCCGAACAAACCATGAACATGGTTGAAACCCTTCATGGATCATAGATGATCATTGTACAAACCACTGATTCCAAGCAATACTGCTGTCTTTTTTTGTATTCCCAGAAGTGTTGATTCTGGTGGCATTTGACAAACTCGTGTTTGTGTCGGAAATATCCTGGACATGTCCGAGCATGGAAATACCCCAGGTATTTGCACGGGGAACTCATGGGAAGCCATGGCTCTCAATGAGTTGGCGGGTGATGTTTCCCTATGGGTGGGTGGGTTTGCTCATCGGTCGACCGGGGCCGCTGCTGGTGTGTGGTCACGTGCTTCTTGAGGCTTCACGCAGATTCTGCCTTCCTGTGGGGCAGCCCAACGTGTGTGCGCCACGCTGAATTCTGTGTGGATGTTGCTGATGCCAAAGCAACAAACCCAAGAAGGCAATGACCCTTGGTGATTTGGATACATTCAGATTCATCAACATCAATAACATTATTTCAATGAATGAAGGGACCATATATTTGCCTGATTTGCATAGAATAACCATAGCCTCAATAAATTTTCTTAGGGTAAGATGCATGTTGTAGTGGGCTTGAGGTCAGCCTCCTGAACCCCGAGAAGACCAATAGGGCACTAGGGAATGCTATGGGTCCCGTACGGCCCTTGAAGCCGCCCTTGATGCGTGGGGTCGGTTGGTTCAAAGGGCATAGCTTGGTGATCCTGGTTTCGGATCTCTTGCCCTTCCAGCAAAGTTTAGTAAACTTAAGGAAATCATCCTGATAGCTATGAGTATTGCTGACATGACTGTTGCAACACCAGCAATCAATCAATCATCACAATCAATGTACATACATTTCTGATCATCTCGTCATTAGTGTTTTGTTGTACTTTGCTGCTCACATGATGCAGCCTGACTCACGTGATAGTGTTTTTTGCCAGGAAGGGAACTCAGTGTTTTCGGACCGCTCCCAATACCTCAGGTTAGATGTGTCCAGATTCACCTCCGAAGAAGCCAAAGAGAGGCTGAGCAATGGCCGCACCATGTGACTGCCAGTGGTCGCAGCTGGGGTATTGCTGTCCATTGTCCTTGGTGGATGTTGCAATGGTCATGGTTGTTCTTTTTGAGGTTGTTGTTGTTGTTGTTGTTGTTGTTGTTGTTGTTGTTGTTGTTGTTGTTGTTGTTGTTGTTGCTATTGTTCTTGTTGTTGTTGTTGTTGTCAGTGTGAGTCTCAGTATTAGTCTTAGTGTTAGTGTTAGTGGTGTTGTTGTTGGTGGTGGTGTTGGTGGTGTTGTTGGTCTTGTTGTTGTTAGTGTTATTGTGAGTCTTAGTGTTAGTGTTAGTGTTAGTGTTGTTGTTGTTGGTGGTGGTGGTGGCGGTCTTGTTGTTGTTAGTGTTATTGTGAGTCTTAGTGTTAGTGTGAGTGTTAGTGCTAGTGTTAGTGTTAGTGGTGTTGTTGTTGTTGTTGGTGGTGGTGGTGTTGTTGGTCTTGTTGTTGTTAGTGTTATTGTGAGTCTTAGTGTTAGTGTTAGTGTTAGTGTTAGTGTTAGTGTTGTTGTTGTTGTTGGTGGTGGTGGTGTTGTTAGTGTTAGTGTGAGTCTTAGTGTTAGTGTTGTTGTTGCTGTTGTTGTTCTTGTTGTTCTTGTTGTTGGTCGAAGCAAAGCGTCGGGGTTTGGGCTACAAGCAACACACAATGATCCAGCTTTTCATGGCCTAACATTGGATTGGGCTACTTGTAACGATAATTTTTCGCCGGTTAAAAATAATTCAACATATTTAACCTCAAACAGCTTCAGTTCAGAATACCCCAATGAGCAGTAGGTAACAATTCTGTGCTTTGTTATTGTTGCTTATTATGTGTTTCTCATTATTCCCTGTGATTAAGCAGATAATTGGTATGATTCTTAACCAGTTTAACTAGTAATTATTAGTCTAGACCACTGTTCTAAGACAACTAGTATAGACCACTGCTATGAATTGCAATGCCGCCTTTGATTGAACATCGATTACAGGTATTGGTTGTTTCCGACTTCCTTGTAATGGTAGATCTACATCAACATCCTTCCAATGTTCGCCGGTAAATTACAGCTATTCATAATTAGACTAGGAGTGACTAATACGGATCTAACATTAACCAGCTTAGCTTCAGAAACCTCCCCTTACTCCCATGGGGCTCGTGAGGCACGTGGGCGAGTGTGGCGACCCTCCCGAGGTTCGCCGAGCCGCGGTGAATGGGTCAGCAGACGTTGATCACTTCGGGAATCCACCTCTGGAATGATGCAGGTAATGTACCTGGTAAATCTTTTTCTATGATACCAGATTACCAGAGGTTATGAACCAGATTATCTCTTCTGATTGTCTTTACAGAAGCTCTTTAGCGATACCAGTGAAGGTTGTGAAGGTTATTTTGACCAGAATAAGGTGAATGATGAAGCTAATTGATCTTATTAGATAATTTGCTCGGGTGACATGGCCATCGTAGCTTCCGCATCTTTTCCAGCAGGGCTGCCGAACAAGGGGTTTGCAAGCGCTGAATTGATGATCAACAGTGGCTAACATGGTAGTATAGCACATTGGTCATCAAAGCCATGGTTGATTGTGTATCGGTATGACTGCAATGAAGCTACCTGGATTGCCCGACCCTACCAAGTGGGTGAATGATCAATGGCACCAAGGGACCAGAAAGAAAGGAAGGCCTGGTTTTAGCTGGAACAATGAGAGCAATGAACAGTCGCGTTTGATTGGTTATCACAACAAGAGATAGATTTTTGTCTGTAGTTTTTAGATGGTTGACGAGAAGCCATGACGTAGCAGCTCTTGTTTGGAGTGGATTGGATCAATCCTGACTAGTAGTCAATCATGGTTCACTGGTGAAAATGAGTGATCAAGCTACAAGGTCAGGCCCCCTAGTTGAGAGTGGGTGAATAAACCATGGAGCTTTGGCTATATCTTGCATAACCAGTAATTACTCCAGCAAACCCTATAGCCTGTCTATATAGTTATAAACCAACCTAGCTAACTAGGGGGCCCCTCACTGTACTGTACCTCCGAAAAATCTCTGGGGAGCAATGAGCCGGGCCTCTTCGCCACCTCATGGCTGGGTGAAGCTATGTTTCATGGGGAAGCACAACACGCCACAGGTGGGAGAGCTGAATTTTTCCGGGCACGATGAACATACCATACCAAGTAATTTTTGATGCTCTTCTTGTGATTGGGTATCAATTTGTTCCTGGCTTACTTGCCACTAATATTGCTGGTGGCCATACTGCTGGTTGATGGCCATGATGAATCATGAATGATTTCTTTACTGTGGGGCAATGCAGGGTAGTTCATTCCCACTATGAATCACTTCAAGTGGAATGAACCTGTTCACCTTGGAACATCCCATGGCATCCCATGGGCGTTGCTGGTGGCGGTGGCACGCCAGGTGGAGATTTTGTCGCGCGGCGAGAACGGCGGAGTGCTGGCCGCGAGGCGCGGTTCCGCGGCGCACCAGCAACTGGCGCCAGGGTTGGGAGTAGTTGGTAGTGGTGGTTTTCTAGGGTTATAACCGAAAAAATCAACTGCTTGACATGCGGCGTACCAGTAGGATCTACATGTAAACGAAGAAAAAATCAGCAGAAACCAACATGGCCTGACACGCGGCGTACCAATAGGATTTAGATACTTTTGCACTGACTTCTTTGACTTCCTGAATGCGCGGCGTACCAGTAGGATTCAGGTACCAGGCGGACGTTGCACTGACTTCCCCGGGTGGGAGTAGTGGTTGATAATAGGGGATCATAAGCAACAATGGTGGTTAAACAGGTACTGGTTGGTGGTTTCAGTCATTTTTTCTACTTTCCCAAATGTAGTTTTGAACAAATGATTGACAAACATATTTTTCATAGGGGTTGAAACCACCAACCAGTGATAAATAGCTTGATGTTGACTCCGGATGAATCAACCTCTACTTGATTACTAAAGGGTGTCCCGGTATCTCCAAAAGCTTGTTTTTTTTACTAAAATGGTACCACCAAATGATTTAATTCAGGGTTTATTGATCCGGGTTTCACGCTAATTGATATGGAATGATTATGTAAGTGGTTGATTGATGCTGATAGAATGATGGATTGAGAGCTTGATGGTTGAGAACGGTAAACTTATGTTTACATAAAGTTTATAGGTCAATTTGTTGCTTCATGGTCTGAATAAACCGCAACAAGCTAAGCTCAACAAGCCAAGGGCGACCAGTAGTACACGAGTAAATGGTGAAGTAGCAATGAATTTGCCAAACAATCAACAAGAAGCACTTAGCACCAACCATATTTCTCATGGTTTAACAACCAACGATATCCAACCAGCAATAGACCAAGAACAGCGTCAAGAGAATCAAACAGAAACAAACCAGCAGTAACCAAAAAATGCCAGAGTGTAGCAACACCAGGTTCAATAACCACCCAGTACCAGCAATGTCCAATTGGTGTTGTGTAGTGTAAAAGTTGTTGTGTTTTCGCCAGCGGAATCAATGATAGGTGATTTGCCAAGCGATTGAAGGGAGGGAACATGGGATCATGGTGGTGATCCATGAGCATGGCAACTGTTTGATGATGGTTTGTTGGGCGGCCACGGCCTATTGTTTTGGCTACGGGGAGAAGCGTTCGTTGTTGCGATCCTTCACTGGTCAATCAATCTGGAGTCGAACAGCACAATGGTTATATAAGTAGTGGTGAACTGATTAGTGATCAAGAGTCAAAAACCAACTAATAATGGCCAAGAGTCATTGACACTATACGGGTTAATAACCTTCATTACTAGCATACTGAAGCACTTTAAGATAACAGAATGGTGAACTATGGCGAATCCCGTTCCAACTCTGCAGACTTGCCTCAGTGAAACTGCGCAGTTGATGGAAGTAGCATCATCTGGAAAGAAAAAAACATGGGATGTAGATGTTCATGATAGAAGAAACCATTATTTTCAAGATGATGTAATGGTCGACATGATTTATGTAGCAAACTGTTGATCATGATGTTAAAGAGGGAATAATATGCCCCCAATAGACCGTATATGTTTTATATATATGCACATATGATGGATCGTTTGTGCTTGCACTTTACACGTTTGCATGCAGATACACGCACACAAGAACATTGATCTATGCTGAAGGCAGATAGCGAAAACAAGATGCAGGGATCGGACCTTTTAAGGTAATCATTAGTTCGGAGAACGGAAACACGGATCAATCGTTCGGACACAACACCAACTTGGACAAGTATGTCCATAATATGGATATGTATGTACGGTTCTTAAAGGTACCGTACAAAATACATGCACACCTGTATAGTTACTGTTCATATATTTGCCCCGTTGCACGTTCTTATGCCTTCATCATGGAAGTAACCATAAGTAACCCATGTCTCCGGATCGAAGGTCTGCATGTCATCCTGGCGCCAGGGGCACCATCCGCGTGCGGTACAACGCCCGGAAGATCTTCGAGAGCTTCTGTGATCCCGAGGCGGGGAGGGAGAGCTGCGCTCCCAGGGGCAGGGGAACCTAGGACCTAAATGACACCGAGCCAAACCGAGCCAAACCGAACCACTGGTAGTGTCAATCTACATCCAGCTGAGTACTAACATCCAACTGAGTGTCAATAATCTACATCCAAATGAGTACTAACATCCAACTGAGTGTCAATAATCTACATCCAGCTGAGTACTAACATCCAACTGAGTGTCAATAATCTACATCCAGCTGAGTACCAACTGGAGAAGCAACATCAATAAATGAAGAACTTAGCCAGGCAGCCGACATCAGCCGACCGATCGACCATCCTGATAGACAACCAATGACTAGACAACCAATGACACATTTGCGCATGGCCGGTGGCCCTGGAACATTGTCAATTCGGACCGATGAATGGAACTGACATAGGTTGTACTTATACCACACTGATTAATTCTACTCAAAGACCCCCTGGCCCCCTGGGTTTAAAGGTGATCCTTCCAAGCTTTACGCTCCCGAACAACTCTGCTGAACGATCTATCACACAATGTCGCACCCCAGACCCATTTGACTCATGAAAAACTACTGGAGCCAGCTGGGCCACAAGACGCTTCCGGGGAAGTTTCGCGTGTTTCTTCGCAGCTTCCCCCGCCTCCTGCATCAACAACAACGACAACAACAACAACATCATCATCATCATCATCATCATCATCATCATCATCATCATCATAATCATAATCATAATCATCATCATCATCAGCATCATCATCATCATCATCATCATCATCATAATCATAATCATCATCATCATCAGCATCATCATCATCATCATCATCATCATCATCATCATCATCATCATCATCATCATCATCATCATCATCATCCTCCCCAAGTCCTCATGATCAGAACTTGTATTTGCATTTTTTTATGAAAGCCGTAGTCTTCATATGCTTCCCCACGACAGCACAAGCAGCACAGCCGCAGCTTGGCTCCAGGAGAACAAGAGGATCTTTGACAATTGCGCCTCAGTGAACTTCCGGGACCTGCTCCATGAGGACAAGGTCACCGCGAATCGCCATGGTGGCAAATCCTGTGTTTGTTTGCAGGGAAACCTATGGGAAACCTATGGGAAAGCATAGGGAAACCCCTTGTGAAGGCCAATCAATGCCCCAGCCATGCACCCAGACGTTCGGTTGGCCGCTGCCAGCGATGGTATGGTTTGATAGCTGCGCCACCGGGATCCACTCGCCAGGTGAAGAAAACCCGGCTCTTTGAGGTGAGCAAAACAGGGCAATGGACACTTCTAGGTGCCAAGGGGAGGGAAAGATGTGAGAGGCACTGGCAAGTGATGGCAGTGGACTGACTGAACTAGCTGCGATTGTTGTCACAACAACCACAGTGGTTATTTGTTGTTGGTCTTGTTGGTTCTTGCTCGTTGTGTGTGTCTTGTTTCTATGGTTTGCGATGACCGAGACTGTGGGGGACCTGCCATGCTGTGTTTTGGGGTCCAACCGTGGAAGATTCATTAGCAAGTTTCCAATGATGGAATCTTCAGCTGAAATGATCGTACTGATTCCCTGAATCGAAGCTATGCTTTGGTGTGTTTGCTGTTGTCTTCCTCTTCCTGCGTCAGCAACTGCTGTTGTTGCTTATTGGTGCCACCCGCCCGGCAGAGGGTACTGCCGGCATCCAACAGAACGAGCCTCCACTGTTCAGAGCGTTATTCTCACCATTCCCAAACTGATCTGATCCTCAGGAATTCCAATTAAGTTCGAGTCCACCGTATTGGCCACAGAGGACCAAAGTCGGGTGGCAGCCCGGCACTGCATACTGCCTGATCATGGTTGCGACTTGGACCCTCCTGGTTGGCTTGGGATACCCCAAAAACATACCTGGACTTTTGGGGCCCCAGGGGGCTACAAATCACAACTAAGTGTAGCTTCGTGGCCCCAAAGTTTGTGAGCAAAGCATTGACTAGGATGAACTCTCAAATCTCTCAAGTAGCAGTTGGTCCACCACCGCTGTGGGCGGTAGTTGTTTCCATGGAAATGCGATCAGGATGGGACAATGACTTGTGGTGCCTGAGGCTTTGGCTATGCTGTTGGGATGTGCTTAACAGCCTTCTGTGGGTGCTGACTTGACGTGACTAAGACGTGTTTGATTTGATTTGTGCGATTTGTCAAGAAACTGTGTACCAAGAGGGTACTGGTGGGATAAGGCTGCCGCAAAGAGCACCACTTGTCGCGCACAACGATCCCGTCCAAACCACTACACCCCAGCGGCAACCAACAGTGTCGTTGTCCACGTTGCAAGGGGTAGATTGGTCGCCCAGCCCAGCCCCTATGAGGTGGCAACCAACATCGCATGCAGGACTGGAAAAAGTATGAGATCAGCTTCAAGTTGAAGAAGAAAGGAGCCATGAAACACATGTCAGGCACGCCGTCCTATCTAGGCGTTGAGCATTTGGGAGCAAGAACTGGTTGCTTGCTTTTGAGATGGGGACTTTCTTGTAGAGGTATCATGTCCGGTCGTACCTGTGTTTGTTTTAGCTTTTCGTTTCAAAACCCTCGCTAACTTGTTACTTGACGTCAGAGAACAACGAAGTCAAAGTGTCTACGTTTGCAAACATACTTCCCAGGGAGCTGTCGCACGATGTACTAGTACGGCAGTAGTTAGGCCCACTTTGAGTATTTTTCAGAAATAGTTGATTGTGGTTTTTGGGATGCATTACCGTGCTATCCCTGCTGATAGAGATATTTGGGCACAAATCCCTCTTCCTTGAAGCCCAATCTATCCCATGGCGGTATCGAGCGCAAAGGAGGAGTAAGCTTAGCAGCCATTGTGAAGTATGTGGGACCTAGGCTGCCTTTTTGATGAGCATTGTGAAAGTCAGAGGTGCACTTCTTGCTATGGTTCCAAATGCTTCTTCTCCTTCGGTTCACAAGTTTTAGGATCATCACGTTGATCCTCCCGTTCCAGTGAGTCATTCTTCCAGCTTCAGTGGGCGCCCAACTCATGCCGTAGGTTTCAAATTCAGATCCCCCAAAATGAGATTTGGTTTTCATTCCCAAAGGGTTTTCTCCCGCAATATTAAACTTCTAAAAAGATGAAACTCAAGAAGTTCGATTCTGATATGAGACA
Source organism: Symbiodinium kawagutii (assembly GCA_009767595.1). Lineage (NCBI taxonomy): Eukaryota > Dinophyceae > Suessiales > Symbiodiniaceae > Symbiodinium > Symbiodinium kawagutii. Next base: position 459,204 of record VSDK01019011.1, read on the forward strand.
TATACTAATTACCCCTGTTTCTTTCAGTATTTGATGAGTTTGTGGATAGTTCTCAAGGGATCAGCGATGGACACCATTGGTGGCGCAGGGCGCAGGGCCCCTGGGACAGCACCAGTCCTCCCCGCATGGCGACGCGCCACCAGGCTTTTGGCGCGTCGTTCCAGTGAGCCAGGCCATGGGTGGAATCACCTTATTTCTGAGGTGATGATGGCTGATGAACGGTGAATAATAGGAGATTGAAAGCAATATTGCGGGGGAAAAATGGTGATTGATGATGATGGTGATGATGATGATGATGATGATGATGATGATGATGATGATGATGATGATAATGATGATGATGATGATGATAATGAATGGTGATGATGGTGATGGTTCTGATGATGGGGATGATGGGAAAAATGGTTATTGATGATGATGATGATGATGATGATGATGATGATGATGATGATGATGATGATGATGATAATGATAATGAATGGTGATGATGGTGATGGTTCTGATGATGGGGATGATGGTGATGGGGATGTTGGCGATGATGTTGGTGATGATGTTGGTGGTGATGATGATCATGGTGTTGATGATCATAACGGTGGTGATAATGGTAGTGATGATGATGATATTGATGCTGTTGATGATGATGGTGATGATGTTGGCGGTGATGATGGTGATAATGATGGTGATGATGATGGGTGGATGATGTTGGTGGTGATGATGGTCATCGTGTTGATGATCATGACAGTGGTGATGATGGTGGTGATGATCATGGTGGTGATGATCATGATATTAATGATGTTGATGATGATGGTGATGATGATGATGGTGATGATGATGATGTTGATGATGTGGGTGATGATCATGATATTGATGACGATCGTGTTGGTGGTGATGAAGATGATGAACGCTGATGATGATGAACGATGATGATGATGAACGATGATGATGATAAACAATGTTCATGATGATGATGATGATGATGATGATGTTGGTGATCATGATTTTGATGTTGATGATGCTCATGATGATCATGATTTTGACGATGATGATGCTGATGTTGATGGCGTTGATGATCATGATTTTGATGATGATTATGATGATGATGATGGTCGTGATTGTGGTGATTGTGATGATGACGATGATGATGATGATGATGATGGTGGTGGTGGTGGTGGTGGTGGTGGTGGTGGTGGTGGTGATGGTGGTGATGATGTTTTGATGATGATGATGGTGATGATGGTGGTGTTTGTGGTGACGAACGACAATGATGATGATGATGATGATGATGAGGATGATGAGGATGAGGATGAGGAGGAGGAGGGTGATGGTGACGATGATGATCGTGGTGATAAAGATGACGATGGTGATTGTGGTGATGATGATGATGATGATGATGATGATGATGATGATGATGATGATGATGGCGGTGATGATGATGTTGATGAGGATTGTTATGATGATGATGATGTTGATGATGATGGTGATGGTGGTAGTGATGGTGATGGTGATGGTGGTAATGACGGTGATGGTGATGATGGTGATGTAGAAGTTTTGTTTTCATTTTTTTTTCCGGTCTCGGTTTTGCTACCATTGCTACAAGTCACTCACCAGGACATAAGCGAAACGTTGAATGCAGAGAATTCATTTGACAATCGTACTTTCGTGATCATCCTCAGCATTTCTTAATTGAGATTGATGAGGGTAAGAAAGCGTGTGATTTAAATTTGAATTTTTGTGCCAAAAACCACAACGTGGTGTTTGTTGGTATCGATGAAATTCTATTGCGATGTTTGTTGCTGGGGTATCATGTCCAGATTGCACCGTCGCGCTATTTGCCTCCAGTCACATCAATTTGATGAGCTGATCCTGTGTCATCATGGTTGTTGCTTGTGAATGAATTTGGCCATTCATAATTGCCATCAGCTACCATGTATTCTTGTGGAGCATCGTTTCTTGGGGTTTTTATTGGTTGCTCGCGGCTTACGGTCATTGTTAACTTTTTTTCATCATGGAGGGTCTCCAGATTTCTCAAGCGGTCAGAGGAGCAGTTCGCACATGGCTTGCAAAGACCATGATGGCTATGCAGAGCCATCATTTGGTGAGAGCGCCCAGTCAATTGAAGTTCACGTGTTCTGTTTGAATGGTGAAGGATGCATAGTTCGCGTTTGCCCTTTCACTTTGGGAAGGGAAGTGATTCGGACAGTTTCAAAACAAATATTGCAAAAAAAAGGTGCAACCCTCACTCTTCACCACCTTGCTTCACCTTTGATATTACACCAAACTTTGCAAGAGCAAGGCATCACAGGTACAACTGCAACATTGACCTGCACGTATGTTGCCACAGATCTGCTTGCTGCGTGGAGAGTTGTCAACGGAATTTCAGACTCCGATGGAGCGACCACATTGGAAGGGGTGACAACGATTGCAGGCACATGTTCCATTACTTGCCTGTGCCACCTTCCCCGAAGCCTTACTACTTTGGAGCTTGGCACCGACTTCAACCAGAGCCTTGATGGGGTCACTTTGCCGAGCAACTTGCACAGTTTGACCTTCGGCCACCGTTTCAACCAGAGCCTTGATGGGGTCACTTTGCCAAGCAACCTGCAAACTTTGACTTTTGGCCGTGGTTTCAACCAAAGCCTGGATCGGGTCACCTTTCCAAGCAACCTGCAAACTTTGACTTTTGGCCGTGGTTTCAACCAAAGCCTGGATCGGGTCACTTTGCCAAGCAACCTGCAAACTTTGACTTTTGGCGAGCGTTTCAACCAAAGCCTTGATGGGGTCACTTTGCCAGGCAACCTGCAAACTTTGACTTTTGGCCGTGGTTTCAACCAAAGCCTTGATGGGGTCACTTTGCCAGGCAACCTGCAAACTTTGACTTTTGGCAGCGATTTCAACCAGAGCCTGGATCGGGTCACCTTGCCTGGGAACCTGCAAACTTTGACTTTTGGCCGTGGTTTCAACCAAAGCCTTGATGGGGTCACTTTGCCAGGCAACCTTCAAACTTTGACTTTTGGCGAGCGTTTCAGCGAGAGCCTTGCGATCACTTTGCCAGGCAACATACCAACTTTGACTTTTTTTTGCAGCGACAGCGATTTCAACCAGAGCCTTGATGGGGTCACTTTGCCGAGTGGCCTGCAAACTTTGACTTTTGGCCGTGGTTTCAACCAAAGCCTTGATGGGGTCACTTTGCCAGGCAACCTGCAAACTTTGACTTTTGGCCGTGGTTTCAACCAAAGCCTTGATGGGGTCACTTTGCCAGGCAACCTGCAAACTTTTACTTTTGGCCGTGGTTTCAACCAAAGCCTGGATCGGGTCACTTTGCCAAGCAACCTGCAAACTTTGACTTTTGGCCGTGGTTTCAACCAAAGCCTTGATGGGGTCACTTTGCCAGGCAACCTGCAAACTTTTACTTTTGGCCGTGGTTTCAACCAAAGCCTTGATGGGGTCACTTTGCCAGGCAACCTGCAAACTTTTACTTTTGGCCGTGGTTTCAACCAAAGCCTGGATCGGGTCACTTTGCCAAGCAACCTGCAAACTTTGACTTTTGGCCGTGGTTTCAACCAAAGCCTTGATGGGGTCACTTTGCCAGGCAACCTGCAAACTTTGACTTTTGGCCGTGGTTTCAACCAAAGCCTTGATGGGGTCACTTTGCCAGGCAACCTGCAAACTTTGACTTTTGGCAGCGATTTCAACCAGAGCCTGGATCGGGTCACCTTTCCAAGCAACCTGCAAACTTTGACTCTTGGCCACGGTTTTAACCAGAACCTGGATCGGATCACCTTTCCAAGCAACCTGCAAACTTTGACCTTTGGCAGCGATTTCAACAACAGCCTTGATAGGATTTCTTTGCTGAGCAACCTGCACACTTTGATCTTCGGCCACCGTTTCAATCAAAGTCTTGATGGGGTCACTTTGCCAAGCAACCTGCACACTTTGACCTTCGGCCACCGTTTCAATCAGAGCCTGGATCGGGTCACTTTTCCAAGCCACCTGCAAACTTTGACTTTTGGCGATCATTTCGACCGCAGCCTGGATAGCATTACCTTGCCGAGCAACCTGGAGACTTTGACTTTTGGCGGCAATTTCAACCAGAGCCTTGATGGGGTCACTTTGCCGAGCAACCTTCAAACTTTGACTTTTGGCGAGCGTTTCAACCAGAGCCTTGATGGGGTCACTTTGCCAAGCAACCTGCAAACTTTGACTTTTGGCAGCGATTTCAACCAGAGCCTGGATCGGGTCACCTTTCCAAGCAACCTGCAAACTTTGACTTTTGGCCGTGGTTTCAACCAAAGCCTTGATGGGGTCACTTTGCCAGGCAACCTTCAAACTTTGACTTTTGGCGAGCGTTTCAACCAGAGCCTTGGTGGCGTCACTTTGCCAAGCAACCTGCAAACTTTGACTTTTGGCAGCGATTTCAACCAGAGCCTGGATCGGGTCCCTTTGCCGAGCAGCATTCGCAATCTCTCCTTAACCCGGACTGCATTTGCTGCAATCGTGGTGAGCACTGCGTGATGTAATGAAGTTTTTTGGACGAAGGATCGTTCGAAGCTTCCATTTTAGATGCAGTGCAGTGTGATGTTTGCGGATCTCAAAATTGCACAACGCATTGCCATGCAAAACAAATTGCTGGCCACCATAGAGCCGTGATGTGCATGGATCTTGAGGGATCATGGAATATCATAGATTGCAGGATTGTGATGGGCAAATAGCAGGTATGGATCTTGCATCCTCCCGTCGCACAGATCTCCAACCTCAACGGTTCTTAGGTGTGGACTACCCAGCGGGCCACCCATGAGATCCACTTGGTTGGTGATCCACACCCCTTTCCGTATGCGCTGTCACCGGTAGGACGAGTCCATCGTCCTCTTCTACAACGAAGTTCTTTCCTCAGTGATGTTTTGAGGTGGACGTGTGTGCGTTTTTGGGCAATGTTGAAGTTGTTGAAGCGAAGGAAAACACGTGCATAGAAGCATACATGCGTACGTACAATACGTACATGCATACTTGTATGCATGCAGTTTAGTACGGTCTCATACTGTAACATACGCGGACAGATGCAGGGAACTTGACTTTTTTTTAAAAAAATGCTGTTGTATATGTTCTTGTATGTGTAGCTCATATACTTGCGAATATGTAAATGCAGAAGTGTGACCATGTGATTGTATGGGTGTACTGTATGGGTAGCGCACATGCACACATGTGCACACAAGCTAGATCAAGCTATGACAAGCTTGTAGGTAGATATTGCATTTACATACATACATATATATGCATATAGATAGATAGATAGATAGATAGATAGATAGAGAGAGAGAGAGAGAAAAAATAAATTGCGCACATGTACACATGTGCATGGAATCCATATTGGCCTGCGGTGTTCAACTTGGGGGCCATAGCAACCACCAGTGTGGCAATGTAGTGGAGAGTCACTTCCATGGTCTCTTGTTTGCCTGATCCACTGTCACAAGACCCTTCAACCATGTCATGAATGTGACCCATGGAGAAGCCTGGCTGGTTGATGATCTGATACGAACCAGTTACTATAAAGATGCACAGATAGATGAATAGATAGATAGAAACAAATAGATAGATAGAAATAGATAGATAGATAGATAGATTAATCAATAGATAGATACAAATTTACTTTAAGTCTCTACTCTATTGTGACCTTTGATGGAAATCCCGAGATCCCCTCTTAGCCAACCACAGCATCCAATGGATTGAGAGCTGGCATTTTCCAAGGCTCCGCTGTGTTTCCCGAGGCAGTCCCCATCATCCAAATCCCTTCGGTCTTCAAATTCTTCGCAGGCGAGGCACTGGGATGAGCCAATCTAAGCAGCAGCTGTTGGTTGGATACAGATCATGGTTCCACGACCATCCCTGACCTGCTATGGATGATGGTCAAACCTTGGGCAGTGATGCCAAGCATTTTGTTTTACAACGGGACACCAGTCAACCACACCGGTCTAGCAACAATCCTTGGGCAGGAGCCATTGGAGTTGTTGCCATGGATCCTTGTCAGGGCAGTTCAGTTTCACCTTCCACCAAGCTGGTGATGATCATAGGACGAGAGGATCTCAGGCGTTGTTTCAGTGTGAAGGAGCCCTGCAATGCACTTGCCATCACTTGCCATATTTTGCCTCTGTCCTCGCTGTGTTGATGTAATCATTTTTGTTGTCGGTCCAATCTACTTGCGTACTCTAAGAATAAGCAAGCACTACATCATCATTGCACAGAATAGTCTGATTATTGGTTGTTCTTCATATTAGTGACAATGTTGGGAGCCAGAAAGGCATTGCAGATTATTGTTCAAAGCATTTCTGTACACATGTGGTGTGCGTGTTTTCCCCTCGCCCCTCGCTTGTTGACTCGTTTGCTTTCAGATATGCAATGTTTTCCAACGAGTTCCATCTACAACCAGGGAGGAACACGCAGATTTGCTGATGGAAATAGGTGATGAATGTTTTTTCTACCACCCTCGCGAAATGGCGCTTGGGGACTTGCGGAATCTTTGCAAGTAGCGCAGCTGTAAAATTTCAATACTGCAACAGCGAGAACGACAACACGATGCCATCACAATGCTATAACTGAGAATCCAGCACTACTGATGGCATGTGATGGCTGAGAATGATCAATAACCGTTGATTGTCCATTTGATGAAAAATACAACGGCTGCTAATGTGGATGAAGTTGTCTTTTTCTTTGAGAATCCATGTCTTTTTAAATGATGGCAATGATCAAGAAGAGTGAAATCCTGAACCATACCGAAGCATATACTGAAGCATATTCTGAAGCATTTCTTGAAAAAAAACATAGCAATGATCAATTGCTCTAACCATATACTGAACCATATACTGATTACCCTCTGGTGATCTAACATAGCAATGGAAAATTGACCAGTTGTTGGTGGTTTCCCAGGGTTTCTTTATGAAATATGGTGCTTTTCAATGGCTATGTTAGATCATGAGAGGGTACAGTGATTACAGTAGCTGTTGATTCCTGAACCCAATGAAGAAGAACATCGGCAGGAGCTGCCACAGGCGCCGGTCCTGTCAGGTCGTCTCATCTCTGAGATGGCGAAGTCCTTGCTGGAGGTCGTGAAAACCATGGGCTGGGGAATGATGGTAGGACTAAGGGGCAGCCATGGCTAGTAACAAGCGTGATAGATGACCATGGGGATTGATTAAAGTTATATCATGAGTGTCAATGATAGTATTGGTTCATTAGAAATGATGGCATAATTCTAGCTGATCACTGTGGCTAGCAGCAGCTGTGGTGAATCAGGAGGATTGGTCAACAAATGTTAACGATAGCCATGGTTTATAAAAAGGTCTGTCTAAGAGCTAGAACCAATGTGACCAGGAGTTGTTAGGGGCATCCATGCATTCATGAATAACCATTCCATAATTGATGATTCTAAAGGAAGAAGCACTTTGGAGCTAGCAGGAGGGTTTGAAATTGAATGCAAATTCGATTGGGAGTTGTGACCAGACGCATTTGGAGAATGATGTGTTTGTCTGGCTGATAGTTGAAGCTCCATATGTGTTTGAGTTAGACCACATACCCAGAATGATGGATGTAAAACAGATACATTCTTGGGGTGCCACCAATAGGCAAGCGCTTTCTGACGACTTGAAGCTGCTTTCTCACTACCTGGAGTCTGGGATGGTCCGGCATCGCCTCGACAGCGGCATTGAGAGACATAGACTATACATGAATATCCCAATATGGTGGTTCTCAAAATAGGGGTACCCAAACATGGTTTGTTTACTACTATAAATGGTTAATAAACATTAATAAACGATGATTTGGGGGTTCCCCCATTTTGAGAAACACCCATATATGGATACAATCTGTGTACTGTCCATACGTAGATACCTATAGGTCAACTCAGCATGAGTTGCGTGCGTTTTTGATATCTACTTCTGCGCCAGCTATGTGTGATTTGTATGCTAGCTATGGGATAATCCTATCGATACCTTGATTTATCTTTATGTATTCGTATTTTGATATTTGATGTATATAATCATATGTTCAATTTATGTACACAAATTACCAATATGAAAACCCTGCATGCAAGCTACACAGTACATACATTAACCCTAGTATACCCCAAACAGCCTTCATACTACGTCTACAGCGTTTTCAGGTGCTGCTTCTATTGCACCTATATGAGACCTGTTCTGCAAATAATTGCTAGCCCAAGGAATTGCATTGAATTTGTAGACATAAATGTATATATGTGAATACATATATACACCCCCCTCCAACACCCCCCCCCCCCCACACAGGACTTAAGGAGTGCCACCAAGCGATGGCAAAAGGATGAGGCGGAGCTGAGTGGCGGATGCAGTTGCAGACCACAGCTTTTGGCTGATTTGGCAGGTTGTTGATCTATGAATTCCCAGGGGGTGTTCAGTGGAGATTGTCCAGTCTAGATTGTTCAAAATTGCTCTCTTTTGAAAACGCAAAGTCTTGATTCCATGTTTTGAGACCTGACAGAAGCTGTAGAAAGCTGTTTGTTTCAAACATAATTGCTTACTTGTCAATCACAACTGGGCTGGTTGGTTGAAAGGACAATGTCACCATACCATCAAACAGGAATTGTCTTGCATGTGCTTTCCGTTCTGATGGAGACAGTGAGTCACCTGGCTACCACAATGCAAGGTAGCAAAAGTGATGGCAAGACGCGATAGCCGAGCGGTCGTCTTGTGTAAATTGATTGTTAGCCCCTGCTGTTTCGATTCTTTTTGGCAAGTATACTGTAATTTGCTTGATATGCCCCAAAATCAGCAACACCGTGATAATTTTGAATACAGAACCTACCCAGTTGAGCGTACCACCTATCGCAGCAACGCCAATATCTGCAGGACCCTCCACAACGGTTCCTCAAAAGTGACTCTAGGACCTAGAGTCTGCACCTTCGATGAGCATCAGGTGTTCTTCTGGTTGTATCCTATGGATTCCTGTGGTCCTGGCTATACTCCAGCCACTACTCTTAGTGGTTTGTGGAGCTGACCCAGTTGCAGCCATTGGTTCCACGTGCGGCTACAACCCAAGCATCCGACAAAGTGCTCATCACCTGGTAGGGCTACCTCCATGGACATGGAGTTCGCCAGGTTGAGGGCAAACCCCTGGTTCTCAACGCGGTTGAACCTGGAGTCCGATGCCTGGTGTTGTGTTTAGCTTCTCCGTCCGGGGTGCAACATTGGAGCCAGACATGTATGGAAGCTATCCACCACTACACTCATCATAGAAACAGCCGCTGGTTTACCTGCAGTATGAGAATTGGTGATTGCTTGAGTGCAATGAGGGTATCGTTTACCGGAGGGTAATAATAGAATCAAATATCAGTGTTTTGAGAGTTGCGTACAAATCTATGAAGATAGGGCAAAAACATGATCTGGAATATTGAATCTTCTGCGGCGGATGCTGTTTTTTGGCTGATGTTCATTCGATCAAATGACCCACGCAATGTATCCAAACCTGCAATGGGATGATCAGAAGCCAGGCATTGATGGAAGGTCGTTTTTCCTTGGGGCAAGCTACAAGCAATGGAAGATGTGGATGTTTGTAAGATCATCTGAGGTCGTGATCTGGGGGTCATCTTTTTGGGGTGAGGAGATGCCACTATGAGTAACCAACAGTGGAATCCACAGTGTTGTTTGTCAACAGATGACATACATGTATGCGTAATTGCGTGTTTCCATGCATGGATGCGCATACAAATACAGAATATAATAATACATATGTACAGTCCTATATGACTACAAAAAACTGCGTATGCATTTGCATATGCTTTGTATACATATTGCAAATAGTCGGGACTACTTCTGTGGTTTTCTTCGTCTTAGTGGCCCTCAAGCCGTCAATAAGGATTTCTCAAGGTTGCCGATCGCCACCATCGTTCAGGAAGGGGGTCATTTACTAAGTTGACTTAGCAAGGCCGCTGTGAGATGAACGCCATTGAAGACTTCTTCTTCGTTATTCTTGTTTGAGGAGTTTATCATTACCTCACAAAATTGTGAGATGCGAAGAACCTTTGTAACTGTCATGTCGAGAATTTATTGATAGAGGGTACACCAGACTTGGGAATGCTTTCACACAACCGGCTGCATGGACACTGGCGCGTCCATGTGCCACGATGTGCAGCGCTCAGGTTGAGAACGAGGAACGAACGTCGAGGGCTAAGTTGCACCCTGCTTCAGTGCCCTTCGGGTACTGACAAAAGGAGGGTTCATGGGTTGATAAAATGATTGATCGTTGATGATTAGAGATCTGAGCAGTTCATCGCATCATTTCGTGGTTGATCAGGACATGAAATGATGAAATGCGACTTTTCCGCTATTCCTGCAATGATGGTTGGTTGATGAAGGTCATCACTGGTTGACTGATGTTTAACTATGTTTAACAATGCACGATGATGGCTGAGAATGTTTGAGTGGGGGTTATGATGGTTCGCTAATGTCAAATGATGATTCACAAAGCGTATTACTTGCCACATCTCTTATTGATGCTTGGTGCTGGGCAAGCGGGGGCATCACAGTTATTGATGGTATACACTGGACAATTTTTGTTTAGTACTGATGAGCGGTGATTCGCGATTCTTACATGCTGCTGGCCATGATCATTGATGTTGCCTACGAAGGGTTGTCAATCTTAGTGTAATCCCCCGGGTCAAATGCCATTATCTTCACCATGAACAACCCGGGCTGACGTTCGACGCATCACCCCCTTGCTTTCTTTTGTTGCTGTGATAGAAGTCCACTATACTTTTTTGTGTGCGTGTTTAATATAGTTATTAATTAAGTCAAACATTGCTGATCATAAATGGCTACAGTCTATGCATTGGGTGGAGAGCTCCATCTTGCTCCTAACTTCTTTCCATTATTCGAGGCCAGTATTGAGTAAGTATCACATATCATACCCCATCCATACCTGTTGCCATTGTCACTGGGGTAATGGCATGGGTGATCCCCATCCATGTACCCAAAAATGTTTGTTTCAATTGTTTGAACTGCTCATTGAACCAGATGCTTGGGATGGGACGACTGTTCTTTCTTCAGAGAACTTTCCATCAACTCATCGTTGCAGGGGCCCCAGTAGCGCTTGACCATTCTCCTCCCACGCAGGGTGTGGATTGAGAAGAGCGCATACACAGCAAGCATCCTAAAGCGTGAGATTGTGTAGCTATACGCAGTAGAATTACATAAGCAAAATATACAGACTGACAAGTCTGTGTCATGTACTGTACATGTATGGTATGGTAATGTAATGTAATGTAATGTAATGTAACGTAACGTAACGTAACGTAATGTATGTATGTAATTAATGTATGTATGTATGTATGTATGTATGTATGTATGTATGTATGTATGTATGTATGCATACATGTGTATCTATCCGATACTATATTGATTTCCCAGGCTGTTGGTCGTGCTCAACCATCATACTTCTCGTCAACAACAGCGACAATAACACTAACGTGTAATTCATCAATGGTATTTACAAATTTAATCATGTGGTTTGTATTTCCAATGAGTGGCAAGGTTCAAACCATTGTATACGTCGAATATCCAAGAACAAACGTTGAATTCCAAGAACAAGATCCACCAGCACAACAAAGGGGACAGTTGATCCAGTTGCAGATCAAGCAGCAGCGTCACCACCGCATTTCAAGGCCCTCCCCTGTTGATATTTAGCAGCTGAGCCCTTCGCTTTCATCAAAGACGCGCGCTGGCCGGTATCAACAATTCGGCAGTAGATCAGCCATGAAGATCCAGTTGCTTAGCAATAACACGACTTGCTAAGTGATAATCAATTGTAATCAATGGGTATTTGATTCGTTGTATCCCATTTCTTATAGCACTTAATGACAAGTGTCAGATATGATCATTCTATCAACGTGTTACGCTAACCACCAGTGATTCGTGTCGCCCATGATGAAGAAATGTGTGTCATCCTGTTGGTTGCTTGTCATTGCATGTTTTAGTCAGCAGCATGGATCATGACAAACAACAATTCAACAGGGCTGCTTCCATCTTGACGTCATGAGTACAGCCCTGATCCACCGTGGAAGCCACAACGTAGAAAGCAGCTTCAAGGGACATGGGGTGGCAAGGCTCAGTTGTGGTGGCTCAACAGACTCAGTCATGTTTCCTAATATCCATACAACGTACTACCCATGGCTGATGGGTCATGATCGTGAACCACGGTCAATAGCAAGTGATTGAGAGAAGTAACAACTTGAATCAACCAACCTGTCAACCGGCAGCAATATTTCCCAGCAATTACAAAGATTCATCTTCAGGTGGGTTACAGCCATGAGCTTAGTGTTTTAGTGGTTTTGGGATTTGGATTTGATGCATTTACCATGATTTTTTGAATCCACCATATTTTAACGAATCAAAAGATTTAGCAGTGAATTGATAGCACCCAGTGCCGGGGTTGAATAATCCACCATTCAGGATCAGCTGGTTAGTCGTTTTGAACATTTTCTATTTTCCCTAGTAGTCATGAACAAATGTTTGGTTGACAGGCATATGTTCATAGGGGTTGAAACCACCAACCAGTTACAGATAGCTTAATTTTGACCCAAATGAATCGACCCCTAGTTGATTAATACATGGTATCGCGGAATCCCACATGTTTATATTGATGAGTTGATTATCTCGGTATACCCCGGTATCCCCCTAGTTGATTGATAAATTATCAACTCATTTTCACTGCTGGTTGATACCAACTAATTTACATTGATTAGTTAATTATCCAGCAGTGAATGGTATATACCAGCAGTTAGTTATCCAGCAGTTATCCAGCAGTTATTAATGAATGGTATCGCGGTATGCCCCAAAAGCTGGTTTATTGATACGTCACCTGTTTAGTTTAATAACTCCTGGTATCCCGATATACCCCAAGGTATAATAATAAGTTGTTTAGTTTCAAGTGACTGTGTTTTCACTGCTGGATCGATCGAAATCGGCTGGCGCTGGCGGGAGATCCATCGACTCGGTGTTGGAGACCTGAGGTTGGTGCTTGGAGCCGCACCCCCAGCTATGAGTTTGAAACCAACGTATTTTTCATAAAGTGATGAAGGTTGATTACTAATAGTGGTTACCAGTGATGGATATTGCTTGGCACTAATTAATGATGATTGTTGGTGGTTTGAAACTGGTCATTAGATGTTGATAGTGGTGCGCGATGATGGACGTTGTGGTTGGTTAACCACGAGGGATAACAACTTACCGCTGGTGGAAGGCTGAAATTTGGAACTTGTTAGGATATGAATGCCATTTGGTACAGCATAAATGGAGGGTTTCCCAAGCAAGCAAAATGCCAAAAACAAAGTACATACTTTGTTAATCTTTATTGTATCTCATCACTCGGCCAATAAACATATAGAAACATAGGATGTGTACACATGTGTATATATGTATGTGTATATGTTTGCATGTATGTATATGAGTGTATATGTGTATTTTCTTGGTATGTGTATATGTTCTTTTGGACCTTGGCCCATTTCTGGCGGGCTCACAGGGGCCCCTTGTTGTGTATATGTATGTGTGTATGTGTATGTATATGTGTATGTGCAGGTATATATATTTGTATGTGCATATATATATATATATATATATGTTTATGTAAATATGTATACATATGTATATTTACATATGTCTACATGTATGTGTATATGTTAAAGGTTGTTTATCCGCATTTGTTAGATGTAAATTCATGTCTTTAAGTGGTTAGATACACATATGTTTGGAGGTGCAAGGTGTGTTGAATTGTGCATATGTGTACGTATATGTATATATGTGTGGGTGTGTAGATGTATTTCTGTATATTGGTGTATATGTTGTGTAATATATTTTCACATGTGCATTTCTTCCTGTATATTTGTGTATGTTTAAATACATATATGCCTATGTGTCTGCAGATATGCATAATTACATGGTTATATGTCGCCACCAAAAAACTTGCATCTCAAGGATTCCTTGAAAGCTTTCCGGACACTGGCAGAATGACTGGACCATGAATTCATGAGTTCTTGAACCCTTAATTGGCCCTCATAGTTGGGATAGTTGGGGGAACGCCTTCGGGGGGATCACTTGCACCCCCATTATGAATGGTTTGCAGTTTTACTCAGTTTATTTGTGCACTTTTTCTTTTCCCAATGTGAAGTCATGTGAAGAGAAGAGGGTCCTGAAGCGACGATCCAAGCCCACATTCGTTGATTACAAAGGCTATGTTCGTTTTGTAGTTTGAAAGATCCTTCTTTTTGAGGCCATTGATCGGTGGAAGAATTTCTCGAGAGAGAGAGGTAGCTTGAGAACTGCTCCAGTGGAGGTTTTCCTTAGGCCAACACGGAGATGGTGGAGATTCAAAATGTTTGATTCGAATCTTTCAATGTACAGCCGCACCGCACCCCTTGGTGCGCAAGCACCATGTGTCACCTGGCTTGCAGCGATTTCGGCAGATTCCTGAACCTAACAAAGGTCACACCAAAACTCGATGGTTTGGTCTCATAACTCATGATAAGATTGGCTGGTTGCAGGGAGATTCTGACCCGATTCAACGAGAATGCGGCGGGCAAGCTTCTTCGGTAGGCGGGCGCGTGCTCTAGTAATTTTCAGCCCAAATTCATGTGGCCGAAAAAATATATTTATAAATATAGTGTTTAAACAAAAGACTAGTATTTAATATGTAAAATAAATTATTTTGGGTCCTGCTTCGTATAAAAATGGGATATTTAATTTAAATAATTTATTCTTAAATTAAATCCTCGAATTAAATTCTCGAATTAAATTCTCGAATTAAATCTTCGAATTATACCCTTATATTATACCCCAAACTACATTTATAAATTATAATTACAAAATTATATCGTTTAAAATAAACAAAATAAATTAATTTATTTTCTAAATATTTTTCGGGGGAAAAAAAAAAAAAAATATATATATAAAAATATAAAACATAAAATTAAAATAAATATTAATTTAATATTAAATTTAATATTATATAAATAATTAATTTATTTTTTAAAATAAAATATTTTAATTTAATCTATTAATAAAAAATATTTAATTATATAAATTAAAAAAAATATTAATTATATTTAAAAAAATATCTAAAAAATATTGATATTAATTATTATTTATAATAAATATTATAAATTATAAATTATTTTAAAATATATTTATTTATTTTTTTAAAAAATATTATATTTATTATTTATTTTTTTAAAAAGCATACAT
>VSDK01019011.1:475695-500480 GCA_009767595.1 Symbiodinium kawagutii
GGTAAGGCTTCAAAATGCTGCAAATAGCATGCAAATGGGAGGGGAAGGCTCCAAAATGCTGCAAATAGCGTGGAGGCTAGGGCTACTTGGGGGGTGGGAGGGGGGGGGATGACATTGGTACGGGGGGGTGGGCCGTCGGGGCCTGGGGCTACATATATATTAAAGGGCAAATGCATGCAAATGCCCGTTTCTTGAAGTATAACACTATTATTCCATTTGAATATTGGTTCTAAAGGTGTTCTTTTTTTGATGGCCCACAGAGTATTCGTGGCAATTGCGTTTCTTTCCTGCGGCAAATGTCTGTGTGGTCAAATATTCTTTTAGCATACAAGGTTATCTGTCCCTTTTTTTCTGAACCTGATGCCTCTGACCCCCATCTATGGATGCTGATCATGTGGACACGTAATGCAACATCAACCATCGGAAAGTTCTTGGGTGAACCACTTCCAGCCACCACTCCCATCTATCCCAAGAGATCTAGGCACATGGATGGCACTCTGATTCCAAGCCCATGGGATTCTCAGGTCTTCCGATAACGCTGCCCGGGCAGCCGTGCCTCAAATGCGAAAGCCGGGCCCTGGCAGCTCGGATGGGTCTCTGGAACTGCATGATGAAAACCTCGACTACGATAGATTCGGTCAATTTCCAGATTATGGAGGATGAATTCTGAATCATGAATGATGAATCATGAAAGATGAATGATGAACATGATGAATGATGAATGATGAAGATGAAAATGAAGATGGAAATGAACATGATGATGATGATGATGATGATGATGATGATGATGATGATGATGATGTTGAAACCAAGTGGCACAGGATTTTTGTCAATTTCCCGGAAAACAATATTCCATGTAATTAGCAGTCTTTGCAACACCTCCTTATTGATCGCTTTTTCCAGGCTACTCCACATGGATTGTCCTGATCCCACTCAAACACCAGCGATTGTGGAACGATTAGTACCATCAATCCTCGATTACTGCTGGGTATTATCATGATATTCTCTCATCTTCAACATTATTGACAATTAAACCATCTTTGAGTTTTACACATATTTAATCATTATTAACCATTGATGATTGAGGATGCTGAAATCATTATCAACCAAATTTCAGCAATATTTGAGCATCATGAATCGCTACACCATTCTGAATCATTATCAATAAAATCTGTATTATTGATGCTTGTGAACCCTTAGCATCGTTGACCCGAAGCCATCTGCGGTCGCCTGGCGCCCAAGAGAGTGGGCTATTCCGGCCTTGCGGAGAGCTGCCGTGGCTGGACGATAGGCATTTGTGGGGAATGATTGATGCTATTGATTCTGTCATTGAGCATTTTCAAACAAGACACTTTGATAAACAATCATCGATAAACCCACTAGCCATCAACAAGCATCTATTCTCAAGGGGGAGACAATTACAATGATAACCTATGATATACATTGAGTAACTCTAAACATCATTAATCCACGAGTATTCACAAGTATTCACCACTCACCATTCTTGACCACTATCCATGGCAAATCCAGCTGTTAATAACCTCCCTCAGAGTGTACCAGCTCAATAGCTGGTATGATTGACCATAAACTATAGGGGCATTATTTTCAGATGGTAGTTTTCTCATTGATAACCGACTCTCCTGACTTTGTTTATTTGTCCCGGCCGTCGGCTCCCTGCCGTCCATCATTTCCACAAACAAACATCTCAAGAGGCTTATTTTTCTGAGAAAAGAGGTGGCCTTGGTGGTGAATGAATAGTTAACTACGGGAGTTGATAGAACTTGGTGGCAACTACAGTACTGGTGAAATAAAGACTCAATAAGCAATAAGCAATACATCTAGGGGATAGATACTTATTGATGAGGTCCAGAAAATAGGCACCTTGTTTTTGTTGGCAGTTGCTGGGACGCCCAACGTTGCACAGGATAGGGCAAAGCACGACGCTCCGATGGGCCTGGTAGCGTTTGCAGCAAATGACATAGGAGTTTCTACTCTGGAGAATACAACTGATAAATATTGCTACAGGCAAAAAACATGTGTGTGGGTAACCTTTCAGGAGAATCTTACACATCACAAATGAAATGGTTGCAACTTCGTATTATCACACTCATTCAACAAATATCCACCTCTTTCATGTTGAAATCATTTGCCACATGGTCCAATTTCATATGTCATCTGAGCCGGTGCTGAGTCTCAATATGCAGCACTTTGCCGTCTACGCAAGCAACTACCTAAAGAACATGTTCTCCTTCACAACCCCCAACATAGCCTTTGTAAAGGGCAAGCAGTATCAATTTTGCTAGAACTGGCAGCTGAATTTTGTCGAGATAAAGGCAACAAGGGGTTGGTGGTGGTGGTGGCTGCTGCACTGCTTGCTGCCTGCTTGGCATGAAGCATCGGTTAGAAAAGAGCACGGAAGCATCGGTCAGCATCAATCAGCATGAGTCAGCATCATCAGATTTGAGGTTTAGATTCCAACATCAATGACATAAACTTAGCAAACAAACGGGGAAAAACCCTTAGCTTTATCTGGGGTACAACCTATATTTTGTTCAGGGGGTTGGTTAGCTTTATTAAAGGTATGAAGACTAATCGAAGGTAGTCATTATGTCGATCGATACTGTGTTGGATATCGGAAAATATGCTTGTAGAGATACAGAAATTAATATGCAAAGTCTAGACCTGTGTGCACATGTGCATGTATTGTGCTGGATCTCGGTAATCATGAATGATCCCGGATCAGAAGGCAAGCTAAATAAACAACATGAACCACCGCTGATCAGTCAAGTAGCTACTACCACAGTGTTGGGCGGCTATTGAGTGATTATCTGATCTGGTTGGTGGTTTCAACCCCTAGAAAAAAATAGTCAACCAAGCATTTAAGTATGCTAGTGAAATAAATAAACAGGTTCAAAACCCCCAACCAGGTAGTTGTTTAACCACTATTATTGCTTATCATTCCCTATTGTCAATCAATACAAACGGTTATAACCCCTATAAATCACTATAAAAGCCCTATAAATCCCCTGTTGTTAAGCATCATTACTGGTCATAATAGGGGTTTTAACCCCTAGTTGATGGTTATAAATCAGCATAATAGTTGATGGCTGATGGTTTAACCCCTAGTTGATATTATAACCCCTAGTTGATGGTCATAATAGGGGTTATAACCCCTATAAATCACTATAAAATCTCCTAGTTGAACGGCTGGTGGCCCTGCAAAGCTGCACGAGTTGGCCCCCAGCTCTGAGTGTCCAACCCGAACTGCTCCAGAAGCCCCCGGCCGCCAAACCTGCGACACGTCGCACGGAGATGAGTCGGGCTTCCAGGTAGGGGCTTCACAGGATCCAATGTAGGTGTATAATTGTATATCTATTTGCAGTAAATAAGTATATATATATAATATGATATTAAATAAAAATATATATATATATATTATCATATTATATAAACTATCTATATGTATATATGTAAACATTTATGTACATAAATAAATTCAAACAAATGTTTATATGTTTACACATTGTTGTATACAAATATATTAGCTATGTATATTACATAAATTTGAAGGATCTAAACATAGGTAAATCTACAGGGCTCAATGCTAATTGCTGAGTAAGGAAAGTGTCCATGGGTTGATCAGCTAGCGGCATCCCTCGGCGCTGGGGCGATGGAGACGTGCTCCTGCTATGCAACGATATATCCATGTCATGTTTCTGTGCAAATGTACACGCCTGCAGGGTGTACATAGGTGCATTGACAGATAGATAGAGATATGTCAAATCTACAGGTATCCGCATATCTTTTTTTGCGCATGCACACTTAAACACATGTATCTATCTACGTCTGAATATAAACTCATATACATACACATTAGCTTGATGGAATTTGGTGAAGACCATCTAACCGTCTGTTGTTGTCTTCACAGTTCAATTGAGAATTGCTTGTTTACAATATCCCCTGCCTTTACGTCTCGTTGTTTTTGCTCTTGTACCCATGATTGACTACAAACCCATTGGTCTTGACTATGCTACCATCATGCAATTCAATGACTACATACTAACATATATACTACATACCTATCATTCTTGACTAACTACATGTTGTCGTTGGACCTGTCTTTGACTATAGAAATACTACTATTGATTGTACTGTTTCTCCATGACCGTCTCCTCCTTCGCATCGCTGGTATTGTGTTGTGGTAATGAAACTAACCATTTTTGGTTGATGGTTTCTCTGCATCCCTCACGCATGGTCATCTCATGGTAAGACTTCATTGCCTTTTCCCATATCGACTGCACCCTGTGAAACTCTAAACAAGAGTTTCTGAGCTGCGTCTATCATACTAGTAAGGAATACACTAGGGCTGAAGCGACCAAACGGATCGGGGAATACAAACACAGCGCAGCTGCAAGATCTGCTTCCATCAACTTTGCCAAATTCATCAAGTTGGTAGCTCCATCCCAACCAAAATAGCATCATGACATGGGTTGCATCCCAACCAAACATGATCGCATCATGGGTTGCTACTACCAGGCTAGGGTTCTACCAGGCTCGCCAGGGAAATCTCTGGACCCATGGTCTCGCCTCGCACCGGGGTGGCTTGTGGCTCCCGGGAGGCAGACGCTGGACTTGAACCTGAGAGGGGTTGAAGAATCGATGGTTTCCATGGGTGGTCATGGGTGGTACTGGAAAATCTCCAGAATGACCGATTTTGGCGGATTTTCATTGATGTTTGCACATGTGATGTTCGAAGCTTGACATTGCTTTCGGAAGGAAACTCGAATTCTCGCCAGGGTGTGGTCCTTTCTTGATTATGGACAAACCTGTATATATATACATTGATTTGCTGAAGTGAATCATGGTCACAATCTTGAACTGACCTAAGTGTAGAACTCGAATAGGTGTGTCAACTAAAATGGAGATTTCGCCAGCCACACTGGGGTCAGAGATTGCTTTAAACCACCAATGCAACTACTGTACCGATACTATGCTGGCAAGATATCCCTTCATGTTGTCATGCTTAATTAGTATATGAGACTTGATGTTACTAGCTAAGTATGATGACATCAAAGGATATCATGTGTTGTGATGGGCCATCCATCTGAAACTCATTACCAACCCACAATTTTCAGATAGAGCGCGGATGAGGGCGGATGAATCACCGTCAAAGCAGGTCTGTACATGGAATACGTGAAGTCTCTACAATTCAGACATTTCGTTATCAGAGACAATCCACTCACTAGTGCTGTGTCCCACGAATCATCACAGAAATAGGTATCCTCTGTAGTGGGATGCTCACAGCAGCAAATTCGAAGGTTGGTCCATAGCTACTACTTGATATTGCAAGGATAGAATGGGGTGACCATCGGTGATATGGGTGTTTCTCAAAATAGGGTACCCTCAAATCATCCATTATGAATCATTTTTAGCAAAAAACACATTTTTTGGGGGTCACCTATGTTGAGAAACACCGATATCAATTCATCACTAACCATTATTTTCCCTATTCTTGGTGGTGGTTATCCTCCATTAGTTGGCTGTGGGTCAAAACACCGTACCCCTGGTTCCCCTATCATTCACCATTGTTTCCCTTATTATTGTTGGGTATTCTTCTCCATTATTGTTTGGTTACTATTGACCCACAGCCAGTTGGTTCATTAATATTAACCCATAGCCATTTGTATAGACTATGAATGAACTTTACGGCCCCTGAGGAAGCCCCCAGGCATGACACGGGTCCTGAGTGACCCCACTCTGTCCATAGAGCGGCGTTGGCGAAGAGACGGCAGAGCTCACCACGACTGCAACAGGGTCAGCGCTTGAGACGTGGAGAAAGGATTAACAACACACATTGCACCTACCATTGAGCAACAATCATAGTGGAATCATGGTTAGTGACAGGGACAGTTGTGCGTTGTGCCGCAGCTGGGGGGCGGCTGATCCGGAAGTGGGAAGGTTAATGATAGGGGATGATAAGCAACGATAATGGCAAATATCCACTGTAGGACCATTATGGTTAATGTTAGTGCTGAATACCAGGGGATAAGAAGCAACAAAAATGGTCCTACATGCATGTATTTGTGCGTGGACGTATTACTTTCAAACCAGGAAGTACACATAAGTTTGTAACTTTACATGTTGTATAATCTTGCAATATGTTGCACTACAGCGTGTTGTATTGTTTTGCTGTACGCACGTGGCGAATGAACGACTTTTAAGCGTAGGTTTACTCCAGGACGCGACTGGAATGAGAGAAGCAGCGACAAAAGCATTAGCATCTGAGCCTTCAACAGGTGGACCAACAACTCGCAGGAGTTTGCCGGTGAAGATGGCGGGAGAGTTCATGCTGCTTGTTGAGCCCGTCCCCGATTTGAGGGGCAGTGCCAAACAAACCTATGAAGGGTGCCCTAGTAGCGATAACAAGCCAGCTGTGGGTATTCTCTGGCAATGCCCAGCTGAGTTTTTCACCCGGAGACTAAGCTGCAATCCTCTACTGTTAGATATTCCTCTGCAATACAATTGCAAAAAAACAAGTAGAGCCACAAAGATCATCCCTCTCCGTCCCTCCGTCGAGTATAATTAGTGTGAGCTCCCGATTAATCACCCCCCAAAAAACAAAAATAACGTAAAATGGCTCCGAAAATAAACATAACACACCAATTCGATGCTTTTGAATGCTTTTGGCACCTTTCAAATTGTCTCTTCCCTCGGACTATCCCCCCTCCCCCCCACGCAAACCAATCGGCACATGCTGCCTGCACCTGGGCCTGCACTCAACATCCTGGCAGCAAAGCCATGGAGCGTAGGAAAAAATCAAGCAACAACGGGTACTTCAACAGTTCCTTGGCTATAGTAACATGGCTACTATGGTACTATTTTACTATAGTAACAGTAACAAACTATAGCAACAATGGGTACTCCAACTGAAATATTGGGTTACTATGGCTATAGTTTGTTGGGCAACCATGGGTATAGCTATAGTTTGTTGGGCAAATGCCAGTTTATTGGGTTGCTATGGTTATTGGGTTACGAACTATAGAGTATAGTTTACTAGTGTAATAGTTGTTTTCGGTGTGACCATGTGCGACCAATCAACTATAGCAACTGATCAAATTGTCACCAGTCAACAATAGTTGTGGTGAACATATGAGCTCGTAGGCATCTGATGCCACCAACCATCGACAGTGGGCTACTGCAGCAAGCAAAAGCAGTAATCAACAATGGCAACCACCGCAAGCAGCTATAGCAACCAACAGTATTCAACTGAAATGACTTTAGTACAGCAACCAACCACAGCAACCAACTGGCAACCAAGCATACTAATCAAGTGTAGAATCAACTATAGTAATGGACTGGCAATCCAAAAAAACATGTGACTCCCACCATTTGCGTTCCGCGCTGCGTTACAATGCCCTGGAAGAGCAAACAGAACCAGCAAGAGCTAAAACTGTGGAACAGGACGAGGCTTCGGACTTTGTTGCGCTGGGTGTCCTAGTGACTTTGGGAATCCATGGCGCGTCCACCTGCATCTACGATCTGCCTTTGTCACCATCGGCCACCCACTCTATGCATCGTCTCCCTGCTTTCTGCAATGCTTTTGGTATGGTCCTTGTTGTCTACTGTGCGGCTTCTATTTTGCGCAGAACCATGTTGGCTGCTGAGCAACACAACTCCTCCGGGATCCACTTAGACTTTCGCATAAGGCCTCTTTTCCGATGCGCAAATAAAAAAGAAAGACACAATCTGCTGATAATGAGGTTCTGAATGTCAATGGATTGGTCCAGGATTGTAGGTACCAGTATCCTGTATATATAAATGTGGGCTTCTTGAAAAATGAATTCAGACACAATTCATTCAAGTGCATACGAACCTGTACATGCACCAAACATCTCTAAGAGTTCACATGCACGTGCAAGTCTTGTATGTGGATGTGCAGGAGATTGGTGGCTTTTATCATCCTTTGCTGAAAGTTATCGGAAAAGTGTTGAATTTCAAAATACTTGGAGTTATAATCCTTGCAGCTGCTATTTCTATTCCATAATGACACTGATTGGATTGTGAACCCCACTGAAGTAGTTTGACCGCTGTTGTGGCTGCTTGGTAGAGACTTACGTTGCCAAAGCTACACTTGTACCATGCCACCGCGCTCACCATTGCTCCAAATTCCAACGGTTGGAATGTGTGGGAACGTAGCAGTACTGTCAAAACTGGTGCAACTCTTAGAATGCTAAGCATCTCAAACCATCATCAGCCACCTCGAACCATCTCGAATCATCACTAGCCATCAGCAAGACACTGTCAACCGTTGTCAACCCCTGCTGATCACGCTCCCTTCGGCGCCCCTCCTCGATCCAGTCGCCGCCACCTCACCGCCTCACGCTGGCAGCGGGTCGCTAGATGTCGCTAGTAGGCCAGCCAGCACCACCATGGGATTCCCGACTGCCAGTCATTGTAGCAATATAACATAGGATAAAAAAGTGACCAAGTCTATCCTGAGAAAAAAACAATGGTTGAGGAACGGCAAGTTGTGGAACACACAATGATATGACAAAAAATGCAATACTTTTGGAGATTCGGGGTGACCCTCTAAAGGTAAGTTGATTTAATTTCATGATCCCGATCAACTGTAGTCAATAGCTTTTTTCAACCATCTATTTCTGAGGCGAATCACCTTTACGGGATAATATACAGTAAGTGTCGTGAAAATAGGGCCAGACCCCACAACAACAGGGGTATGACCAACAACAATCGTAAAAGAAGCAACAAGTGAGGCAGGCAGAAGCAACAAGAATAGTAGTGACAGTGACAGGGATGTCACCAAGACAAGAAGAAGAGGCATCTTAACAGCGGACACACAAACATTCCTCGTTTAGGAACAAGAGGAGCAATAAAGGTGGCTAATCAGCATGCTGGGAATCTGCTAGCTAGATGGAAATTAATCACAACACTTTTGTGATGCGCAAGAGGGATCAAAAGGGAAATGATGTACAAACGATCATTGGATTGCCATGATTGGTCTTCAAAGCATGTAAAAGGAAGAAGCAAAACACAATCTCGGATTCCAATGGGTCTATGATATAGACATGGCCAATTTTCTGTTTTGCCAGATTACCAAAGGCCAATTTACATTCAAATTTCAAGCATTTCACGCTTTGAGCACCCTCCCTGTACCAAGGCGTGAAAAATACAAACCCTGAAAGCGCCACTTTCCCAGTGTTTACACAGCTGCCACGTGAGTATTTGCCACCATCATCACCATCATTCAGTGTGAAGGCTGCCAAGCTGCTAGTCACCTAAGTACATCATATCAAGAAGGTTCACAAACTAGATGTTCAAAAGAGACTAACAAACCCCATATTGAAGATACACTCATTATGCATGTATGATCATATATGCATGCAAACTAAATGATACCTTTCTCCGAACATAAATGTAAAAACATGTAAAACCTCTGTTTACTTCTGGCGCATGTTGGTTACTGTGCCCTACTGGGCGGTCCAAAGTCAGAGCACGTGACAAAAAGTCAGAGCACCAGCAGCTCTCAACACACTGGCCACACCATTTTCAAGGCATACAGCGCCAAACTTAAGCGGTTGTTTCAAACTCGACTACAGGAAACCCCACACACAGCGCCACCGAAATATCATCTTTAATCATTTATTTACGCTTACAGAAATGATTTGTTTGAAAAGAACTGCATGGGCACACTGCGTTTGAAGCCATATATTGCTTACTCTGGTAAGTCTGGGAGAAGAAAACCTTGCACCCAGTGCGTCCAGAATGAGCCCCAGCATAATCCTCGAGCACTTGGAGATGAATGGCACCCCGAAAGTGACAATTGACAATCACATTCTTGCGGACATAGCTTCGTATCCAATACCTATTTTCAAAACAAAGAAACCAGATAGTACACCATCAGGAATTTGCGTAACAATCGACGTTGGCTATCATGACAATGCTTATCTGGTTGGTGGTTCCAACCCTACAATATTGGCCAACCATCACAAATATTCTGGAAATCAAAGAGGAAGTTACAGTATTTAACCATTATTGTTGCTTGGGATCCCCTGACACAAACCGATATTAATTGATGCTTATAACTTGTATAACTTTTAATTCCCCAAAACAACTGTGGTCTCGACATGAGCATTTGACATCAAACAATCAAACAATATCCTGGTTGGTGGTTTCGACCCCTATGAAAAATATGAGTCAACCAACCAATTTTTATGATTACTACGGATAATGAAAAATGTTTGAAACCACCAACCAGTATCAAACAATTAACTAGTTATGAACCATTGCCCACTGCCCTGCGCTCCTGCAGGCGGTTCTTCGCTGATGCCCCGGATGTGCTGAGCGACGGGCTTGCGCGGCGTGACTTGTGGACAGGGGATGCGGGTGCGGGGTCTATCTCCAACCACACAAAAAAATAATCATCTTGACAGAAAAAAACTACCTTTCAAGGGCCAATCATTCATCAACCATCAATCTAATCCTTCATTGAGCTACAGTATTGTAAATCATCAACCATAGTCATACCTTTACTAAGCTACAGTATTCATTAGCAATGGTCATGAGATTCGAAGGGCTTGGATAGAACGGACTAGTGCTGAATTTGGATTTGTCCATCAATGAGGTCCTTGCAAATTCGATGGCTTCTGCAGTGCTCATCTGTGGCTGCACCGCTGGTGCACAGGCCCAACGGGCCGTGAGTAAGTCATATGGCGTGGAACATGGGCGATGACTCGAAACCAAACCGTGGACACCTTCCGGTTCCTGATTTCAAACAACCATCATCCTTTTGATGTGTGTGGTACCCCATGACTAAGTATGTTTGGGAAATAGCCACTCTTAGTAATGCAGATTAGGCCTCAGTGGCGAAGCAGCACAGATGGTTTTCATAGTTTGTCTGGTTGGTGGCTCAAACCCTAATAAAAAATACTAGTCAACCCACGAACCATTTCTTGATACTAGGAAGGATAAACAATGCTTGAAACCACCAACCAGTTTGTCATTGATGCAAGTCCCAGGCATTTTTCACCTGGACAGCGACAGCGAGCTCCAAAATCCAAGGTTCTCCCCTTCAATGACAGAAACACCTTTAGATAGTTGGTTGATAGTGGCCAATGACGAGCATACATGCCTGTATGCATTCAAAGATTTGCATAACTGACAAACAATGTGTCATGTGTATATAGATGAATAAATATGTAATATACTGCATATTCATTTACCATATACGTATATTGTGTGAATGACATTGATTGCCTACTCACCATTTGTTCGCCAAGAATTACACCAACCGAAGACCAGCTGCACGATCTATCGGTCACGGTGCCAGCTTCTCAATGTGCATCTTGATGGTGTGGTAATCCTGCGTAGCGATGAAGGCTATCCCAGATTCTGTGTCCACAGCCCTAGCGCTAGGCGGAAATCCATCCCTTCTAGCAGGGAAAGTCAACAGTTCTAGTGGTACCCTCAGAGGGCCTGGGAAACACTGCCGTATTGATTGCCGGTACTTCCTTCTATAACGTACACATTGCATGTTGTTTCATATTCTCCATTACAAGATAGGCTAGCCACAATTTTTATTTTTATCATGGTTCAATGCGCAATCGATTAACCTATATACACGAACCACTAGCCACTATTCAACAATTATCAACAGCATTTACCATGTCTGTTTAACCTTCATCAGCCCTTCCTGATCATTCTGGTCCAGGGATTGCAATAAACCAAAACCCCTTTCATTCACAATCAGCCACTACAAATGGTTGCTATCTAGGGCTTGTAATACCTTGTCAATCATCATCAAATGTACCAGCAGCAAATACTATCCACTATCGTACAGGGATTGTAAAATCTGTTGAAAAACATTATCAACCAAAACTATGCATCATCACAATCATCCAGGGATCCCAATAAGTAGCATGACTAGCCATTCTGAACCATTACTTTTCACACATTCTAGTTCAAGGATCGCAATAATCATGACTACTGGTAGCCATTATCAACCGTTACGAATCATGATGATCAAAGGATAGCAACAACCATTGCATCATTACTGACCATCATGACTGGTTGGTGTTATTCTTTAAGCCCTATGAACAATATGGCAGTGGGTCAAAACCCTGTACCCCTGCTTCCCCTATCATTAACCATTGTTTTCCCTATAAAATGGTTGGTTAGTATCCCCCATTATTGGTGGATTAATATTGACCCATAGCCATATGAGTCAACCAACCATGTGTTAATACAAACCAGTCATGAACTCCATGACTATCTTCCTTGAAAAAACTCGGCCGTCTCCTTGGAGTCACGATTCAGATCCATGGCCTCGGTTACCAGTCGAGGTGTCAATTTGGGAGGTGGACATATGAGTGTTGATGATGAGTAGTCATCTAGGTGATACTAGTTCTTGATGGTGGATAGTGGCCAATAAGTTGCCAATAAGGGTTAATGCTACTTAATGATGGTTGAAACTGCGTAACGATCCTTGATCCTGCTTCATGGTGCTGTATGAACATAGGGAAAAAAAGAAAACAAGGTCTAGCCATTGGTGACTAAGCAAATTCGTCCATGAAGAGCCCCGGCCAACGAAGTCTAGGTTGAACCTAGGTTGGTCTCCCTAGACAAAAGGCATGCAGCCAACCCAACCACTTGGTTGGTTCATGTTGATTCCATGTATACACAGGTAACCAGGTATGAGTGTAGCCATCTGTTGCTCAAACATGTCAGCCAGGTTTATAGATACTACGATTTCACAATGCCTAAGCAAGGATGTCCGACAGAAGTGTGGTCTTCCGAGGCGTGTGTTTCATCAATCCTAGCCTTGCCAATGGACTTAACGTAAAATCTGGATGGCCAATGGACATGACGACAAAATTACAAACTCACCGTCTACATGGGCTTTGTGACCATGGACGATAGAAATCCCACCCGACCCATGTGACCAACCTATGACCCAAGCTTGGACCAAATCGCACCCTGACCCTGGTGGTTGCCTGGAGGAGCCATGGAAACTTGCTGAGAATGGGCAGGTCTCACCAACGGACGAAAGTGCTGATGATCAACGTGATTGACAAGTATTGCCAACATAGCATGGTCAAATCAACCTTATGATTTAGGATGATTTAGGATGATTGACCATGCTATGATGGAGTGGTTCATCCTAAATCTTATTGAGGAGTGGTTCATCAACCAAGATTTAGGATGATTTAGGATGATTCACGCATCTTTGTCAACTGACAGCTATCAACGTGGGCTCACTAAGCATCTGTTCCTGGAATGTGAGCCACGAAAGGACTCTGGCACTCCGGATCATTGCTAGATCACAGATCTTTGACATACAACCAGTGGCTATGCAAACCTGGAACAGGTGGGTGTTTCTCAAAATAGGGGAACCGGGAACCTATCAATGGTTGGTTTATTACCTAAAAATGGTTCACAAACTGGATGATAACTGCGGGATCGCCTATGACCTATGACTTGAGAACCCCCCACGTACATAATATGATCACTTCTGGTGATACCTTCAGCCACCGCTGGCGCTGACGCCAGCCTCCCCATTGGATGCCCAGTGGCGATGTTGAAGTGGAAGAGCGCCTTCCGATCCTTCTGCAGCTTCATGTAGACCTGGCGGATCTGCGAGCCGCGAAGCCCGCGAAGCGTACGCGCCCCGCCATGGACGATGGACCAGGCGAAGATCTATGACAGTCGTCCAGCAAAAACTGCTGTATATTTCTGATACCTGCGAGACACATCCAATATACTTGAGACTCAATGCTGTCACTATAACCCACTTGGCATTTTAAAACTATGAGCAAAATGCCGAGCAAAACTATGTTATGTCAGTGTCAAAAAACGGTAGAAACAATTTGACTGATCTACAAGGCATGAGAACAAAACATGGTTTGCTGAAGCTACGTGAGGCTTTAGTCATCCTTAGGCTATGAGTACCGACGTTAATTTCCTGTCATTGTTGGTGAGAGTAGGTCTGCGGCCTTTTTTCAACCCAATCCTTGCATATCCAAACCATCCGTAAATGCTGTGGATTGAACACCAACTGTTTTGGATGTAATGCTATGTGTGCCCAACGTGTAATAAGTGCAATATGATGCGTTTCTACAAGAGATTGCACTTCAGTTGCTTGTGTGAGCCATTGCTCTTCATAGATTTGGGTGCTTTTCCAAAAAAGGGGTACCCCCAGTTGTCATCCAATCTTCACCATAGCCATAGACCAGACATTTTTCAGGGCTCCGGCATTCCGAACCCCCCAAGGCTTTCGAAACGCCAACGAAACTCCACGGCGTGGCTTCGGAAACGGCACCTTGCCCAACTGGAAATGCACACAGGCTTCCTTGGGAGCCAAAGCTCTGACCTTGCCACGCAGTGGGCGGTCCCAGTTGGTCACCGAGCGCTTCGATGCCGTGTGAAGAATTCGACAGCCGCTGAGCAGATGGGCAGAACTGTGCTGCCTTGGACTTTATGGAAGTAAAAAATTGTTGAACAAATGGAATGCAACCCTTTGCCTCTGTCCAGGCGAAAAGCACACATATCAACAAACACATTCGAGCTAGTTAGCCTCTCCAACACATGAGAGCACTTGGCTTGCACACAAAAAACGCATGTCTGATCGCTTCAAACTGATAAACCTGACACCAGAAACAGAAAGACTGACCGCAGTAAACAAGGAGGTTGATAGCTGATCGTTCCAGAAGATTTACCCAGCCGTAACCACGCGGGCCATGGAACAAGGTGAGTAGAATCACTTTTAAACCTTTGACTTCAAGTTTGAAATCCCGAGAGATTTCAAGAAGATCATTTGAGTGTAGCTGGCAATGTGGTGTATCCATCGGGGCGCCCTAAAACCATCCAACAGTAGGGACAACTCAAAACTTAATTCATCATCTCCTGCGGTATCCACCCTTTTAGGCAAGATCCAACATTAGCATAGATATATATATATATTCTTGCTGGAGAAAGCACCACTATATAGTTCTTGCGTTGATAGTTGTTAAAAAACTACTATACCAATCGTTCTAATTTTGTGTCAACAAACTTACCTAAAAAGGAACCACACTTACCCCAGTCCCTTGGTAAACGGCATGCATGGGCCTTCTTGAGGTCAGCCAAGGCTTCCTCAAACCTTTCCAAGCTGATGAGGACGCAAGCTTTCTGGAAGTACCTGCTACAGCGGGAAGGACTTGCTGGCCGTTGCCATCGACGCTCACTCAAAGGTCATGGCTGTGGAAATCATTTGCAGCGACCAAGGCGACAATGTGTGAAACCAAGTGGCCTGGAGGTTTACCACTCCAGTGGAGTGAAAAAACACGTGCTTTCTACTTAAACCATGTGAATTTCATGTGAATCCAGTGATTCCACTTTTCATTCCAGTGACACCAATGAAAAACATGGTGCCAATGAAAGGAGGTTGACATCATGTTGCAAACATGTGCGCTGTCAAAGTGTGTACAAGCGCTTCACGCGTTTCTGCAAGCAACACTGATTGGTGGATTGAGACCAATCAAATTCAGGGTTGATATCCCTACATGCTATTGATGTTGTTTGTTTTTTTTATCTTTTTTTAAAAATCTCATTCAAGAAATATGCATGCATGCACATAGTTGGAAAACGAAAGTGTATGTCCATGTTCTTTGTACACATGAAACCATACATGCATATGTATATACATTTACATGTATATCTCTGTATATACACATTTAAATGCATATAGAAATAAATATGATGTTGTCTTCCCCTTATTTCTTCTTGACCCAGAGGCGAGATCGAAGTGCGCACGCCATGCCATTTTGTGGCTCTGCTTGCGCTGCCTCACGGAGGCGGTTGGGCACTTGAGCACGGACGAAGTATGCCCAACATTCCGTCCCATCCATGATGATACCCGCGCCATGTCCAAGAAGGACAGGGCAAAATGGTGCCAAAAGTACAGGTATTGGGAGAAAATCATGGTGTGAAAGGCTATAATGACAAGGGTTGGTAGGAACAGAATTATATTGAACCAGCTAGTGGTAGAATGGATCCCATTGGAAGTTCAGCTCAATATAACACGGCCGTTGAGCCATGGTCGGAAATGAATGCGATTAATCAACATCTTTGACCATCAATTGACCGTCAACTAACTATTCATCATATGATTAGCAGCCAATTAGCCTGGTTTCATGAAACCACGAGTATAAAAGCATCATTCAAAAAGAAGCATTCAGCCGTCATGGGATTGTGATTCACCATCATTGAACAAAAAAAGATTGATCGTGACTAAAAACATGTTTACTCGTGATTACACCATCCGTCAACCAGCATTAACCATCAAACTATCAGTGGACCATCATCGCACATTCATTCACACATTGGTAAACCATCATTAAGGCATCATTATACAATTAAGTATCATTAAACCATCACTCAAACAGCCGGATGACAACATTGAGCATCACTAAAAAATTGAACAAATATGTTTACCATCATTGAACCGTCATGAATCATGAAACCCTCATCAATCTACAATCTTCAAACCATGATTGGCCATATTCAAACCAAACTTGAGCATCAGTAAACAAACATTAGCTCTTATTAAACCATCTTTATGCATCATGAAAAACATCGTTCAACTATCATTCAACTTTGACCAACCGCGGAAAAACAATCATTTGTTACTATTAAACCTTCATCCAGCATCATCCAAACAATCGTCGGCTGGTATTCAACTACCAGAAACCATCAAATCAAAACAGTACTAATCATACTATTTTGTTCAATGAAGTTAAATGAATCCTTGTTTAACCAATCATTCGGTGGTTTAGTTTAAAGCCTCGACCACGATGCAACATTTTGAGCAATGTCTAAAAGAGCATTCAACGATCATCACCGATCATTACAATATCATTCAACCATCATTCTACTACAATTATGCCATCATCACACCATCCTTAATTAAGCAATAATCGGACCATGATGATACGGTCATTCATTACAGCATCACCAACCGTCATGAAACCACCCTGAAGCATCATTAAACCTGCTTAACTACCGTCCTTCCACCATTATTCAACCATCATTGCACTTTCTCAACCCTCATGCAAGCATCGTTAAACCAGCATTCAGCCCTCATGACACCATGTTTTCCTGAAAAAACATGGATTTTTTGAACAAAAATAGCTACTGTAAACACATTTGATTTCCCTGAACAAGAATCCCACCATCCCTTACATGGTGGTTTATAAGCCTTATCAATTACCGGCTATGTTACAATCTTATGTTTGATGAATCCAACCGCAAACAATAACCCTTATCAATAACCATAAGATTGTACCCTATAACCTGTATCAATAAGCGCAAGTCTAAGGGTTATATTTTATAAGTTACATGGTTTGATGAATCCAAGCGCAAAAATCAGCCATCATCAACTCCACCATTCCCATCCTGATCAAAGCTCTCCAGCGCTAGCAGGGGCTGCTTCAGGGAGCTCAGGACCTGGCGGCTGAAGCGGATGAATGCTGATAACCTGGTCGTATGGGGATAGCAGAACTCATCTGGTGGTGGGTCAATATTAAGGGGTCAAGCAGTTAACCAACCAACCAAGGCTTAACTAGCTGGTTAATGGTTGATAATAGGGGATGATAACCAACAATAGTAGTGGATATGCCAGCCATATGGCTATGGGTCAAGCAGTTAATCAACCAATTTCATGGGGGGTAATAACCAGGAAAACAAAGGTTGACTATGGGGGAACCAGGGGGACTAAGGGTTTCGACCCATAGCCATATGATGGTTCTATGATGGTTCGATGATGGCTGATAAGCTGGGTAATAGTGGTGAATAGCTGGTCCAGCTTGGCTGGTTAATAGCTACAAGCTGGTGCATCAGTAGCTTGTAACCGTTAAGCAGTTTATAAACCACCATATGAGGCACCGTCAAAACTATTTGATTAAGGTGTATTCACGAATTTCTTTTCAAAATCCTGAAGCGTTTTCCATGTTTTTGAGTTCTCCTTTGGGGTATCGTTTTAGGCCGTCCCCTATCGTTTTTCGAGTCAAATCGAAAACAAAAAAAACACGACTCCATGTAACGCTTGAGCTAAACGCAATTGACTACAATTTTGTCTCCGGCTCGTATAACTAGGTGGTAAATGGTTGCATGATGATTATTGAGGGTTCTATGATGGTTATCATGGTTAATAGCTGGTTCATGGCTATACGCTGGGGTATTAGTCATCGCTTGTTCCTGTTTGAAGAATATCAATAATGAGCGACGAATAATCAATGGTCAACTAGCTGGTTAACGGTTAACTCGTGGTAAATCATGGTTCCTATACTAGATAGCTGATCAAACCAATGGCTATGATGGCGATATAATGGCTATGTACCAGGTCGGGTGACTAACAACTGGGTGTTTGTATAGCTGCTGGTTAATAACAGTACCAATTGTGAATATTATGCAGTGGATATACCAACTTTGAAAGCCTTTAACCAGCTTATTAAGCAATATAGCTGGTAAACTGTTACTTATGGGTGATGATAACCAACAAGAATATTGGGCCAACTTTCTGTGGATGGACCAATGCTAGCCAACCCAAAAGTGGCTAGCAGTTCACATCCCAAAAAATGGACGAGTTGGTCATTTAGGGGATGTTTAATTCAGTACCAACAATATGAGCCGTTGCAACCAAGCATCCAAATTATGAATATGGTGTTTTCTCAAAATTGGGGACTCCCCAAATCATCCAATATGACCATTTCTGGTAGTAAGGTATCCAGGCGCTATCCATTTTTGGAATCCCCTGTTTTGACAAACCACCATATGATGCATAGCAAAGAAGTCCCTGACGTTTGAAAAGGAGCTGACTAGAATTCAGTTCGATTCTCAGATTGCTCAGGATTTGCAGATTTCCACAGACCCAGTTGCAAACAACACTTCACTCTACATTTGAGTCCGGAGAAGTCTGCATAGATAAGTAAATCTCGATATGCAACTACATAATTCATATTTGAAAAATAAAGGAGCACACATGATATGAATCTGAATGCACAATAGAGAACAGTCACTTGTTCAATACAACAATACTGGATGGTTGGCTATCTGTTTCATCGATGGGCATTCCCATTATCTTACAGAACCTTGGTCATAGGTCCAGAACGTTTTTGGGTCTTCAAAGAGGTTACCCCCAACCTTTGATTTTCCTACTGAAAATACTCATCTGTTGCAGGGTTCTCCCACTTCTACTGATATTCCCTGATATTTGGATGGTTTCTCAAAATAGGGGCACCTCCTAATCATCCGTCTTGAGTCAGTTGCGATGATAAACCAACCATTTTTTGGGGTTCCCCATGGCTTGACAAACCCTCATTTGATGGTAGATCCCTGGCTATTTACAATGAATCCAGGGCTATCAGCAGCTGGATCTAACATCCCCCAGCCGTCGGCAGTTCGCCATCCCGTTCCGCTGCCAAGTCACCATCCCCAAGTAGCACCGTAACACGGAGTTGCCGGCATTCACTTGCAAGGCCTGTGCCATGGAGGTAGAACACCATCACTTTGAGATGTGCCAAGTGGGATTTATTATTCAGGATTTGAATGATGGGGAGGTAGAAAACCATCAATCATTTAGACAGTGGGATTTAACAAGTGCGATTTACCAAACTAAAGCTGGGATCTACTAGATCAAACCAGCACTTTGGGGATATCATTCACAAAGTGGCTGCTTCAAAGCACTTTTATCAACCAGAACATGACGCTCAGGAACTCATAAAACATCTCATTCTGGTAGAAATTTGCTTTTGCAAATACCATACCAGCATCTATTAAACACAACTACCATTATCATAAAACACGTCCTTCTGTGCTGGGTCTTTTTCGTATGGCGGATCTGGCCACTACCCAAGTGCACATAAAGTTGCAGGCGCCCTTATGACTTGCAAAGCCAACCAATTTTGCGAGAAACAAATTATCCTACATATAGGCTGCATATAGTTAATCCTACATATAGTTTATACAATCTTACAAACAACAATCATGTGAGGACAAACGGCCAAACATGGCCAGACCATTCCAGTGCTATGAGACCATCGTGGGCTTTCAACCGAAAGGTTGTCTGTGGCCATGCAAAGCAGCAAATGAGGGTTTCTCAAAATAGGGAGCCCCTAAATGGTTGGTAATGGTTGGTTTAATACTGTAAAGTGTTAATGAACTGGATGATTTGGGGGGTATCTCTATTTCAAGAAACGCCCACATACTGATTGGTTGGTGATATTCCAATAGCACGCAAATCACTATTGAACATCATTGAATACCATGTGACTGCACAAAACAACTGCGATCATGGTTATTTTTCAGTGCAATCAGTGAATTCACAACCTTTAGACCTACACTCATTAGTTGAAGCAAATCATGTTTTCATGTGGCCACAGAAACAGGTCCCTCATCAGCACTTCCTTTTTTGCCGTTCAGGTTTCGCACAGCTAAAACTTGATCATCTCCTGCACTCCGTCGTTGTTCCCCCCCAGAGATGGTTGGCCCCAGGCCACCACCCTTCCTCCCTCCGCCAGGGCTGCAAAGGCCCCTTGTGAAGCTTGAATCTGTTGGACATGAACCAAACAGTGATGCACCCTGCTGCTGTCCCCGCCAAAAGCTGGATGGCCCCAGGATACAACAGAGCCATCTTGGCAAAGAGCTGCAAAGGCATGATCAGTAGCCTGCGAGGGAGCGCGAAAGATGCGGTGGTATGTCAAGCTTTTGATATCAAATTCTCAGTCAAGAATGATCTTCTTATGAAGAATGACATTCCCTGCGAAACAATCCAAGAGTTATGGAGCTGACACTCCCTGGAAAATAATCCGAGAGTACATGGAGAGTTTTGGAACCGTCTGGTGATTATCCCGGCCAGAGACCCCAAACATAGCTGCCCATGCATTGCACATGGTAAAACCACCCAACAGAAATGGTGAAACACCCACGGCAAAAACTCTGTATGAAATCCTATGAGGTCCTATGACGTGCGAGAATTTCGGAACGTAAGACGATTGATCTCTACAAGAGCTATTTAATAACTCTAGAATGAGAGATCAGCAGGCAAAACTGCTCTGTGAGAGAACTTGAGAACTTGTCCCTTGAGAAGATCCCTGTAGCGAAAAAGGACGCTGTGATCCACGCGATCCGTGACTTGCGACAGGCTCTGCGTCAGATCCTGTGGCAGATCTTTTGAGAAGATCTCTGTAAATGGCATCCCTCAAAAGTTCTTGGTAACTAAGAGATGACTTGGACGTCCCTTTAGAAAATTTTGGCAGGAGCTTGGAAGAAGAGAGCTGTAGGGGCAACATTGCCTTGCCAGACTCCATGTTTTGTGCGAAAGGGATTGCGTTTCAGCCAAACGCCCTGCAAGTATGTCTGATGGAACTTAGGCCTTTTTCAACTACCGCAAGGGCCCCCCCTTGATGAAAAACTGAGAGCCCACCGGCCTGAATCTGCTTCACATGCATCAATTGATGCTGGACATGGCTACTGTCCCCTCCAGAGCTATCGTTCCCCCAGGTTGCCACTCGGCCATCACGGAGCACAGCCGCGAACGCGCATTCTGTTGACTGAAGATGCGAAACGTTCGTCAACTTATCCTGGACTCTGCTACAATCACCTGCAGGGAATTGACCGTAGTTGAAACTTTGTGATTGTTACCTGGTTTTATACCTAGAGTTTGTTGGTTGCTGTTCTTGCTGGTTCCAAACCAGGATTCTCCAACTATTGGAAAAAGCAAAGAGTGCTTGAAATTGAAACCCATTCAAATACCAGCCAATCATAGCCAATCAGCATCGAACTCCAAAATGTGGGGTACAGACAAACACTACTCCAAACAGATCATTGAGAAAAATGTAGGAGTCATGAATGTCATGAATATGTTGTCAAAGGATGCAACGCTGGTGCCGACTTCCCACGGTGTCTGTTGGAAACCCTGGCCTCCAAAATCGGGATGGCCCCAAGTGATCACCTGATTGGCAGTTCTTCATCCTCCCCTGAACCACTAAACAACAACCTTTTTGAGAGGGGACCATCCACTTTTCCATTGGCGACATCATAGAGTTTCAAAATAGAGTCATGGGAGTCATGGGAGATCCGTATCAATGAACCACCTCCAGTTCAGCTGCTCAGCAGCTGGCGATTTGTCTCACCTATGAGACGCTTAGTTCCATGGATCATCATCGCCCATCATATAACCTACTTGTTTTTCCCCTCTAGTCAACCATTAATCAACTGCCATTCATTAAACAACCGGTCAACCATTAATGCATGATCTCATTACATACTAAATGAATCTATATGATCTTATCCCCTCTAGTCAACCATTCATCAACCACTGGCATTCGGCAGGTTGAAGCTTGTGGTGGACCCGTAGAAGTGCACACCTCAAAAGTTTCCAGCGAGGCCGGCCAGACTTACGAACTGACGAGGCACCTGGCCATAACCAACCATCGATGGGTGAACATCCCAACACAGGTCGTTTGGGTACAAGGGGGATAATTACCATCCAAAAAAAAGTTGGAAAGCGATCGTTCCACAAATGGAATATGAACCAACCAAGCAATGGGAAATGGGTATGTGAACAACCCAACAAAAACGAATATAGTTTGGTTATTTATGGCATGTTCACTAGGCCACACGGGTTTGACCCATGGCCACATTTCTGGGCTTCAGCAGTCATCATTGCTTCGTAAACATTCAGCCATAGATGGGACACCATGTTTCCCAATACAAAACTCCCCAAACTATTCCGAATCCTTCTGTCAAAGGCCGGCCATCAAAGGTTTCAAATCCCTCCCAGTCCAAGCTGCACGTCCATCTGCTCGAAGTGCAGCAAACGCATGCTCCGAGGACTGTATTTGCTGCACCTCTGTGAGCTCATGCTGCACCTTGCTAATATCACCACCACATTGGCGATCCCCCCAAGCCACCACTGTTTGGTCCGACAAAATGGCGGCAAAGGCATGGTCAGAAGACTGAATCTGCTGAACATTTCGCAGCTGCTCCTGAACTCTGCTGCTATCTCCACCATACTCTGCAGAACCCCAAGACACAACACTTCCATCTGAAAGAATGGCAGCAAAAGCGCACCGAGTAGCCTGAATCTGCCGGACATGTCGCAAGCGCTGCTGTACTTGGCTGCTGTCACCACCCCATGCAGGAGCTCCCCAAGTAACAACTCCACCACCACGGCAAATTGCCGCAAAAGCACGATCCGATGCCTGAATTGCTTGCACCTGCAATAACTTCTGCTGGACATAGCTGCTGTCACCGCCAAAATTTGGATGGCCCCAACAGGCAACTGTACCATCTGAAAGGATGGCGGCAAACGCATGATCTGTCGCCTGTATCTGTTGCACATTAGTCAGTTGCTCTGCTGTCTGGCTGCCATGTACCACACCTCACTTCAAGAGACGTTCCCGCCATAAAGTTGGAACAGCGCCCTTTGACCACAACCTTGGGAATACTACAACATCCTAAATGACTCTTATGTTTGAAATTCACTGGTTATGGGGGCACACCACTTTTATTTCAGACCAATGCTCTTGTGCAATTTTCAATTAAACATGAAGAAAGCTCTTCGAAAATTGAGTGAAATCAAAAGCTCTCCTCCAATACCTTGACAATTATCAACAAGTGGATTTCTGGTTGGTGGTTATAACTCATCACCTATCAGCTTCTCCAAAGCGGTCACGTACGTCCGGCAAGCGGAGCGTACGACGATACTCCTTTCCAAGAATATTCAACCCAACAAAGCATCTCACATATTGAAAGGGTCAGAAATATTTGCTTCCACGAATTATGATTTCGACATTGCTAAACTGAGCCCAGGCGCCAGCAATTTCATGGTCGTCCGCACCAAAGAAAGTATTTCCGCATGTTGCCACCTTCCCATCCGCCAGGATTGCCGCATAGGCTGCCTTCGAAACCTGTATCTGCCTCAGGAGCTGCGATTTTGGCTTCATGGAGCTTCAAGAGAAATTGAGTAGTATAGCAACGGAGCTACTAGTGGTTCACAACTATAACTAAATCTCAACATATTCTAATCGTGAATGATTGTACAACCTGTGCGAAATTGACCATGAATTGCGCAGCTTGTTCTTGCGTAGCTTTTGGGTTACCACCTTTGATGCCCAGGTGGAGCATTTCCATCCTTTCACTGTTGATCCATTGAACTGAACTGCTGGAAAACTTTCCAAGGGGAAAATATCAACTGGTATGCTAACAACAAACAGCAACACGTACCCGACATCATAGAAGTTGCACGGCCACTGGATTCAACCACGCTTGAGCACAGGTTGTCAGCATCAATTAGTATCCGAACTATGGCTGCGGCTGCAACAACCAATGGCACTCGCTGGCTCGTCCGCGCTTTGCAGTACTCCATAGTCACGAGTTTTTACTTCTTTTTCGGAGCCAACTATGAGACTGTATTACCTTTTTGCCCGAGGTTCAATTGACCCAGCCATCATAGTTGATGCTCCATCCGTTACACTCCGCTAAACCAACTTGGAACATGGAAAATCTGTGTCAATGGTTTCCTCCAAATCATCTTCGGGGGTCCCCTGTGGCTGGCTTCCATGAATCAAGATATATAAATGATACATTTCATGATCATTTTCCCATTCTAGGCTTCCAGATCTACCATTTTGGGCTCTGATGTTGGTGTGTCCCAGCTTCTGCACATGGTTCCAGCTCTCAGCCCCAGTGAGCTCGCTGGGAAGACCCCACATCACCACCTGGCCGCTCTT
>VSDK01019011.1:500518-543866 GCA_009767595.1 Symbiodinium kawagutii
CGCTCTTCCCGGACGTCCAAAAATGGATCCGTTATGGATGATGTGGGGTTTGGTTGGCAACAGCTCCTTGGTAGGAGCACCTTGAGTGAATCAGTGATACCTTTAAAAAAAACATATGTGACATATATCAAAAAACTGAGTTGCCAACAACTAGTGGTTTGGATGATTTATAAATCATTACAGTACCAAGCCTAGGGATGCTGTTGATTAAGAACCACCTCAAGTACTCAAAAACCTCGTGATGCCTGGTGATGCGTGATCATCACATTGGTTGATTTGTGATCATCACATTGGTTGATTGATGACTAACACATTGATGAGAACTGGTAGGAACCAGAACGATGAATCACTCCCGTCAGTTGCCCTACAGTAGAACATGAATTGCACAAGGTATCTCCCCAAACCATGGCTTATAGGGTGGTGTTCAAGGGCCAACGAGTCTCTTCGCATGTGGTCGTAGGCAACACAGAGGGTGTAGCGAAGACAACAACAGCATTATACAAGGCCAGCGAGAACAACAGCACTGACAACAACAGCAACAACAGCAACAATGACGACGGCGACAACAACGACAACAACAACAACGACGACAACAACAACAACGACAACAACAACAACAACAACAACAACAACAACAACAACAACAACAACATCGATGACGAAATACAACCACCGAGACCCAGCGACCAGCAACCCCAGAAAATCTGTTGAGTCAACCACCACATTGGACCTGGTCCATTCCAAAGCTCAGCACGAAGGAACCACTGGCAGCAGCCAGTAGCGGCGCTGGAAGCACTACGGCGCTCAAGGTATCTCCAGTCCTCGCCATGACACCCGGGATGTGCGGTGAGCCTGGGAGAGCCTGCTCACCTACGACTGGCCTTTTGGGAGAGGAGAGCTCAACATTGGAAACAATTGATGAGGCCGGCGGAGGGCACCCAAAGCTCATGTTGGTTGATGATCTTTGCGGGTTGTACCGTAGAATCTGGTGGAAACTACCAGTCTTGTTAGACTGGTTGGCGAGTGAAATTGAGTGTCGTAGACATGGCACTCACGATTCAAAAGAGCAGATATGAGCTGGTGAGTAGGTGAGTAATTGTATTTCTGGATGAGGCTGGTTGCTTACGACACAACCATTCAATCAACTACTGAACATGACAATTTCAAAATTGGCGATTGAAAACATGTGTAGTCTCGCTCACTCTTAATCCGTTGTTTGTGCTCATTAGATGATCATCTTCAAATAGTCATCAATTCAGCATGTTTTACTCACATGTCGATGCTTGATGTGATCCACACCAGCCAAAAAATGCCAAAAGCCAATCACTTTGTTACAGAAAAGATGGGAAAAGTCACATTTTGGGGGGTCTGCCCTGACCGCTGCAACCAACCACCCAACCCTCGCCCCCGATTCTCCTCAGCCCAACATCACCAAGACAGCACTGCTGATCCAATTGATCCAAGCAGAGGCCAGTGGCAGCGTACCTTGGCTATGGGAAAAGGCAGCTGTTCCAAGAGATTTTGATCAGAAACGACAACCATTTATACACTTAAAATGGTACCAAAAATGGTTGGTGATGTAAGATTTAAGATTTAAGATATCTTAAAATTTAAGATTTAAGACATCTGATTCACTTAAGATTTAAGATGTCTTAAAATGGTAGGTGTATCAAACGGCAAATGTACCCAGAAGCCATAAAGGGTTGTCCATCTGCGACTACAGCTTGAGGTATAAAACACTTTTTGATACTGATATACTGTCTATCTTAAACTTTAAAGATCTTTAAATGGTTGTCCATACTATCAGTTGGTATTAAAGTGTTTTGCTGGCAGATACTGGGCTCATTTGGAAGTGGTTTGGGAGTACTCTATGGATTCACACAGAAGGATAGCTAGCAAGACTGGCAGTTTGGCATGCACAAATATTACCTCAAACCCACAGCTTGTTAGAACTCTGATCAACCGTAGGGATACACCAAGCTCACTACCTGTTCCAGGAACTCGCTGTGGTGTGTCTGAATCAGCCACTGAAAAACTCGTGGCTGGTTCATGCTAGGAAGATGATATTACACAAGAGTGCAGGAGACAAAAGAGCAAACAAAACAATCATAAGATATCATAAGTGGATATGTTCCACTTTTGTTTGGCCACTTAGTATTCTTATGAATCAGAATCAACAAGAAAACTGCTAGGGCCAAGACCAATATGGTTGGTTAACCGCATCCCAATGGCCAACTGTTGAAAAGTGTTTGATGATCTTGACGCTTCAATGACTGGTAGCTGGCTGTATGCTTAGCGCTTACCTGGCGGTCACAAATCTCCCACTGCCCAGAAACACCAAGCGCAGAAAGTCCACTTGCAGCGCTTCCTTCGCACGCGCGCGAAGGTGGTGGAGACGGCAGGATAGGGCCAACGACAAGGTCGCGGTGCGGCCGCTTGGCAAGGTCACGTGGAGTGCACCTGGCTTGGTGAAATGGTTTAGGGCTACCAGTTGAACAGTTGTGGAAGCAAAAGTTAGTTACAAGGTTAAGTGCCATGCATAGTTTTGGCAACTTGTGGCAACTGTGCAGGGCCACGGTTGCAGCTGGCTGTAGGCTATATATGATCTGGTGTCCTTTGCAAGTTCGCACTTTTACATATGTGGTTGGATGAGCTCTGCAGCAGCTGTCTTTGTCGCAGCAAAGCATGAAGCTCAAAGGTTGTCAAGGCCGGCTCTCCAAACATTTAACTTTATAAAGAAACCAACCGCAGATTGGTTCGGTGGGTTGGCGATGCCATGATTACAAACGGCTTTGAGAAGTGACCCACTCCCCTAAATAAACTCTGCGTCAGCAAAATCTTAAAAAGACATGAAATGGCCTTTCAACTTTTTCCTGGTGGTCAGGAGGACTGAAAATTGCAGCTACCCGTGAAACTTGCTTGGTGGAGGCAATTGCTGCGCGTGCAGTCTTAGTGCAGCCATCAACTGGGTAAGAAAACCATAGTCTATCATATATGTATACATAACCTGATTGAAAAAAGAGCGAACTCCAATGATTATTTCTTCGTAACGGGACAACTTGTTTGATAAAAAAGACTGACTGGATTTATACAGCAAAGAAACTTGGGGAATGTATGGGAATGTCAGACCTAAGCAGCGACAAGGCACAAACCTCCTCTCTGGCCGTCGGTGATCGCGACCGGTCTGTGCTGTCCGCGTCGGTGCCGTTGCGTTGCGCCATGGCGCCATGGGTCCGTGAAGGTCATGGCTGTGCCTATCCTTGTCCCTGGTGAAGATGAGGAGTGCTATGAATGGATTGCTTCTAAACTTGGCAAAGAATATTCAGAAGTCAAAAAAACTACGAAACTTCTTTGCTTCTATATACATTTGTGATTCTTGAAGTCAAAGGCCCCCACCTGTTTTGGAGGTTGTTGATGGCAGCTCAATGACATCGTCAAAGCTGCTAAAAGGAAGCTTCCTAATGGAGTTGTCACGACCCAGTAGCTCCACTGCCATTGGCATTGAGCCAGTTGGGAGGTGTAAATAAGTTCGGATGTCCATGTTGTGGGTAGATTTCATCACCCTTCCCATGAGATAGCTTCGAATGATTAAGAGACCACCTCTTTGGAGGCTCCGCTGGATGAAGGACCTACCTGAAGAGAGGCAATGACAAGGTGCGGTCAGCCATCAGTAGGGTATTTCTGGTCTGCCACTGGCCACCATCCAGACCATCAACTCATCCCAAAGCCGTTTGGGACTTCTACAACGCAGTGTCATGGGAGGGAACTCCACAGTAGCTCACTCGTCATACCGGTGCTCCCCGAGAAACACCTACACTCCACGGCGAGGCTTTGGACCACTTCGATTTCTCGCACTGTAAGGATGGTCACATCTCCCTCGGCGATTATTTCTGTAGGTACATGCAATGATCAGGAAAACTCCCAATGGTTCTGAATGATTCTGAAGGAAAATGGATGTCAAAGAAGTTGACCAGAGAGATGTGCTGACCATCGCACACTTGGCTCAGGCCGTTCGGGAAGAATCGCTGGGTGTCCCCAATTCATAGTGGCAAAGCAACCCAAGAGCTAAATGAACCCATGATACATATTAGATTGATGTGCCAACCCTGCGAAGTCCCACTGTTTGAATAGTGTTTGTGCCAATGCAACAACGACACATTCACAAGCACAACTAGTGAACTCTTGCTGGACAAGCTCATACAAAGTTGATTCAATGATATTTGGTTTTCGGAGACTGCACAAGTCTGCAGATACCAAACAAGGCTGCATACCACACCCAGGAGACCAAG
The DNA here is from genome assembly GCA_009767595.1 of Symbiodinium kawagutii. NCBI lineage: Eukaryota > Dinophyceae > Suessiales > Symbiodiniaceae > Symbiodinium > Symbiodinium kawagutii. Next base: position 504,808 of record VSDK01019011.1, read on the forward strand.
GGGCCCTATGGGGCCTTGTAAAAGTGATACTTCGCATTCCTCAGTGGCGCCGATGGATTCTTGCCAGCGTTCGGGGCAACCAAGCATGGTGCGACTTAGCTGCATGTTGTGATACCCAAAGTTGCCCATGCTGAACTGTGCGTCTGCAACAAAGGAACAACAACACCTGTTTTCAACCATGCCGATGCCATCATTCACTATATATGGAAGTGGTGAAGCCAACTGAAAATGGAGACCTGAATTCCATGTCAAATTACATGTTCAAAAAATAATGCACATACAATACATAAGCCTGAATATACCAATGATCCAAGATACATTAACATTGTTTCTATGAATTCATATATTTAAAAACATTCAAATGTGTCATTGATTTGAGAATTTTATGGTACTTCACCAGCGCAGAATCCTTCCCGACGACCGTTGCGTTCCCAGTGACTCATGCTCTTCTTGTCGCAGGTAGATGTTGCCAAGGCCCCACCTGCCCAAGGAGTTCTTTTTTTTGGTGGAACAATTGAACAAAAAATGCCGGGAACAAAACACAGATAGGTAGGAAGGCTGATAGATCGATAGGTAGATAGGTAGATAGATAGGTAGATAGATAGGTAGATAGATAGGTAGATAGATAGGTAGATAATGATAGATAGATGGAGTATGTGAGCCATGCTGCCATCAACTCATGCAACCATGGATCACGGATGATGGTCCCATCAGTTCCACCAGTTCGAGCTCCCGCAGTTATTGTTGGCCTGCGGGGGTAGGATGACCTGAGTCGTAAGTGGTGCTATTGGTTGGTAAGTTCAGAAACATTAAAGTGAAAGATCATTAGACCAATGCAACAGCTCTGAATGATGGATGGGTGATTTTCAATGGTGTATAATGACAATTTCTATACGTAAGATCATGACAGCCAATGACAGCCATTGAAATCACCAATCCACAAACACAGCAACCAAATATGACAATAATTGCGGTTTGATCATAATCCCCTAAGCCAATGGATCATGGAAACCAATTGATGGTCACTTAATAAAACTCCTCTCATTTCCTGGACCTGCAATCATTGCATGTATTAACTTATAAACCAAGGCAATAACAGAATCAGGATCGGAATCAAATCATGGAATATTATAAATATCCTTCATACCATTGATAATCCCCTAATCAGCAACTTCGATTAATGGATATTAATGGTATCCGTAGAATCCTTCGATTCCTCTGAAATGATGCATATCCGGATCTTGCGGATCTGGGAACCACCAGGTGATCCAAACGCTCTGGTGGTTTTAAACTCCCGTGACAAACCCCACGAACCCCACCCCTGGTTCGTCACTCTGATGGGTTCACTGGCAACTGGGTCTCCACGCCAAGCGTTGTAGTGGCGAGGATCCAAATTCAAAGCATTTTCGTACATTGCCACCGCCTGATCATGATGGTGGTGACGCTGCTCCCCTCACAAAGATGACACAAGTGTTGCCGGAAAATGTGGTATAATAAACATATTCCCGAAAATATGAGACATATTATATATCAATTCTGGTCATGTTCAATCATTTCGAAATATTTTGATCCCAGTAGTACTTAATAGTTCATTGGTAAGTCATTCATGATATCATTTTTCATTTTGAATGGGATGGCTAGGAACAACCATGTGCTTATGGCTTCTCAAGCTCCGTGGCAAATGAGCGGTGCACTTTTCATGGGTAGCACATCTTACAGGTGAATGAATATTCTCACAAATGGCTCTCAACAATCTCACAATCAGATCCAACGAGTGTGTCATAATTACTGATAATTCATGATGCAATCTACGCCCTCAGCAATAAAAAACAAATCCGGCAGTACATTTTGAACCCAGAGCCCAGTCAAAGCTGCTCCCTGAGCTATGACCCGCTGCCAAGCACTCCCCTGGTACCCCTCCCCAGCTGAACAAAGGCAGCACCAAGACAGGCTCTGCAAACTTCGGTTTCATAGCCCCCAAACTGTTGGCGTTGATCCAGATATGCGGCTACAGGTACGCCACGGCTACACGGTCAGCTGTTTGCCAGGTGGGTGGGAATTCTATGTGACAGAATAGGTGGCATTATCCCTAAAGTTGGACCCGTTAGTCTGTGTTTTGAAATGCCAGTTCGATGGTTCCAAACCTAGTGCCCAACAGAGTTGACTGACTAGATCTAGATGATGATGGTTCATTGTTTTGGCATCAAACCAGTCAAGCTTCTTGATTGTATTCTCATATCATGTTGTTGCAGTTCTTTTAATTACCGATACAACAGATATCATCAACTACCACAACTTTTTTGTTTTTTTTTTTCCGTTTTTAATTCTGAGCACTTAAGTGCAGCAAATACTTCAACAACAACAAGAAGAAGAACAAAAAACAATAACAAGAACGACAAGAGCATCAACAGCAGCAACAACAACAGCAACAACAACAACAACAACGACAACAACGACAACAACGACAACAACAAGAACAATAACAATAATAACAACAACAACGACAACAATAACACAAACAAAAACAATAACAACAACAAGAACAATAACAACAAGAAGAAGAAGAACAAGAAGAACACGAACAATAACAAGAACAACAACAACAACAACAACAACAAGAACAATAACAAGAACAATAACAAGAACAATAACAAGCACAACAACAAGAACAATAACAAGAACAATAACAAGCACAACAACAAGAACAAGAACAAGAAACAGACAAACCACCGGAACAACAGAGACAAGAACCACAATCAATTCCTGAGGATTCATCCAGCGGCACCTTATCAATCTTCTCGCAGGCCACAAATTCATGGCCACAGAGAGTATAGGCGTAAGTGAACGTGGAGTCCACCTGCAAGCTGTGACCCTGGTGGTGACCCTGGTGGTGACCCTGGTAACCCAGTGTACCCCCCAACAAGAACCAGAGTCAACCGTTAGGGGTTTATGACCACCATCAACCATTCACATCCATTCAGAAAGGCTTATGAACCAGCTATCCCTGGGGGTGATCACCTTTGGGTTGGTCACATAAAATCCCCATGATACAACGGAGGAGACTTTGGCAAATCTCAAGGAAATTCAGGACGCTCACATTTCGAAATGGATTCTTCTTCACTTTTTTAGGGATTTTGGTCTCAAATTTTCTGTATCAAGAACTTTGGCGATGCAATGATGGCAGCATCGCTGTGGGGCTGGTCTTGGTGTGATATCCAATGACATGTCAACCATGGCTGGTTTCAGAGAGACGTGGAGTAGGCAGCCCATTCCCATGCCATGAAGTGGCTCAAGTTGCAACATCTCAGTCAATTCCTATCCACCGGAACTGGGACGGGCATACCAACAACAGTTCTCCATCGCTGGTATCTCTCATGTTGTTGCTATAACATCAACAAACCATGAGTGGAGCAATATCATAGCTCTGGGACACAGGATGGCACATGTCACACTGAGTCACACTGCAATACCGTGCGTTTTCGTCGATTCGTCGGAATGCTTCAGATCTCACCATTCGCCCAATCCCGGCATCGCTGCACACCTGTATTGCCCTCTTGAAAAGTTTGATGGCTGCATCGTGCTCTTTCTGCAAACTGCACAGCCGCAGCCGCGAAGATCATTGCATCTCCAATCATTCAACATTCTGATTGGATACAGGGATATCAAACATGTGAAGGCAGGGATGATTCAGAAAATTTAAAAACATAGAGCAAATAGAGCACTTTACTGTAGCCAACTGTGGTACCATCGATAGCAGGTTCGATCATTCACCTTCAGTACTGCCTAGAATATCAGACGCTTGCAACCAAAAAGACTTGCCCCATCCGGAAATCAAAACAGCTGCACATCACAGAACCCTCAAAGTGTGCTGACCTTAGATCTTGCAACGGCGTGTTCCTATCCTACGAGTATTGAAGATATCCAACATGGAGCTCACAAAAGGTACGAATCACGGCGCGGGGCACACAGCCACCAGTTCCGGATCGCGCAAAAAGAAGTGAAGCAAATAGACTTAAGCCTGGAAAGGAATATGGTAAGGGTTGGGCATGCCACCGGTTGACTGCCGCTGATGCGATCCAGGACACACTGCATCCATGACACCAGATCCGTAGCCATAGGGCCACATCCAACAATTTATGGACACCCATACAGGTAGTCTACTCATCTGGATCATGTTGATCCCCGAAAATGCGCAAACATTGCCTAGTTGACTGCATCTCATTCAAATGAGCAAAAACAAAGCAAAGGTCTACTTTTTGGGGCAATCGCGGTTCTTTAGCGCCAAAAACTGCAGGACCATGCACCTGAAGCAATTGCCGACCACGCACCACACTTGTGGTTTGAGTCGATCCTGCGGACCACTTCTGAGGGATCAGGATCGGGTAGAAACAAGAACTTGGGCGTGTCTAGGCGTGAGACAAACATGTTTTAGATGAATGAGCATGGTGTAGATGTGGTTAGATGTAGTTATCTGATGATGGTGGTGATGATGATGATGATCATGATGGGATGTGAACTTCACCACTCGACGACCTTGGCATGGGGGATCCACTTGAACTGCTACACACTTGTTGTTCAATCCAAACGTGCATTGAATGTTTGAAACCATGTTGACATTCATTCTCACAAATGTGAACTTATGTACCCCTTCATGTGTGTACAACTCCTTAAACGTATGAAATGTCAATGTCAATCCCAACGCTACCCGTGACATGCTTTCGCACCACCAACCAAAAAAAGCCGATCAACCGATGAGGTTCGAGGATTACAGGCAGCACTGGTTGCACTCCACACCCACTAAGGTGAGAACAAGAGGCAACTACCAGTGAGAGTAGACATAAAATGATATCAGATGAGTGTATACTTCAATGATATCAAGTGGCTTAATCATGATACTAAGCATATCAAATGATATCAAATGGCTTATATAACCATATGGCTTAATCATGATATCAAATGGCTTGACCATGCAAATCGTACAATTAACGTGCCTCACAGTTGTTCACAACCAGCCGGTGGGTGCTGAGCAAGACGCCAGTACCCCAAATGTTCACCGCGGTAGGGTGGAAGCTCGGGCGCACCGCTGCGAGCTGTCTTGATGGACAGCTACGCAGGTTGCGCACCACTCAATCAGTTTTGAATACTGTAGTTGTCACTAGATTCAGCAAGGATCAGTTAATAGCTGATGATTATCATTGTACTGTAGTTATCACGTTCACTTATAATCATCAAAGTTATCACTATGACTATCACCATAATGACTATGAGTTACCCACTTGTACCTACCCCAAGCGGCTGTTTCTCACCTATCCCAACCGGGGGTTTGATGGTGACAGCACCTTCGCAATCGCTCCCTGGGCTCCCGAACCCATTGCAAACACTGCTGGGCCAATCGACCTAGACGACACGTGACAAGGGTGGTGCCCAATGGTTGGTCAGTAATGATGAACATGATCATGATATGGTTGATGAATTGTCAAACCAATGGTTGATCAACCGTGTATGAGCGTAAATAAGTGATGTTCAGTATTGTAGTTGTTGCTTCGCAATTGAAAACTGTTCGTTAACAAGTGGGATTCGTTTCATTGGTTATCAAATGTTCAGTTGATGTGGTTACCAAGTGGTAAAAAATGCAGCATTGTGGCAAATGATGCAAATGTCACTACTCAGCCAGTGTGGAGATGCCTCCACAATTGGGTTTGCTCAACCATGTGTATTCCCTCTCAAAACGAATGGCTCTTGAAACGCTGAACAAGGGGCACCTGCCATTTATGCGTATACCTAGGTGGTTCAAGCTGCTTGCCAGTCAATTTACACACTGAACATGTTTGATGCATGTCAGTATTTTGCGGGTTCCCAGGATGCCAACGCTGACTTATTGAGTCAATGACGCGCTGGCAGCTCTTTGGATCCTTGAATTTCGGAAACTTTGGGCAGTAATGAAGTGCATTCTGCCCTCTATCCGAGCATTGCCTCATCCTTGCTGAACTTCATTCTGCCTTTGTCCCTTGGGAATGGGACCAATAGAGAGTGACCAGTACGTCATGGCCAGTTGAAGATGTTTGTTGAAGGAAATCTCATATGAGCAACAGCTTTTATTTACAAATGAATTGGTTAGTCTTGGGGTGGAAATCGTTTCTCTAGAAAAAACAGGAATTTGCATGTAAAACGAGGTAGGAACATCTCGAGAACGAGGCTCCAGAACGAGGTAGGAATACTGGAGAACGAGGTAGGAACACCTCTCAATTTCTGTCAATTGAGCCAGACAATAAATAAAATCCATCGCTCATATGCATAAGTCTGAAATTGTGTAACATCCCGATTATGATTGGGGCCTTTGTGGATTTCTATGATACTTATCCAATCTTATCTAGGCAATCGTACGACCTAGATCTTTTTTTGCAGTCTGCGCAGGATCTGCCACAATTAAACCATTTACCAAGTTACATTCTGCAGTCTAAGCATCAACCGGTCAGCAGTCTCTTGAACGCCAAACATCATCATCATCATCATTATCATCATCATCATCATCATCATCATCATCATCATCATCAACATCATCATCATCATCATCATCATCATCATCATCATCATCATCATCATCATCATCATCATCATCATCATCATCACTATTCATCACCACTAATCCCAGTATCAACCCATATTCATCCCCGTCATTGGTGCTTCATCACACCGAACCTGATCAGCCTGGCAGCTAGTGCTTCCCGTAGGGCCCGGGCAAAGCTCCACATCACGGCGCAAGTGCCACAAAGCGGAAGAGTAGTATTCCAATCCTGTGGTGAAGCGAGGCTGCGAGCCACAAATGCCAAGCTCAGCAACCAGAGACTTCAGCAACGAGATTTCTATCTTTTTTGTCCATAGAAATGGATTCATGTTCAAAACCAGTTACCATTCACCTCTACCCCTGTGTGCAAGTGCATGCCATTGCGCGTTCTTTTGCGGATTGGGACAGCCGAGGACGAAACTCACGGTGATTGAGAAGATCTTTGAAACCCTTTGATAGCATGATGATTGTTGCTTTCCAGCTTCTTTGGCGCGCAAATCAGCTCTGTTGATTTTGTTGAGGTTTCCTTGGCAGGGCCAAAGGTCAGCATCCGCAAAGCTTCCCTGAGATTGCAAGATCAGTCCCCAAGTTGTCTTGGATCAAGGGAGCGACCATGCCGAGCCATGAGAAGCCCAGGGCTGGGAATGAGTTGAACCCGGAGTATGGGCATCAGAAAGCTGTGACATGCCATGACTTCGATTTTGTTGGCGCACATAGATCAGCTGGATGCATGCCTTACAAGAATTTTCGTTTTTTGGTTTTCTATGCTTTTTCTTAGATCTGGTCTTGGCAGATTTGATTTGGTTTTCGTATGGTGATCGGTGGGCTAGTGGTACTCTGAGCGCACAGACCATCCCAGTTGAGCGGTTCTGTCCTGTTGCTGAGCACTTAACTGCCTTGAATGATTGGAGGCAATGGTTGCCAACCATAGACATTTGCTGGTCAAGTTGATTGCCAGTTGACACTCAATGGCAAATGTATAATGCTCCTGTTGCAGCCGCCATAGCGTGAGATGGGACCACTGAAACAAATCTACATGCGTCTAAATCTGCCATATTCTGACAAATGCTTGTCTGATTTGAGCAGGTTTTAGACCTACAAGAAGAAATCACCAAAACACAGCAAGCCAACAAGCAAACAAACAACCAACCAACCAACCAAACAAACAGTACGGGCCGTAGCAATAGATTACATGGTTGCGCACTACGCCGCGACAGCCGGTGCCCCCAAACGGGTGGGTCAACGTCCCAACATATTGATCTACCGCCTCATGAGCATTCGCAAACTCAATGATCAGCCGACCTTTACGCGGGCTGCTCAGCTTATCAACTTCTGACGCGAATCTGACGCGGATCTTCTTGGTTCAACTGCGGAAATTGCTGAGAAAATTGTCAATCCGTTCCCCCCAACAACTTGTTCCAACAGAATCTGGAGTTCATGGTTCATGAACAGGTAGTATTGGTCACTCATAGCACCATGCTACGCATTCTATTGATTTAAGTTGTCAAGCGGTTGCTTCCATGATCACTTGAAACACTTTCAACACAGATGTTGCTCCGGCCCGCCTTCCACTCGGTAAGGTTCTACTCTCCATGCCTGGCCCAGTGAGAGAGCTGGAGGAAACCCCACGATGGTGTTCTCGGGTGCCCCCATAGCAACAACGGCTTCACCGCTAAACCTCTGCGCTCCCCAGCTGGTGGACAACAGTTGCTCGCCTGGCTGTAGGCCGTCTCCGACTTCTTATAGTCGGCAGACTCAAAGTAGCTCAACCTGGACAGGAGTGAATCCACCCGAGCGTGTCCTGCCAAGCACGAAGCTAACTTGATGCTTCGTTGAAAGGGTGCCAGTCCTGCGTCAATCTTTGATCATGATTTATTGACTTCATACAAGGGCCATGATGAACTTCCCCATATTACCTAACAACACCAGTGATTGAACAAACAAATCATGATATGGTCTGCTGCATTCTGTCCGTTGACTTTCACAGCCATGAAACCTGATGATCCCTGATGATGAACCCATAAGAACCCATGACTCACACAGTAGAACCACCACTCACATGGCTATGGGTCAAAACCCTTTACCCCTGTTTCCCCTACCATTTACCATTGTTTTCTCTATTATTGGTTGGTTATTATAAGCCATTGTTGGTTGCATCATATTGACCCATAGCCACATCCACTCAGCAGTTCCGCTTCAGCTCCCCAACCCAACAAGGTCCAGCACATAGCTTGTCTCGTAATGCCTGGCTGCGATTCGTCTTGGAGATGTGACAGGTATACATGAGTTCCTGCACTTGTGGTTTCCCGGTTCCCTTCCTACACATGCCATGATCTATGCTTGATTATCATTATCATTCATCCTTTTTCTTGGATCATTTGGAGGACCCCCATGCCTATGGACATGACCATGCACACCAGTTGGTTCTTTCCCCAAAGATCAACCGAAAGCTGGGGAACTCGAACGGCAGGCCTTTTCGGCAAAGAGGCAAGCTCCTGAACTGCTTGTTGACAATTGAAGCTGTGCCTTAAGCGGCACGGCTGCTCACTCCCAGTGGAGTCATTCTTTAAGTGGTGCGGAGATGCTGGACTTGTGGATGCCAGGCTGGACTTTCTTCCAGCCGGAGCTACTTGAACCAATGGCAAGAGCTACCCGTGGCGACCCCAAACATCTGCAATGATCTCGGGGCACCATGGCGGGTAGGAACTCAAAATTGACCAACCCGCCAGCCACCAACCAAGCAAGCAACGTAGCAACCAACCAAACAGTCAACCAGGCCACCAGCAATCATGGTCTGAGATACCAGACAGGGCATGAAGTGCAACTCCCAGCTTGCAAAGCAATGATGCCAAAGATAGCGACTGGCGTGAGCAAACCCATGATTCATGCGGGGGTGTCACTGGTCGGTAGTGCTATAAACATCTGGAAAGGCACATTTGGAACCCGATTTTGGATCTGTTCTGGATGCGCCCGCCCGGTTTTCTTAAATCAAACAAATAATGACTTTGGTAGGCAACTTGATGGCCAACTGGAAGAGAACGCGTCTTGGCGCGCGAATTCAGATGCTCTTGGTGAAACACGCCAGCAGTCAAGAGTTTCGCAAATGGGCTGGAGTCACCAGACACTTCGCTTGGGGAGAGCAACCAACTGCTGTGATCATAAGCAAATACTGGACTTGCAAATGGCTACTGAGGGAACGGTTCTGACTTATAGCTTGCAACGCTACCGCCCCACCCTATCCCTGAGAATACTCGCATGATCTCAAATGTAAATAAAATCGCATCTCCAAATTTAACCAAACACATCTGCAAATATAATCATAGGTGCACACGGTCTATGTGCGGCAACTGCCAAATATATTGCACATCCTGATTACAACCAATTGTGAGTGGCAAATTGTGATGTTAGGAACACATTTTGATCCATTTTGGATGCATACCAGTGAGAAATGCACTGAGGATCATCTAGGACCGCTCTGGGCAGCTGCGCTACGCTACCCCGCGCATCGTGACCTCGTTTGAGTTGCTGATGACACCATCCTGGCGTTGCGCGGTCCAGGGATGGTGGACCTTTCGCTGCTTGGATGGCCCTCAATTAGCAACTGGTGACTGATCATGAGAAGAGGGGCTAGATATGGCTATGGGTCAATATGAAGCAACCAATAATGGGGGATAATGACGGACAATAATAAGGGAAACAATGGTTAATGATAGGGAACCAGGGGTACCGAGTTTTGACCCACAGCCATATCTTCCAGGGTTTCCCTGGTTATATTCGAGTCATAACCCCAACGATGATACCCACGAAGATTCCGAACCTGACACCATGATTTATGCACAAGCCCAATCTTCAAAGATGGGTCCCGGCGCCGATCCCGACCTCACAATCACCCAAACAAGTTGATCATTCACAGTTCAAGCCATGGACAAACCTCCAAATTGATATCATCAAAGGTCGGCCTTGCAAAACTGGAACTTGGAAAAGCAAGCATTCATGCGAGTCCCTCAGCCATGCAGCAGCAAGCAGCTTCCCGACATAACCTGCTGGGCAATACTCCGCTTAGGTTTGTTCTGCGCGGACATATGCTTGGCTATCTAATTTGATTCTAAACTGCTATCCAATTCGTGCTGACCTTGAAATGAACATGTATGGTTGCCATGAAAATGATCCGCCGATGATAACGCTTCAGTACGGAACTTCACAAGGGCACACAAATAATCATTGCTGCTGCTGCTGATGATGATGACGATGATGATGATGCTGATGATGCTGATGATGATGATGATGATGATGATGATGATGATGATGATGATGATGATGATGAAAGTGTTCTTAACCTCATGTCTCATCAGAGTCAATTTCACACCTGACCCAGGTCCTGACCTATGCCACGGGCCCCCCCCAGTCCCAGGTCCCACCTGCGTGCTCGGCCGGCGCGGAGCCTCCTGGCACCCACCAAAAAGCTTCGCCGCGAAGTGTTGTGGGAGGTAATGAAGTCTCCAAACAACAAACAATAACCTCCCACTATTGTTGGGTAACAAGCATCATCATCTTGTTGGTTGATTTATGTTGATATTTCATGCTTTGGGATTCATATAGTTATATAACGCAGAGTAGTTGGTTGATTTCTTATGCTTGGATTCATACTTATGTATAACCATCTTTAAGCATCTCCCGTGATTTTGCAGGCTGAGGTTCGACCCGGTCCAAGAATACTATTTCAATCATCGAAGTAAGGCAGTAATGTGGTTGAAGACCACTCTGGCTGAACCCTACATCATTCAGTGTTCTTTGGATGTGTGGTATCCCTATTCTTGGTGGTCATGATCCACATGATTCTGCTTGGTCTCCCCACTTTTTTTGAACCCTCGATATTGTTGGTTGTATCCAAAATACTGCTGGTTGTATCGTGATCACCACGATTGTTGGTTTTTTGCCAACTTCAGTTTGTTGCAGCCCATTGTTGTTGGTCATGGCTGTCTAATCCCATCATTGCTGGTTGTTGTATATTACATCATTCCTGGTCTGTTTATGATATTCTATGGTTGTTGGTCGCTGCTGGCGATGTAGTTGGCTTGGTTCTGCCATCAAAGCTATGCCAAACCAAGTGGTCTGATTCTTCACCAACCTTCGGGCTCCTACGGCTCAGTGTATATCATGTTTCAGGATCAAAGTGATTCAAATATCTGATGAATTGATCATGGTTTCGGATTGAAGTATCTTAACTGATGAAACTGATAACAAAAAAAGTACGCAAAGTACAGTATCTCCTTTGGGACAAACAACTCAGAGTCTGCGCAAATCGTGCTCGAATGGCTTGATTGGGACTTGAATCTCCGAGCAATGAAGAGGAAGTACAAAGGTCATCATGGTACATGCAAACGGTGTCACAACATGTACTCAAACCAATCTAATGCATGTACAGGTGAATATATCATGGATTCGATGATATAATACATAGCTGGTGACAAATCAACACAAGCATTGCTAGCAGCTCAAGTGGAAACAACTGACAAAGGCTGGAGCAGTCCCTGCCTTGTTTCCAAACCGCTAGGCCAAATCAATCACATCTAAGAGCTAACCATCACTGGTGGGTGTTAACAAGCTAGGAAACAAAAATAATCATTGACATCCATCATTGCTGATGGGTCGCTAAAAGCTCATGAGCAGTTGCAAACCACTTTTTGTCAAGTGTTTGTATGCTTGTATGAAAATGGTTGATACTGAGAAATAACGATCATTGATACTACTGTGCATCACGACTAAAAATCATTTATTTCGAAAAATACATGGTCATCCAAAGTCAATCCTCATTGGTTGTTTTATGATTGATACCATTGTGACGCATCAATAAGGATCGATAATTGTTTAACCCCTCATTGCATCGTTAAGCACGGTTTCCCATTGTAAATGCTAGTCGTTGCCAATGATAACATATACTTACTATTGATATCATTATTTCATTGTCAAATTGACTGTATCACAACACTAATCATCGTCAATCATTGTAAACCGCCGTGAGGCCTATCATGGTTAAGCGTTAATACTATTCTCAAGCATCCACCCGGGGTAGGTGGGGTTGATCATTGCTCACCACCACTGTTGAGGATAATTGTTTTTCTACCGCTGATATCATTGCTAATTCTTGTTGACCATTCCTAAACCATTGTTAAGTCAAACCATTGTTCACCATTGTTCAACCATTGTTCAACCATTGTTCACCATTGTTCAACCATCGTTCACCATTGTCAACCCTTAGTCCCTTAGTTCACCATTTCGAAAATGGTTGTTAATCCTTATCAAATCATCCACGAGGCCACACCAAGCCCGCTCACCTTCCCCTCGGTGCGGCTGTGCCAACTCTCCCGCCGGTCCTACAGCGCAGCTATACCCACTAATGGTTGATAATAGGGGACATTTAATGAGCAACAATGGTAAGGGATATACCAACCATATGGTGGTTTCTCAAGGTAGAGAACTAAAATAGTTATTCTAAATGGGTAATAAATGATGATCTTGGGGGGTCCGCTGGCGTGAGAAACACCGAACTGGCAATCTTTGTGTGGGATGTGAAGTGAAGTGGTAACGCGTTTTGGTGCAAAGCTATGTGCAACATAGTGTATCATATTGTCATTGTGTTAGGAGCATGTACATGTCAGGCATACGATATACAAATGTTCAGAGATGCATTTCAATGCTCGTGTAAATACCTGGATACGCGTCTTAATACATGGATATGTACACAATAAACGATACATGTTGCATTTAGCACAAAGACATGCATACATCGAAACAGTCTACAAATGCAATACGTCGACCAAAATGGGCTACATGTCCACAATCGCCCTAGCACTATGCACATTGTCGGTTCCCTAATTCTAAGATTCATGAACACCAGCTGGCTGGCTGGTTGCTTGTACCCCCTACGGCCCTACAACAGCACCGGCTGTATCCCTGCGAGCCACAGCTGGCTTCCTGGATGCTCAGCAGACTGACTCTGAATTTCCCACACCATTGAAGCCCTTGTGAAAAGAACGGCAACCCTCTCTGAATTACACTGTGAGTGTAGTAAAGAGCGGCAACCCTTGTGAAACCAGATCCATTTCAAGTGATATGCAGCCCATTCACTCATAGTTTCGATCGCCGAAAACCACCGGGTCTCACGTTTGGGAAACCAGAAATGGATGACTTCCCCATGGCTTGTGACACAAGCACCGCTTTTCTTTCAGTAGGATGTGGATCAACACAAATCAGCCTTGGCACCACTCAGGAAATCCAAAATGGATGGTTTGCACATCAAGCCAGATTGTTGGACCCTTGCTTTGTAGTTTACCCAACTAAAAAATCATTGTGTTTGGCAATGATCCATCAAGTATTTCTTGTCTATCCTTGTCTTACTTCTGAATTATGCGCTATAAAATTGTCAAATTGTCATTTGCACCTTGGCGATTGTAAGCCGTTGCATAAAGCCTCATCAATGACCTACAAAAAATCAAGTCCGACACGCGCAGCAACCCCGACATGGCCATTGGTTTCAGTATTGAAAGACATCATTTATTGGTGGTGGCTTGGTACGGTGCCCATGAATCATCAACCACTATTGTACAACCACCTGCTGATCATTTTTCAGCCATCACACCCAATATCAACCATCAGTATCACTGAAGGATAACGAAAACGATCAACTTACCAACACAAAACCATCAATTGACCATCCTGAACCGTTCTGAATCACTATGGATGCTGGATCCACCCATTCTCACTCTGGAATCCCTTGGGACGCCCTGGGCCCCCGTGCCCCTCGGCGATTGAGACCAACCTTCATGTCGCCTCGGGCCTTGCTGGAACAGGATCTGGTCATTGGCTGGTCCCAACATGGTGTGATGGGGAAACAAGTCGGTAACAAATATAGGTGAAGAGTGGTGGGTATAGCCCCTATCAACGAACCATCCGAAATCTTGCCATCCGAAAGCTTGGAGAAAATAAAACGTGTTTAGAAACGCCAACTGGTTACTACACATGGTAAAGGCAATCATGGTGATACAAGTATCTGGGGTAATGGTTAAAGATCATGGTTGTTTTAGCAAATGGTGTAATGAACATGATGTTCGTAATAAAAGCGCATGGTGATATTTTGGAAACATGAAGGTATCATGAATAGCGCCACCGCTATAATATAACATGAGTGTAAAATCATTTGATGATAATAATTCTATTGATATATGTGTTTAAACTTTCATGATTAATTAAAAGGTATTGTAGCTTGAACATGGATCAAGTGTGGTACATTATTCATTGGGTAGAATCGAAGAATGGTATTCAAAAACTAGTTTGATGTTCTTACCAATGATATCTCACTTGTAGTGGTCCAATGATGTCCAATGTGCATATTGTTGATGTAATCGCAGCTTGCTTTGAGGGGTATAACTGGGCAAAGCGGTGATAAATGTGGGTATCATGGGTTTGTGGTGATACAACTTAGTGTGATGATAATCATCGCGAGATACCTGTAGGTGTATTGGTGATTCCATGGTCAGAACTGCATGAAAGGGCCACGCTGATGAGCAAACCATGGAGGTATCCGCCTATCAACTCTGTCGGGGTATGCATGATGGGATTGATGATGGTATGGCCATGAATCATAGCCACAACCAAGAAAGTGTACATTAGTTCACATTCCAACCAACCAAAGGATATATCCATTGTTGGTGATCTACAAGTCCTTGTCACATTCAAAGTCGGTTGTTGTTACTGCAAATAACAATTTGGTTGTTTCTCAAGTGGTAGGGGTACCTATAAATCATACAATATCAACCATTCATAACAACATTGGATGATTTGATATTCATGGTAGCAATTGCTATTTATTCATAAAGGTATCTTATAACAACTTTATAGCAATATATACCATTTACAGCAATAAAGCCATCCCTAGCTTTGGGCTTTCGTATGGCTTCAGAACCCCCTGGGGATGGTAGTTTTGTGCGTGCGGCCACCGGGTCCGTTCCTAGGTGCCGAGGGGCTGCGGGTGCTGGTCCCCTGGAGGGCGAGGTGCGGCTCCTTGGAAGCGCATGGTCACTGAACCAATGGGTGGTTAGTTGTTGGTTCGGGATGGCTATGAATTGTGATGTATGAATGGTTGTGTCTGGTGATGGTTATATAATATGAATGGTTATGAATGGTTATGAATGGTTATAAATGGTTATGAATGGTTATGAATGGTTATGAATGGTCGGTTAGAGATGGTCAGTGGCTGGTAGATATTTGCAAATGGTTTTGAATGGTTAAAGGATAATTATTGATGTTTATTGATTATTGTTGATATGTTCTTGATGGCTAATAATCAGTTGGGCAATAGTTTATATAATGATAGCTATTTTATAATGGTTCTCAATGGTTGATGATCATTTGGATATTGGTTGGCAATGATCACTATCCAACTATGGTTCTTAATGGTTAATAATTAGTTTGATGGTTGTTGCATAATAGTTGGATAATAGATTTGTTTACAGCAAAGATCTTGATCATTAGGAAACATCAATGCTTGGCTGAATCATGGGAAAAAACAATAACGGTTGGCAATGATCACTGGTGATGGTGTGAAATGATCGAGATGAAGTCACCCTGCCAGCGCTGCTGTCCCTTGATGCACGCCAGTTTTTCAGCCTGGGTCAGTCGCAAACGCACTGAGAGTAGGCGAAGAGTACCATGCGCAGGTTGACCTCGGATTGGCCGGGAAGCATAGCACAGCCTGTATTGCGGAGCTGTGCTAAGCCATGGCTTTGGAAGACCAGAATCCAGCTCAGAAAAAACACACAGTTTCTTAAACATCATCATTTTGGGATGCTTCCATGTAAACGCGTTGACGGAGAACTCATATCTGCCTACTTTACTCAGGTGTTGCTGGATGAAGTTAATCGTCGCAACTGAACTGAATGAAACAGATCATGGTTGTTGTCCCTGGTGCCATGTAGTTTGCATTCATCTGCACAGCCTCAAACCGCTCCACTATTGAAAAACAAACACTGGATAGCACTGGCTCTCTACCAGCCCGCCAGCTGGCAACAGCCGTCCATTCAGGATGCCACTGTTTCAAAGAACGCCAAAGCATATAGTTGGCACACGCACTAGTCATGGTGGTCACCACCCAGTATTCTTCATCATTGTCAAACATGATGCTAGAAGTGTCAATTGACCAAGTTTGGATAAGTTTGGCATCATTTCTGACCATGTCACGCATTAATGTCATCATTCCCAGCACCAGCCCAGCTCCGCCAAGTCCACTTCCAGGCTTGGCTGCTCCTGCCCAGCGACCAGAAAGGCTGTGCTGCCCACCAGCAGGCAGCCCTGCAACAAGCGCAGCGCTGTGGCGCCACCGACCTGTGAAGGGCACCATGACTGAGCTGCGCACCCCTTGTGGATCCCGGTGGATCCCCCCAAAATCCTAGAGATACAAAGCCTTTCAGCCTTTCAACTGTAGCCAGCTCTAGAAACTACAGTGACCCATGTGTTGGGATACTGCAGTGACCCATGTTGCCATTTGTGACCACACCAGGGCCAACCATTCGAACGTGAAGAATTGGATGTGTGACACTGTATCGGCGATGGTATCTTTGCTGTTCTTTCTTTAAAGGATGCTGCTGGTGAACTGAGCCACAACTGATGAGCTGCAAAGCCGAGAAAAGTTGCTGTTCACCTTTCCAGTCCCTGCCACCAAGTAGCCCATTCACTGAGGGAGGCAGAGAGGTAACACAAGGCGCCAAGTGCAGCTACGGCGAAAGATGACCAGTGCCAACGATGGTTCTCCTGCTTGGCCCTCTGTAGGACCCCATAGAAATATCCATAGTACTGATGCTTACAATTGTTGGGCATGCATGAGACTGGCCTTAAACTCTATGTACAATACTGTAAATACAATACTGTATAGCATATCTGTTTACATAGGTAAATGCATAAAATCTTTAATTATATATAATCATCTATATGTACTTTTTGATGATATAGTCACTTGACGTTTACTCCCAAAGACCTAAAGGGCTAGTGGATTCTGGGATGATCCAAGAACGCATTTGATTGAACACCAGATTGTGAAAACATCAGGGTTCAAACCCACAGGCATCTTATGAGTGAACGGTCCTCAGGAACAATCGCAAAGCAACATCGTTGCCTGCATCGTAATCTGCTCACAAGACTTGTACGAACTACGAAGTGTTCAAGGTAGAACCCAGCCAATTACTCGCAAAGTGATTGCATGCCTCTACATTACTGCAAGCGATGGCATTACTTGGATCTGGGAATCCTCACCATGTGAAAAATGAGGCATGGAAGGAACCCTGGTTGGTCCGTCGGCTGGTTGATTGATAGGCCATTAGCAGAGTTCAACTGATTTGCGATCCGGAAGATGTTACTGAGAATGGTCCAATCCCAAAGAAACTGAATGAGATGCTGTAAAGAATGCTGTCCCCCAATTGTGTTTGATCTAACCATAGTTAATTGTCTTATTGACCCACTTCTGGTAGATATAACCATAGTTAATTCGCTTATTTATGTACTAACTTGTAACTAGGGGGCATCACTATGTAGGCTATGCTACTCATGCCTCCACCATCACCACCCGGTCCTGCTGTAGCCTTCGGTAGCTGTGCAACAAAGAGAGCTCCAGGCACAAACAGCAGCAGGGCAGCATCCTTAGAACCCGCAACGGGGGCCTTGAACCTGGAAATCATAGGGAAGCTTTAAACATCAAACTCCACCTTTTGATCGGCTTGTCAATCACAAATGGGGTCACAAGCTTGCGAATCATCTCAATGTGCGAATCATGAACCTGCTGGTTCCTACCACAGTTCTTTGGTGTTGGTTGCCTACTGTAAAGGTAAATGGAAGCATAGGGATGGATTCGAAAAGAAAAGACCTATCCGCAGAACGAAGAGAGGTACCATGGCATCATCAAATCTTAATCACCTCAACCGCCCCAAGGCGGTGCTTTCAACGCCACTATTGATGAAGGTCATGATCAAACCAATTTGTGGCTATGGTTGTCAATGACTCTCAAGAAACTTAGACCTAGTAATTACTGCAGTTATTAATGGTCATTCACCGTTCATTAACAACTAATGATCATCAAGCCAATGAGTATGGCCAGCAAGTAACCATTGATAATCATAGCAATGCAAACCATTAACATCCATGAGCTATTAACATCTATCAACCACTATATAAATAACAGTTATGCATGGGCAAAAGCAAACAAAAATGATTAGTGGCTAAGCATCATTGGCTGACATGTTCATGGCTTCCAGCCATCTTCATCCAAGTGACCCGAGCCCCGGCTTTTCTGCCACGTCTTTCTGCAAACGTCCAAGAAAAGCCAGCAGGACTAGTGCTCCCAGCAGCATCCAGCAGGCTAACCTGAGGATTGGCTGAGAGAAGTCTAGGTACTCCATGAATAGAATACACAGGCGGCTGACTCATGCTGAATCATGCTGATAGTAAGTTGCTATAGCCAACAACACTCTGGATACAAGTACAGCATCGTCCAACCGGAATGGCAAGTGGGGTACTGCAACCGGTCCAAAACTCTCGGAACAATATCGTTGACAAACTCAAATGCAGAGTCGATTGCGGTTGGGATGTGGAGAGACAACTATGACTTTAGCCTGCAACAAAAATCAGTATCCAAACAAGCTACAATATTTGCACAACTGCCATCAGAGCCAACGCAGAAATCCGCAAGATCGGGCCAACAAAACATCAAAGCACTCCACGCCATTCCTTGAATCATGTTAGAGCATGTTAGAGCTACTTGGGCAATCTTGGGCGAGCGCAGTCGGAATCCATGCGAATCCTGCTTCTTGATTCCGCGAAGAAATGCACAGCTAGTGGATGGTAAAGAGGACAGGCAACTGCACCTAGTGAGCAACATGGTAGGTCATCCAGACCTGGTCTACATCAATGTCATCAGCATTATCACTGAATAACAGCAGCGGATGATCAGATGTGGCGTCATTTCAAGTATCACTTGATTTCTCTTCATGGCAATCCAAATCGTTTGGATGATCGTTGCCGGTGAACATCATTACCATGGGTACAGTATGGTAATAACCCATGTCATAGTCACTGTCACTGAAATTCACCCTGACATCATAGTCACTGTCATTGTAACTCACCCTGACAGAAAACGAAATCATTTGTCCTCCTTATGTTTGATTAGCATGATGCCACTGTCAATGATAGGCAAACATCAGCCTCCATCAAAGAGTCATCTTGACCATCTTTACTCGTTGTTGTCATGATCAGCATGATATGATCGATCACTACTGTAACTCTAAGTATGAATCACTGCCCTTCCGATAGCCGAAACAATAATCACAACGTGTCTCCAATGAAGCAATCAGCCACCACCACCGCCACCATCGTCACCACCACCACCACCACCACCACCACCACCACCACAACCACCTCTTTCTGCTGCCAGGCATCCATCCATTTGGGTCCTCCGGGATCTCCCGAGGAATTCGATGAAAACCTTGAAAGAAACCACCGGACCTCAGCCACTGAAAAAAAGATGAGGTACATTGATACATAGCTGTTTACATATCCCAGATCTTCCATGCATATCCATGCATGGTATATTTACGTACATTTGGGTAATGTTAGAGGTAAATGATGCCCAAAAAAAAGCATACCTGGAGCATCTGGGCACAGGTATCTACACACAAAAAACTACATGCACAAAGAATCAGAAAGATCTATTACAATGCACGCCTATATGCACTATAAAGATTGCAAAATATGCAACCACACAATTAGGAATTCAGTTCAATCATGTGGGTGCCCGCAATTTCGAAACCATGATGGTATCTTCATGCCAGTTTTTACATATATGTATATGTATATGTATATAAATATATATATATATATATATTTAAACACATAATATGATGTAACATACTTAGATGCTAGCGAGGAACATTTCTATTGGATGATAAACGGCAAAGATGAGCGGCCCGTCCATAGGGCTATTAGTGCCAGCATTTGGCGTGAGGAAAACCACATCATTAGTGGCTGACTCGGTAATCCTTGATTTAGTCAACAACCATTAGTTCACTACAACCAAGTCAATGGTTGTTGACTAATGGTTGATTGAATTTGCACCAAATGGTAATCCTTGATTTATCAGCAAATTCAATCAACCATTACTTCACTACCAGTAGCTGATGCAAGGTATATATTGGGTATGCACTTTTTGTACATGTAACAACTATATCTGAGATGTATGTTACCATTGATGTATATACATTGATCGAAACATACAAGTAAATAGCATTCTGCATTTGTGTCCACATTGTGCACGCGCAAACAGGCCGACCCTGCGTGGCCCCACAATGCTCTTACAATATCTAAACCCAATGCAACAGTCAAGCTACGGCAACTTATTCTCACCGGAAAGCTAACAAAAATATTGACGCAAGAACAGGGACATGACGAATCTGAATCATAGAACCTACCCAAATATGAATTTAGACCTTGCTTCCGATCCACCAATGACACACCTAATGGCTTCATGGGCCCCAGTGGGAACCCCGAGGTGTCTCCTGGGGTCAGGCACCCAGTGGGCGCACCTAGGTGTCGCCAAGCATCTCCAGCTTCGGTCGCCGTGCGCCCAGCAGAAGCCCGCAGCAACTGAGCGCTGCTGTGCCAATGGCAGCAGGGCCCTGGAGCCTGAGAAATGCCAAGCAGCGATAGCGAATGGATGAGCTTCAGGAATGGATGGCTAATGGTTGAATCATGTTGAATCTATCCATGTTTTTGAATGCTTCAGGAATGGTTCAAATGATTGCTGAATGAATGATGAATTTTGAGTGAATGGTTGATGGATGTTAATTGTTGATTAGTGGATGATTATGAATGGATGTTGAATGCTGAATGAATGGTTTATGATTGCTCAGTGGATGGCTAATGGCTGATCAGTGGATGTTTTTTGAATGTTTGGTGGCTGGTCATGGAATGCTGAATGAATGATTCTGGAATGCTTAGTGGATGGTTGATGAATGCTTAGATTACTTGATGGTCATTGAATGCTTGGTGGATGGTGAGTGAATGCTTGGTGGATGGTCAATGGCTCATCAGTGATTGGTCATTGAATGCTTGGTGAATGGCTATTGAATGCTGAATGAATGATTAGTGAATACTTAGTGCATGGTTGATGAATGCTTAGTGGATGGTTAATGGCTGATTAGCGGACGGTTACTGGTGTTTGGCTAGGTGTTTGATGTGGAAAGATAAACTAGTGACGATACAAGTTTGTCGATCCTGGCCAATCTGAAACTGAACGTCCAGAAATTGTGATACCTCAAGCTATGATTGATTACCCTGTGATAAGTATCATCGCTTTGGAACGGTTGGGGGTACACACTTTTTGCTCACGAAGCACCGGACAACCAATGGCTATGGCGCTGTCACTACCACGGGGTGCATGACAAACGCTCCCAAGTTTTGGGTGGATCACAACATAGAACCTCGGTACAGCCAACAGCCAGGCGCATATTCTGCGCTTCCGCAACCGAAGCATCCTAATATCGTTGACTGTCAACGTCCTATCACCACCATGGTCGAACCATCAGCATCTTTCAACCCAAGTGCGATCAAGGTGTTCACAACTGCTGGGTAGTGGCAGCCATCCAACTACGAATGGATCGCCAAAGCACAGTGGCAGCTGCAGCACCGGCATTCCCAAGATCAAGCTCCAGCGTGGCAGCTCGAAAAATCCATGCAACCTGCAGGAGGAGGGGGGAGTGTCAGCACCTAACAGGCGATCCACCGCGAAACTCTTCACAGGTTCATGGATAGGCGTTGAAGCATGCCATTCACCCGGGTTTGGTCCACCACCACCACCACCATCACCACCACCAACAACAACACCGCCATCACCAGCATCGTTATCATCATCATAATCATCATCATCATCATCATCATCATCATCATCATCATCATCATCATCATCATCATCATCACCGTACAAAAATGGCGGTGGTGTGTTTGCGCGGAAGAATCTGGTGAAGAAACATCCCAAGAGCACGATAGTAGCGCAGTTCGCTTGGATGTCAGACTTCCAATTATGAATGTTGGTCTCGACACATGGCCAACTAAATACTGTCATCAAAACACACCAAGCAGAACACTACCACAACAACCTCGAGACACCACAACTACAACCAACAACAACTTATGTCTCAAGGACAACAACAGCAACAACAACAACAACAAAAACAGCGGCTCGCTTTCACTGCCAAGGGGCCGTCCCCAAACAAATCCAGCAACGGTGCTACACATCTCTGGAACGCCTCAGGTGGCGCTTAGCTGAGAATCCGGGTGGCCATCAAGCGCTGCTGGCCAAACCATACTGGTTGGAGGATGTTGGAGGTTAGTTCCTGGTTGGCATCATATTATCCCCATCTTCACGGTTCATCAAAGGAAAAGCTGTCATGACTGGTCGAATGCAATCGGGAATTTCAGCAACAATCGGACATAATCATGGACACTATGTGACTGATACGACATGGTGCTCTTGACAAATCTTGCGGATGTATCTCAGCAGCCCGTCAGCCCATCCGAACACATAAGGAACTAATATGAGGAAAGGAATAGTCCTTATCATCCATGATCTACTCAATTCCCAAGCTGTGCAATCACGTAATTAACGTTCGTTATTCTCTGATATTCCAAGTTTCAACAGTTGATCATCCTCATATCCACAGTTATCAAAATAGATGATTCAATGTTCCAATTTCGTGTTTGCTGGTGGATCATGATGAGTGGATGGCATTGATGGATGCTTCGTGCATGGCTGCGCCCCAACGTCACCGTGTAGCCATGGCACCCAAGACGTCACACCATTGCCCCGCACCCCAGGCTACGCAGAGCGCCAGCAGAAAGGCTCCTCTGGGAGGTCTCATGACATCACCTGGCGTCAACAACCAGCCGTGGCGAGAAGCAAAATGGTGAGCTACACTGGGGACTCTGGTGGTTTTTTTGCTGGTTGGTACCAGGGTTGTTATTAGAAAAGCTGGGTTGCTACAGTAACTTCTTTTAAAAGCTGGTTTACCAACACATATTATGGAAGACAGGGGTTGGCAATGTGTTGGTATTAAGAGTTGGTGAACCCAGTTTTGAATATTCAACATGAAAATAATGGTCAAGTAATCGGAATGATGGGCAGTAATTCTGCACCTTCAACTCATTGGCGCCCATTTCAGTCAAGTTCAATGCTCAATTCACACAGTGGAACTGACCATTCTAATCAACTTATGATGATTTGATGAAATAACCAGTCATTCATTAATTACCATCACAATTGTGGAATATGTTGTGTAGTTAACTGACCATCATTGGAATCTCAAGTCCACAATTGCGATGTTGGTTCAATAAGACTGGCTATTTCATGGTGTCTTTTGATGACTAGATGCTGTATTGCAGCAATGCCACCTGACAGGCTCATTTGTATATCCACATTTGCGGTATTTCCAGAATTGGGTAGGTCACACCCTGCATGAGACCTTACACAGATGCGTGGGACCATGCAGGATCCAGAAATGATGGGTAAACCATCACAGGGTATTGGACAAAATTTGATCATGTCCGAAAGGTCATCGGCAATTAGGGTGGGCCACCTATCGCTTCTGCATGCTCTGTATCTGCGTCTCTTGCCAATGAGAGGTATCCGTTACTGGGTGGGCCCCTGCTGGTTTTGAACACATTTGTAACCCCAAGACAGGACCAATCCCAAATGTTCATTCCCAATCTTGTGGGTTGCTCACATGACTACAGCACAGCCAGCCCTGGAAATCCGTCAAACTCTCACATGCACAGTTACCTCCAATCATCCAGGAACAGCGCTTTGCCCCGCAACTGGCTCTGCCAAATGCTCCAAGATACCATATAAAAGTTTCCATCCACCGAATTCCATCTCATCTTCTTCGTCTCCTAGGACAGCTCTGCAGCTGGCCAATCATCAACCCTTGTGCTAATCATTGTGCACTGCTTAGGTGACTTCATAGAGTGGGGTACCCCCAAGTCATTGCGTCATTGCTTTGCCTCCAAGTCAGAAACAAGTTCATTCTTGAGTGCGAGCAACTACAGTATACCCAAATGGCAAGCTAATGCGAGCTGGACCATAGAAATACTCTCAACTACTGGGTGTCCTACTGGCAGTGCCCCTTGTCATGATGACAATTTCAAGCAAATGCCTATAGTTCCAATCCATACCTTTTGGTTGAGTTGAGGCAACTCTGAGAAAAGAAAAGTATTACAAGGCGTTTGTATAAAATGGTGACAGTATTGAAACCAGTCAACCAGCTAGTCAGCCCACATATGAATGAGCTGAATTGGTGGTAGCTACCTTTTTGTAGTCTGAGTATCTCTTCGCCATGATTCTCTGTACCCCAACTCCACAATTCAATGGGGTTGTTCATGCCTGTGTGCCACCACTTACGCACGAATCCTGGAAGTATACGATGGCACGATATCAAACCCATATTGTTGGTAAGCATGCGCAATCGTTGAACTACCCGGGTCCCAATGATACACTTTGGCCAACCACACAAGACATACCAATCATGAACCATCAGCCCGGCAGATTCCAAATAAGCGGACTTATCACCCGTACATAGCCTCCAACAAATGGCCATATAGCCTCCAGCCACTATGGTTATGCATATCCCCACCCTTGCACGGCGGCCGCTCGCCTGTAGTTGCTGGGACGAGATGTAGGCAAAGAAGCAGGGCAGCACCTACCCAAGTGTTTGAACGTCGCAACCGTTGCAACGCAGCACATGCAGAGTTGCAAAAAATCACCCACTTGACTCTGACTTGCGTCTGGCAACATATTTCCAGTCATCCTTCTGCATTTTGAGGACAACCATCAGTCACCATGATCAGCTAGCTTAATGAACAGCATGAGCCCTTATCAACATAGCTACATAGCTATCATTAGCTGATGTATCAACATGAGCCCTTATCAGCTAATGGTAGCTATGTATCAACAATCTTCACATTGCTACATAGCTATCATTAGCGCCACCACCAGCTTAACGACCATCCCTAAGCATCATCACTGACCATACCATTGATCAACCATCACTGACCATCATCCATCACCAACATCAATGATAGGCACTTGAGCTTGTTACTAAGCCATCACCAACCATCAACATCCCAACCAACAGTCATCATGCATCACCATTTATCAACCATTTATCAACCATGATCAACCATGATCAACCAGCACTAACTGTTGTCATCCAACCATCACTGACCATCATCATCCATCACCAACCAGCTTAGTAACAAGCTCCATGACCAACCCCCAACGGCAGCACCGTGGCATCGCACCTGGGAGCAACGGCAGTGCCAGCTCTGGAGGCAAGCGCCGAAGCTGTCGCAGCTCACAGTGACCTGCAACGTAAGGGGCGGCTGCCGGCGACCTGCAGCTGGGGAGACATGACGAGAAAAGACCTGAAAAATGACGAAAGCTGGATGATGATGATGATGATGATGATGATTATGAAAAATGAACCCAGCTAATTGATGAAAAATGATGATTATTATGAATTATGATCCCGGTTGATGGTGATTATGATTCCGGTTGATGATTATTAGATGATTATTATTGAGCTGGTTGATGATTATTATTTAGCTGGTTGATGAGGATAATCAAGCTGGTTGATGAAGGTTAATAATGTTTGGACCATCGTTGATGGTGGTTGACAAGCTGGATGATGATGGTCAATGATGATTAAACTGCTTGATGATGGTGATTAACCTGCTTAATGCAGGTTGATAATGCCTGACAATGGTTGATTCTGCGGGTTGAGGCGCAACATGTCACTGTCTGCCTCACCACGACTCCCGGTCACAGGTGGATGGGGAATGGGGTCTTTTTCCGAGCAAATCACTGACAAGGATTGATGATGGTGATGGTTGATGATGGTGATGGTTGATGATGGTCGATGATATTTGCTACTCTGGTTTGTGATGGTTACAAATGGTTGATGATTCCTTATCGAGTTGGCTAATAAAGGTGAATTAGGTGAAACCCAAATAATGATCTCTGTAAGGCTATATTCATATCAAGTGATGACTAGTGACAAATGATGGGAAATAATGCTCTGCTTGAGGGCATTGAGCTGGTTATTCATGACAGCAATGGTATATAATTGAGCATGAATCATGATTATTAATGATGGTTAAACATGTTGTTTATCTTTGCTTTAAACAATTTTATAGTTTTCACGTCACCACATATGCTTATGATGCTGATGATGGTTGTTCATGGTCAATGTTGGTGAAGATTCATGACGATGAATGATGATGCCTGATGAGGGAGTAATCTGCCACTATTGCTAGTTGCTGATAAAGATGGTTGATTTTTCAATTAAAAAGCCAATATTGGTTGATTATCACCAGCCAAAGCTATCAAGTGATTGACCAATACAGAGGTTGGCAGACTTAGTATCAATCAAACTAAAGATTCTTAATTATGATCACTGAGACTGCTTAATGATGACGGCTATATAGTAGTGGCTAGTTAATGATAATGGCTGATGATTGCTGACTATGGTTTGAAATGCTTGTTGATGACCGTCAGTAGGGGTCAATTATGATGGGTAGTAAAAATCAGTTGTCATTGATAATCGGTGACAATAATTATATTGAATGATTCACTAATTGACATCAATGTCAATGTGAATAATGGTTGACTGATGGTTGACACTGGTTGCTAGCCGCTAGTCATGATCAAGCATGATTCATAATCGATACTGGTTATATCAGATTAACAATATTGATTGATAGCCGTTGATAGGACTCAACGCCGTTGATAGTGGGCTAGAACGAAAGGATAACGACCAGTAGTCAACATTGGCCACTAGCGGTAAACCCTGGTGAACAGCCCCTAGGGTTCGCTACATCTGGTCATGAATAATGGTTAACAATTGTTAATTGTCAGAATGAACAAATTTGTTTAGCATGGTTGATGTTACTTCCAAAGTAAGAACCATCGCAATGATGGGTGATTCATGATCGCATGTGCTGGATGATTCATGGGTCATGTTGAGAAACACCAAAGATCTGGCGCTCCAAGGGCTCTGCAGCATGCGCTGGAGATATCAACCAGCTGGCCATGATCAGTTCTCGACCTAGAACGGCTATGAGACATGACAGTAGCGGCAAATGGGGAAGCCCTGCAGCTTCTGGGATGGTGACTCTGTGGGTCCACCATCTCAGCGATGTCAATCAATACTGTAGTTAGACTGTTAGACTCGTCATGATTCATCAGTTTATATATACTGGTTAATCTAGCGATTTGTCATCTTCCATGGAACTTTCAAATCCAGATAGACTGTGAAACAAGAATGTAAGAATAATCACATCAATCAGTTTCACAGCAACCAGGTCCAACACTTTCAGGGTCCGCCACCGTGGTTGCTGCTTCCACTACCGCGCCTCTCCCAGGAAGGCAGTTGCGCACTTCCGTCATAGCAACCTCCGGGGGCACAAACGTCAAATCTGGTTCCAATCCCTATGAAAAATTTAAGTCTCCCAACCAACCATCCCAAAAACTAAGCAAAACAACTGGTCAAATTGTTAAACCAACCAACTATCCATATAGTCCAAACATGTCCAAACATGTCCAAACGCAAATCAACAATGTCAGTCACACATGTGAATACCTGGATAACAAAATCAGCAGTCTCAACGTTCTTTTTTCCACGGCAGGAAAGTGCTCCGAATTGTGCTCTTATTGCTGCACCCAAGTCACAATGTGTACATTTACTTGTGCGAAACTACAAGGGTAAAAAATAAATGTTATCAAAATGATGATGACCAGAATAGAGAAGAACAAAGATACAATTGATTTGTGCATTTATATTTTACATAAATTTTTATGTATGAACGAAAATAAAACATGCCCAGCTTTGCTTCTCAAATATTAACAAATCTTGTCGATATACCCCCGCAACAAAAAACAAACACCACAACAACCCGACAAAATCCTGTAAAAAAAACAACAAGCCTGGCAACAGCAGTAACAACAACTGCGGACAACAACAACGGCAACAACATGCAACAACAACAACAACAACAACAACAGCAACAGCAACAACAACAACAACAACAAGAGCAACAGCAACAACAACAACAACAACAACAACGACAACACCAACAACAACGACAACACCAACAACAACATCAACGTCAATAGCAACAAGAACAACAACAACGACAACAACAACATCAATAGCAACAAGAACAACAACAACGACAACAACAACATCAATAGCAACAAGAACAACAACAACGACAACAACAACATCAATAGCAACAAGAACAACAACAACGACAACAACAACATCAATAGCAACAACAACAACAACGACAACAACATCAACAACAACAACATCAATAACAACAAGAACAACAACAACAACAACAACAACAACAGCATCAATAGCAACAACAACAACATCAATAGCAACAACAACAACAACATCAACATCAATAGCAACAACAACAACAACGACAACAACATCATCATCATCATCATCATCATCAACAACAACAACAACAGTTGACCAGCGGTAAAGCTTTTGAAAACTCCAATTGCCTGGGCACTTTTCATTGATTAATACAAATTTCCAATTGCATCATGTTTTTCCACGGTGTAGTTGTTTTTTCGCCTGCTGTAGCAGTGGGCCCCCAGTCGGGTTTGTAGCCCACCTTGCTCTCTGCAACCCTGGTCTTTGGGTGGGTTCTACGAATTGTTTCCTCAAAAAAAACGGGCTTCCATCCATATCTATCCAACCATCAACACATCATCATCATCATCATCATCATCATCATCATGATGATGATCATCATCATAGCCAGTGCAGCTGAGTATTGAATAATTCTAAACCCAAGTTATAACTCTCCTTTGATTTTGACAGTGGTACCTGCACATTGTTCACTGGTTCCAAGTTTCGTGGCAACATCAAGCATCTCCGGCCCGGTGTTTGCTCCCCTGAGATTACAGTTGAGTGTTCCCAGGTTCCAAGAAATGATGCCTGTCGCAATCTTTGACCATCCATTCATTGAGTAAAACCAAGAGAACCGTATCTACAAATTAACAATTGTATCCCTTTTTCTTTGAATATGAAATGACACAAAAAAACGTGTTTAGTGATTAATGTATTGAGTAAAACCAACATAATCTCTGCTTTGTTGGTGCCTTCAAACTGGCTGCTTTCGCAGCACTTGGCCGGAGAATAATTTCCTTTGAGTCCTGAATTTGTCGAGTCTATCCACTAGAAACGATGAGTTGTAGCCATCCCTTGGTTTTCTCTTGGTTGTCAGCGACATTTTCTTGCTTATAACCTTGATTTTTTCTTATGTTTATCGACTAAAGATGATAGAAACCATCACAACACCTTGGTTTGATGCACTACCCATGGTTTACCCTTGAAGCGCAGCGCATTCTTCACGCCTTTGCCAATGGTACTGTCAGGGCAGCAGCCGCCAGCAAGGCCATGACGGAACGCGGTTGGTTGGTTGGATGGTTGGCTGGCTGGCTGGGTGGCTGGTTGGCTGGCTGGCTGGCTGGTTGGTTGGTTGGTTGGTCATCATTTGTTGAGACACAAAGTCACACTGCACCCACTGCGCACTACACCGCACTGCCAACATACTGTTTGGCTCAAGGCTCAAGTCAAAAGGTCCACTGCTGCTGCTAGACTGTGACTGTTGGTTGTACTGGAGAAAGATCCTTGAATTTTGCATGGTAGCGGAGCACTGACTCCAGCTGCAACTGTAGATCAAGACTGAAGCAATGGCACAGCTTGGTGAATCTGGATCACTGGGAGGAAGTAACAGGCTCCCACTGCCTGACAAGTTCAATGGCAGGATGGAACACTGGGAAGACTGGAGCTGGTCCGTGAAATCCTACATAGCACTGTTCAAGACTGAAGCTGTAGAAGTGATGGAACAATGTGAGACTGTGGCAACTGCGATCACTGATGAAAGATTGGAGATTCTGGAGACTGAGAGGCCAGAATTCGTTGATGCTGGCTTAATTCGATTCAGCCGACAACTGCACTACTTGTTAGCACAGCTCACAACTGAAAGTGCCAGACTGGTGGTAAGAGGAAACACTGAACTGAATGGTTTTGAGACATGGCGCTTGTTAGCTCGAAGATTTTCACTACCACGAACTGCACTGGATATCAGTCTACTGACAAAAGTACTGGAGTTCAAGTTCAGGTCTGACCACTTCGAACAAGACTATAGTGAATGGGAAACACTGAAGGCCAGGTACGAAAGACAAGCAGGAGCACCACTGCCCGACAACATCCTGGTAGCAACACTGTTGAACAGAACCACTGGCCCACTGCAACAGCACTTAAGACTGAATGTAAGAACAATGGATACATATGAGGCTGTGAGAGAAGTGATCACTGCGTACTACCAATCACGACATGTAGCAAACTTTAGGAGCGTGGACACTGGAGGCCCGGCACCTATGGATGTAGGAGCACTGTGGCGAAAAGGAAAAGGAAAGAAAGGTAAATGGTCGCCCACTGGTTGGATGAGAGGCAAAGGTAAAGGAAAAGGACTGAAAGGAAAAGGACAAGTGAGAGGTTGGCCTCCACTGAAAGGAAAAGGATTCAAAGGCAAAGGAAAAGGAGGAAATGCTCCCGGAGGAAATGCTCCCACTGGACACAAAGGAGGAAATGCTCCCACTGGATACAAAGGAGGATGGGCTCCCACCGGAAAAGGAAAAGACAGAGGAAGATGTTGGAAGTGTCATCAACGTGGACACATTGCTGAGAACTGTAGAAACGTAGCTGTTCTATGTGAAGATGATGTGTACACTGACGAAATGGAGGAAATGCTCCCTGGAGACACTGAATGGTTTGACTGGACTGGTGCACTGACCTATGACGACTGGAGTGATGATGTTTATTATGACTGTTACCAGGACTCATATTGGTTGGATGATCAAGACTGGTGGACTGACTGTTGGGATGACAACTGGACTTGGGAGATGAGCAATGCTCCCAATGTGCCTCCAGCACTGCCCCAACTGCAGAACACTGCAGCGTCCAGCACTGCAATGAGCTCAGTCGGTTTCACTGCAGAGAACCTAGCTAGTTCTTCTGCTGCCACTGTCACACCACACGTTTCAGCTGTTCATGCGAACAACGTGACTGAAGCTGAGACTGGTGACACACATGAGCATACCGATACTGTTCCCACACGTGCAGGCACACGCACTGCCCAAAGGAGACCCAGCACTGCAGGTATGTTCATTGCAACTGTTGCTGTACTGAATTCATTTGGTCAACCTCAAGGGTTACCACTGATCCCAGAGACTGTTTCACACACACTGGATGTTCCTCACATGGATTTTCCCACTGCACTGCAACATGACACACCGCATGACACACTGAGTGAGTACCATGACCGCTGCGTTGCCTCTGTGGCAAACACTGAGCACTGGATTTTGTTTGACTCTGGAGCTGCTGCACACTGCTGTCCCATTGGATATGCGCCAGAGTACCCACTGTTACCTGTAGGACCAAATCCACCTCGACTCAGAAATGTCACTGGGAAACCACTGAACATCCTAGGACGTAAGATTATCATGTATGACTGTAATGGAGTAACACTCACTGTGAATTATTACGTTTGTGATGTTCCTTTCTGTCTGGTTTCTGTTGCAAGGTTCTTACTGCAAGGTTGTTGGACTGTTCTTGGAAAAGATTACTTGAAACTCATGACACCCACTGATGATACAATCGACATCGTACAGATGCCAGAGAAGGTTCCGGAAGGTTCGGGAAGTTCCGGTGAAGGTTCGGGAGGTTTCAAAAACGTCGCTATTTACCGTGTTTTTGCAACGTTGCAATTCTTTTTTTCCATTTTAAATTTGACAAAAGCACTGTAATTTACAATGTTTTGCGCTTCACCAATGGACGAAAAAACGCTAAAAAACGCTCCCAAAACCGTTCTTTCTGCAAGGTTGTTGGACTGTTCTTGGAAAAGATTACTTGAAACTCATGACACCTACTGATGATACAATCGACATCACACGACATGGCACACTGTTGTACCTCACACCTTCCTCACTGGTACCATATGATCCTCAGGTGATGGCTGAATACGACAAAAGGTTGGAAGAAACAATGAAACAATTTGGAGATGAACTGAACTGTGTTGATTTGCAAACACCAGCAAGCACTAGCACTGATGCAGTAGAGCAACTGAAAACACTGATCAATGCTATTGAGCCAAGAGTGCACTACCACACCGACACATGGCAACTGGATGAAGCAAATCACACACTGACACGCATTCACAAACGACCTCGACGTATGATGTTCATGCCTAGGAACACAGACTGCCCTGTCACACTGGACAGACTCAACGGAACAAGAATCACAACAATGAACTTTGGTGAAGGTAGAGTTGAGACTGTCACTGAAGATTTCAGAACGCTGTTGAACCCAACTGAAATGAAAGGTGAGCACTGGAAAGGCAAGACTGTCTTTCAACTGAAGGTCACAGGACCACTGAAGCGCAACACCACGAAAGGACCAGTCAGAAGACCGGAAGTGTCTTTTGAAGAATCAACTAAGGAACCAGCTGAACTGGCAAAGCATGACACTGAGAAACCATCATACTCACTTCCACATACTGTAGATGATGCTAAGCTGATCACTGACAGACTGCTAGCACACAAGACTTGGGATGATGAACAATTTCGTGTTTTGCTTTTGTCACTGTTTCAAACTCCAGACCCTCAGACTGGAGAAGTGAGAACTGCTGATCACTGGTTCCACACACCTGTCGCATGGATACGTTTTCATCACACTGCACGTAGAGAACTGTTTTATCCTGATGATACTGGACCTGACCACTCACAGTTAGGTAATCTTAGGATGACTGTTTTCTTCCGTACTAGTGGTGATTTGGATGGACATGTTCATACTGATGACTGGAGGACTGAGGACTTGACAGAACAATGGACTCCAAATGTCGCATGGACTGGACTGACCATCTTTGAACGACCAGAAGAGACGATCACTGTTGAACAAGAGACACACGACAAAGCAGCTAAAACTGCAAAAGGACTTCCTAGTCCAGGTGAACCTACTGCCCAGCAACGAGCTGAACACTGTTTGACTCACTTGCCATACCGCTCTTGGTGTGAACACTGCGTAAAGGCTAAAGGCAAGGAAAGGCAGAGTAGGAGACACACTGATCGACAACCTGTCATTCAAGTGGACTACTCCTTTGTTTCAACTGGTAAAGATGTCGAACAAAGAACCGTTTTGACTGCCACTGATGTTCAAACTGGTTTGTCTACCTCGGTTGTAGTACCTGCTAAAGGCAGACATGCGTACAGCATGGCTGAACTGAAGAAGTTTGTGTACGAAACTGGTAGAACCTTCGGCATTTTACAATATGATCAGGAACCGTCACTGAAGGCACTGGTGAACGACACTGTGAAGGAGCTAGGAGGAATGAGCACTCGAGCAACACCAAAGGACTGGAAACAAGCACACGGATCAATAGGTAGAATGCAGCAAACACTGTTTGGACAAGCAAGGACACTGCGACTGCAACTGCAAGAACACCTAGGTACTGAGATCAGTTCTGATGACTGTATCTTCCCTTGGATTGTCAAACATGCGCAATTCCTGTTGAACCGATACATGACCCATGAAGATGGCCAAACTTCCTACTTTAGGAGATGGAAGAAAGACTATCAAACTGGTTTATGTGAGTTTGGTGAAACTGTTTTGTTCCGCATCCCCGGTAAGCTACGCGAAAAGGCGAGCACTGCCTGGCTCGAAGGCATTTGGCTAGGTAAGGACACTGAAGCGGATGAAACACTGGTTTTCGCGAACGGCGCAATGCACAAAGTACGCACTGTTAGACGCGTAATACCATCAAAACAATGGAACAAAACACTGCACGCCTCACTGAACGTGACCCCATGGGATCCAAAAGGTAAAGATGTCACTGACACTTCGTTTGTCCTGCCGCCGACCCTCGGCATTGCCGGACGCATCCGTCCGCCTCCCGGACTGGAACGTGATGCCACTGAAAGCGGCAATCGTGAACAAGAGACTGAACTGCCAAAGGCAGACAATGACTCAGGATACACACCTTCACTGATGGATGATGCTGTTTCACTGAAGTCATTACCAGAAGAGCAGAATGATGTCAGACTGCCACCAACTGAACGGTCAACTGCTGTGAAACGACAAACTGCAGACGATTTGTCAGACGAAGACACTCAGGAAAACAAACGCCAAACTGTTGGAGCACTGTTTGATGTGACTGACTTCACTGCCTGTGTTTCCTCAGTAACGGTTGGAGACACTGAAGTTCCAGTAGTTAGAAACGAAGACACTGAAGAGATCAAACAGGAGCTTGCACTGACTGAACCATGTTTGTCGTTTGTTGAACCAGAGTTCACTGAAGAAGAAGTAAAAGAAGGAATGGTCACTGAAATGACATCCATGAAAGGCTTTGACGTTTTTGATGAGATTCCACTGGAACAATGCTCCCAAGAGGACATTGACAATGCACTGGACTGCCGAGGGGTGAAGCGTAGGAAGACACCGCGTAAAGTCCGCTGTCGACTGGTTGCGCGAGGTTGTTTTCAGGAAGACATGGACACTGATGAAACCTTTGCGAGCACTCCTACGCTGGTCACTCTTCGCGTCCTTCTCCTCTTGTCACTGTCCCGCTGTTGGTCAATTGTCACTTGCGATATCTCTACTGCGTTCCTCCACGCACTGATGACCGAAAAAGTGTTTATGAAACCACCTCCTGAGTTTTACCCAGAAAACAACTGTTTGTGGCTGCTCAAACGCGCAATGTACGGACTGAAGCAAGCACCCGCTTTGTGGCAAACCCACTTTGCGAACACAATGGCTTCACTCGGTTTTCACCGCTGCAAAACTGACCCAAACTTGTACTGTCATTCCTCAAAGGAACTGTACGTTCTCTGTTACGTCGACGACTTGTTGGTCTGCGGTAATCCCGACCGAATCAAAGCGTTCACTGAACAACTGTCAAAAGAGGTTTTGCTGAAAGTCGAAGGTGAACTGAAACCACAAACTACGGTCAACTTCCTTGGACGAACACTGAAACACAACGGCGATAGCATCGATATCACTATGCCTAGCGCGTATATAGATGACATGCTTGAACTGTTTGAAATGAAGAACTCAAAACCCGCGTCAACAACTGGAACAACTGCGAAACCAAACCATGTTCCGCAACCACTGTGCGAAACTGACCACAAACGATACAGAGCGATAGTTGGAAAACTGCTGTGGCTTGCACTGATCCGTCCGGATATCTCGTACGCAACAAAGGAACTGTCAAGAGACTTGACAGCTCCAACCACTGAGAGTGTCACTAAGGTGAAACACTTACTGAGGTACATTTCCGGCACTAAGGATCACTGTCAGCGACTCTGTCCCTGCACCATGCTGTCCGGTTCGGACTGCACTGTGGACATAGACTGCTTTGTTGACTCTGATTGGGCTGGATGTAGAGCCACTAGGAAGAGCACTAGCGGCACTGTAGTCCAACTGCTCAACTCAACTGTTTCGTTTGGAAGCAGAACACAGGGTACAATCGCACTGAGTTCAGGCGAAGCAGAACTGTACTCAATAGGACAAGGCACAAGTGAAGCACTGTTTGTCAGAAACCTTCTCTTAGAAGCAAAACTGACCAAGGCTGTGAACATCACTGTGCACACAGATTCCACTGCAGGCAAAAGCATGGCCACGAGGTTTGGTACAAGCAAGAAGACCAAACATGTGGAACTGAGATTCCTATATGTGCAGGAACTGGTAGCGAAAGGCACTGTTCGTTTGAAGAAAGTAAACACCAAGTTCAACTGCGCTGACGTTCTCACCAAATATCTTGGTTCGGAACTGTTGCTGTCACATCTCAAGAAGTTGGGTGTTGTGACTGTTTTCGAATGTTTTTCACTGTAACGCCACCAGGACGTCTCACCAAGCCAACTGTTTAAAACACTGGCACTGAAATCAAATCTAGACACCCCCTTAAGTCAAAGAGTTACTGTGCCCAGGGGGAGACACTGCGCGCACCACTGCACACACATCCGACATACACACTGTTGGTTGTGGTTGTATAGTTTACTGTCTAACTGTTTGAATGGCCAGCTGCACGTTGCACGTTTTTTTGGATCCACTGAATTTGAAGAAGACACGTTTTTTTCAGCTACTGCACTGTCAAACTGACACTGCCAAGAAGCAAGGATACTCAGCTCCTACTGCACGTTTTTTTTTGGCTCTTAGACTGTCGGCACTGCTTTCGCTGGAACTGGACACTGTTTCAGAAACGTCACTGCACTCAAGGATGGCAACTAACACTGCCCTGAGGTCAATGTGCCACACTGGACCTATACACTGACTGAGTTTCAGCTTTATCAGAATGATGCCACTGTCGTCACACTGGGCGATTTGCCTACGCTGGCTATGAATGGACTGCCGGTCAGCACTGACCAGCACATGGCTGCACTGATGATTGCACTGCCCAGGTCAAGAGCCTATGCTGTACTGAGCACTGGCCAGATTGACCACACGTACTTCACCAACTGTCAGCTGAATGGTTGGTACTGTGCCCGCAGCGCACTGCTGCGACTGGCTCAGATGTACTTTGACGAAGGCATCGAGGTCACTGATGCAGAACTGATGGAACCTCTGACACTGGTTTCATGGAATCCAGAGATGAGAAGACTGTCAGGGCTCACTGTTCATGGAGTCACTGATGATGTGCCCATGGAAGATGGACTGGAGCAATTGCACTGTTTCAATCGACTGTGGCTTGACCACTGTTCGTCTACAGTGGCACTTCAGGCACCACTGCAACTGTCTGAGGCCGAGATGAACACTGGCTTTGGCTTGAATCTTCGATTCTCACTGCAGGAACTGATGGAGATCCGTCGTGAGGTGACTGCTTATCACCCCTTTGGACTTCATTCACGGCGACTGTTGGGACATGTTGTTCTCCCACTGTCTGTGCTCAGGAAGTACAGAACTGAAGGGGAGACTGTCACTGGTGAAGATCACATGGCCACTGATGACAATGAAGCTTCGTCATCTACTGCCACTGTCACCCTTGGCAAGCTGCCACTTGGACACACTGTCAC
Organism: Symbiodinium kawagutii; assembly: GCA_009767595.1. Lineage (NCBI taxonomy): Eukaryota > Dinophyceae > Suessiales > Symbiodiniaceae > Symbiodinium > Symbiodinium kawagutii. The sequence goes on from VSDK01019011.1 coordinate 542,607, forward strand.
TGTGAATGTTCAGTTGGACAACTGAGATGACTGTGAGTCAACTGCATGTACTGAAGCACTGGCTAACTGGTAAATGTAGCTACGTGAGTAGGTAGAATTTAACTTTTGAAACTGTGGAGCCACTGAAAGTTCACTGGCTCCAAGGGGGAGTGTTGAGACACAAAGTCACACTGCACCCACTGCGCACTACACCGCACTGCCAACATACTGTTTGGCTCAAGGCTCAAGTCAAAAGGTCCACTGCTGCTGCTAGACTGTGACTGTTGGTTGTACTGGAGAAAGATCCTTGAATTTTGCATCATTAACTGGTTAGTGATGGTTCACCCTTCATGGTTGATCATCCATCATTGATCGGTGATCATCTGGAATCTGCAAAACTACTGATTGGTTGACCATGTGTGATCATGGTTGATAAAAATGTTTGGTGACTCGTGGTTGACCAGAGAGGTTTGTTGAGGGTGGTTGATACCAAGCGAAGGCAAAGGCGCGGCTTGAAATGGCAGAAGTATGGGCACCAATACCTTGATGGTGAAAGGACGCTGGCGGTAGAAAGGAAATCTCTTCCACAGATTCACACATCATTTCAACAATCATCACCTGATTTAGTATCGTTGATCATCAATTAATATGTTTAAAACGATGTGGCAAATGATCATCTGGGCTGATTAGGGGGCAATCAGCCAGCAGAAGTTTGAGCACCATTCGCATCTTGACAACAAATCTTAGGATGATGGTTAGAAACACGTGGCAGCAGCAAGTTTCGCAGCAAGATCGAACAGCCGTAGACCCCGCAGGAATCGATGCTTTATGAACCCTTGTAATCATGGCTGGTGGTGGTTGACACTTGGACTTAGTAAGTCCGCAAGCCTGTGCCAGGGCTAAAAATGACCGATGTTTGCGTAGAAGTGTGCTCTGTTACTGTATACTTTTCTCAAAGTTAGTACATAGAGTACTGAATAAGTTCACTAAATAATGCATGACACACGCATGTTGAACATGTATTAGTTTTCTTACTGAGCAACCTGGCAAAAGCTCCGACATACAAGTAACGGACTTATCGTACTTAGCTAATTGAGGCAAGTCGAACATGTATATAGGGAGGAAAACTAGTCATGACCTAGTCTGGGTGGCCAACCGCTCACCTATTGAGCAAGTGATAATTGGCAACTTATTACCCCCTTTGAGCATTCTAGACACCCACTATGCAAAGGTTGTTCAGCAGCCGTGATGCCTCCCCTTTTTTCCGCTGGTCTCTCGAAC
>VSDK01019011.1:543893-555410 GCA_009767595.1 Symbiodinium kawagutii
CTGCTGAACAGCGGCAGCGACATGTTGGTGGCTTCAACCTTTTAATGATTTCATCTTTGGTCGGTTGGCAAGAAAAGAGCAAAAACACCAACAAGTCAATCCAAGGGCTGATGTTCACATCCTCCGAACACAGGAAACCTATGAAAAACATGGTCACTTGAGCGTATTCGACATCCAAAACGTACAGAAAACCCGTACAACAAAAGAAATTTCTTCAACCACGGATATCTCTGATCCTACCCATAAAGAATATCGGATGATCCCTGCTCTTTCTCGGCCTTAGTGCTCCAAGAGGCTCTGCCTCGGCCAGCTATCAACAAACCCAGCTAGCTCCATCCATTTCTACAGTGAAACAGCCAGTCATATTGGAATAAGAATCTCAAATGGTATTCTCTGCTCGTTGGTGATATTGGAGACGTTTACATCTCTATTATCATTCCTGTTGGTTGTGCTACGGCAACTTTGCCAAAGTGGGCAGTCCGGCCCGCAAAAGAAACAGTTCCATGTTTTCCAAGCTGACGCTCAGTCAGAAGAGTAGAAACTTGAGAAGTGACAATCAGAGTAAAGAATAACCGGTAGCGGTAGCGATGAACTTTACTAAGGCATGACATGACACGCAAATGCTTTATTGCAAATTGCAAATATCTTTTCAAACAGCTGCACAACTACATATTGTGTGCAACAAGGTCCGACAGCATAAGATTACTGTCAAAAATATTACTTGGACCCAGGTTTCATCATGTACAAACAGAAAATCTACAAGACTTTGGTCAAGAGTACAAACCATTTTGTCCATCACCCCAGCAATGTTAAAAGCATGGGCGCAACACGGTCATGATCGACCTCATTCATCCTATCTTTCAAGGCACCAGGGATAGAACGCAAACATGTGGTTTCTGGGCCCGAATGATGACTCTGGTTAGTTGGGGGACACCCACAGGTCTCATGCAGGCAAGATTTTTTTACAAGCTTGAGACAAGCAGAACATCCGAACCAGTTGTTCAAATGATCGGTAGCTGGCAAAAAGCATGATGTCACCTATGTGGCTAGTCATAAGCAGTTTGGTCCCCAAACCACCAAAGAGTTTCTATCAATATGGATGTGAGAACACTAAATTTTGTGCTAGACAAATCATACACAGATGCTCTTTGCTTTACAAACACACGCGATGCTAATTCTTGTTATGAATCTGCTTTCACTTTGGGTTAAAACTAATGATCAACTCCCATTCACAATATTACATTGGTCCTCACTGGAGCCACTCTTCAAGTACCATAATTGCTTTTATAATATTAATTCAAACAAAACCTGTATGAGCCTCATATGCTTGCAGGTAAGCAATGCCAACAATCTAATACCGATTCTCACTGCTACAATTATCAACTACCATTGAGTATTCAAGTAGCCACATGGAGGTTTCTTAAAATAGGGACCCCCCAAGTTATGGTTGGTTTATTACTTATTACCTATAACTGGTTTACATCAAGGATGATAACTGGGGGGTACCCCTATGACTTGAGAAACATGTGTTCAAACATGGGAGTTTCTTAGACAAGGGGTACCCCAGTCATCATACATCTTAACCATTTGTAGTGATGAACCGATGACCCCACCATTTTTTGAGGTTCCATAAGAAACCACCACTGGTTCGTCAGCACGCCTTCTCCTGCATGTCTTTCACCACGTGCGTGGTGTGCAGAAATTCCTTGAGAACGAACACGAGCCATCGACGCGCTCGCAGCGCTGAAAAACAAGCTTTTGGGTGACTATCAATTGTACTCCTGGAAAAATAAAATATCATGATAAATCATACCAAAAGTGTCACTCTCATCATTCTCAGTGTCCCCATCATGGCATTGATTTCTTTCTATCGCTTATACTGCTGCCCCCCATGGCCCTGCCCCCATGGTTCCAGTGGAACCACCGCGGTGGGGTGCCCGCTGTCGACCTTGCGAAAGAGCGCCATGTCGATGTTCCGTGCACTTCCTTTGAGTCTCGCGATGCCTGCGACCAAGTCTTTGGCATTGAGGTCCTGTGGTGGCAGAGCCTTGGCCCATGGATGATATCATCCATGGCATTTCTTTGGATCCGGTCTTTTGGGGTTCCTATACCCTCTAGACACATTTTCTTGCTGGAAACATGCTGAAATCCCGCAGGTTACATGTATTTTGTACGAGACATCGAAAGAATTTGGAGATTTTGATGGCACCATGATCTGCAGTGAATACACGTCACCATTTCTGGCAGTCCGTTCCTTTCGTAATCAAAGGATGCTATGGTTGACTCCCTGAATCAAGGTTCAGTGGTTGAACCGGTGAGTCCTAACCATAAATTGATACAGGTTCAACAGTGGTACAAACCAGTGGTACTGACGAGTATCAACCAATGGTACTAACCAGTGGATACATCTCTTATGCGTGTTCACAAATATCTGTGTTTCTTTTCTCCGAACTCTAATTGAAGTGCAGCATGACTTGTCTTTATGATTTCACATACATCATTATGTTGATGACTGGATGACCCAATATTTGATTTTGATTGTGGCATCAGGTATGTGGTGTCAGCTAAGTGAGTCATTTATGAGATATGAATGCTCACACTTGATGGATGGAACCCATCAATGGTAAATAGCTCGTATCATCCCCTTTCTATATATACAGGCAGGTCTTGAAGCCCTTTGATAGGGGGCCACATCTTGACTGCTTGGCTTCACTTACAAGTTGTGTTGTTTGTTTCACCCGCTTGTCATAGTCATTCAACCATCCTAGTTAGATGAGTCAACAGCAGCTTTGTTCGCTGGATAGAAGTAGTGTATCGCATGTCTTATCCAACCAACAAAATGGTTGGCCGTACCACAATGGTCATTGCGTTTGCCCGGGTTGCTCTTGCTTGTGCCCTGGTTGGTTATTTCTTGGCAACCTTGGTTGGTTATACCGTGGTTGGTCATACCACGGCACGCAATGCTTGGTTATACCTTGCCATCGGCCGGTCCTCCTGGTTGTTTTTGGCACAAATCAGCTGATGAACCAAAGCCTCAGGCGGAAGCTCAACTGGCACCACTGCGAGGAGCCAATGGTCAACACCAAGCGGCGTAGCTAGTGAGTGTATCTTTTCCCTAGGGAGTATGAACCTGCCTGCTAGATGTTGACACTGACCATCATCCTCGACATGACTTCAAGATTCTCATGGGAGTGTTGATAATTAGATGGCCCAGAGCAAGCATGGCGATTGCAACCCTTGAGAAGCGACGTACCAAGAAATATGGCCGCAAAGACAAGCTGCTACTAACTCAGTCAATTGACCCGACCGATTCAAGCAAAAAACATAGTAAGATCAGCAGATTAACAGGCTAGAACGGTCAGATCAAATTAGTAAGGCATTGGCTGCTGATTTGTCTAAACAATTGAGGTTGTTCAAAAGCCAACCTTCAAGGCCTCCGAAAATTGCTACAAATGATGATGCTTCAGGACACCGATTTGACACGGTGCCCAGCATTTCGATGCATGTTTCTGTTTAGTTGATGTCAGCTCATCAACAAACGGAATGAAGGGGGGGCAGTCTATTCCATGGATATCTTGGATGCCCAAAAGCCTGGCTTTTCGGCCAATCAATTTACCATGATTTGTTGAATGGCTTTAACTTCCAGCATCAATCGTTTTCCAAAAGGGCAATCACCTACACATCAACATGCCAGTATACGATTGTTCTCGTGCAAATGTCCCGTGTTGCTGATCAGCTGATGCTGCAGTTCGATATGCTCAGCATCTCTGGGTTTCCGGAAACTTTGTGACCCCCGAAACTGGGATTCGTGCTGGTGAAAACCAGGTTTCAGGTTCAATTAGGGTTATAATGAAATGATGGTTGACTATGTTATGGCTGATGAATGCTACTGAGAGTGAATAATTGTGTTCACCGTTCACACTTCGTTGATGCACAGCAATCTCGCACTACGGGCTAAACATGTAAAAAGTTGAAACCGTGGTCAATGAATGTTAATGATACTATCAAAGTTGATCACTAGATAAAACCATGGTTGTTGAATGTTAATGATCAACCATAGTGATTGATCAACAAACGTCAATGATAGTTAAGTTGATCAATAGATAACACCATACTTTATGAATGTCAATGATCAACCATAGCTATTGATCAACAAATGTTAATGATAGTTAAGTTGATCAATAGATAACATTCATGAGTCATAGTGGTTGCTGGCGGCTGATACTGCCTGGCTGAGTCCCACCCTGGCGCCAGGCTGCTGCATTGCTGACGTCCAACCCCATGGCGGCTAACCAGAGCTGCACTGAGTAATCGTCACAAACCTCGGTGCGCTGTGGTCGTTTTCGTCATGGGCAAATTGGATGGTTGGTTAAGTCTCTAAGATTCTCTAAGTGGTGGTAGACTCATCTAGAAGTTGGTGTAAACTCTCTAGAAGTTGATGGTCAACTCACCTAGAAGTGGAAAATCCGATAAAACATGCCATTGATAGTTGGTTTAGCTGTATAATATAAGGAATTCTTAGTGCAACCAGGTTAGTTTGCCAGAGGCTAAGTGATGGTTGGAACCAAGAATTGGCATGGCAAATGGTCATCCAACTAGATGATTAGCTGTGTATCATACTCTATCGTTGGCTATTATTGATGATTGCTATCGCTTTTGATTTGCAATTAGATTAGCACATCATGCAACTCTTCCTGCACATAGCAACCAATTGGCAGTGGGTCAAAACCCTTAGTCCCCCTGGTTCCCCCATCATTAACCTTTGTTTTCCCTTGTTATTGTTGGGAAATCCTCCATTAGTTGGTTGGTTAATATTGACCCATAGCCAATTCTTTTTGGTTGGCAAATACCAAGAAACGTACGTACCACAACTGCTCGTCAAACCAACTGGTGCCCAGGTGCTTGTAACCACTCTCCTCGATCCAATCTGCCACTGCCGTCAAAGTCTGCAGCCTTGAACAAAGCCGTCCTGGGCAAGGAAGAGATTTGACGAGTCATGGCCAACCATCAACCACCATGAACCACCAATAAGCATGACAGTATGAACCACGAAGCAACAGCTACTAGGTCATCACTATTGACCAACCTATACTAATCATGCTTGAATGATCATTATGACCGAAGCATTCGCTGACTAAACACCAGCAATCAAACTCCCGGCGTACCTATGCGTTGCAGGTTCTCTTTATCTCCAGTCATTCCAAGTACGGAAGACTGTAGCAATGCGCCATGTTGCTTTCCATGAGCTCTTTCATGACTTTCAACTGGAACATAACATTTCCTTGACGGACTCCAAATCATGACACAAATGGAGCAAATGGAGCATGTTGTCAGACAGCTGAAGAACACAATTCTCAGCCTCGCAGTCTCAAAGGAGTTCACAGGCATTGCGAACTACGAACATCGCCCACCATCACCTTTCGCGAGCCATTCTCCAACCATACAGCACTACCCACCATAGTCCCCACCTATAATGATCATTAAGGTGGCAGTGGGTCAAAACCCTTAGTCCGCCTGGTTCCCCATCATTAACCATTGTTTTCACTATGAACTTGTTGGTTATTATCCACCATGAAATTGCTTGGTCAATAACCCATAGCCACTCGGTATATCCCCTCTAGTTGCTAGTTGTTGTCCCCTACCATTAACCATTGACCAGCTATAACCAGCTAGTTAGCCACTGGTTCACTGCTTGACCCAGCTCGCCAGTTAACATCCACCAGCCACCCCCGCATGGTCGCCACGGCGCATCTTGGCCACGTGCAGCTCTAAGGCGCGTTCCTTCCTGGAGAACGAGGACCGAGGAACCGAGGAACCGAGGAATCGAAAACGACCGCTTGGATGGTTGAGGATGACCTTAGGAAGGATCTATAGTTCGTTACTGAATTAATGTGAATTATGTTGGTTCATCAACAGTTGATCCATAGTTCTATTCTACTGGTGGGTTCCATTGTAGTGCGTTGATTATAGTTCATTGAGATGGTGGAACATACATAGTTGCTTTGTTATACTTCCTTACAGTTCATTATACAGTAGTTCATTGTGGTTCATTGGAATAGTTAAAGATACATAGTTGGTCTGTTGTAGTGATTAATGACCACATAGTTGAAGATGTATTTTTCATTGTTCAGTCATTGAAGTTCCTTGGGGCAGTTGAAGGCACATAATCAACAGTGTGATTTGATTACATAGTTGATTTGTTACAGTGATAAAGCATGTGGGAATCAAACATGAGAAACTGTGATAGGTAGGGTGATTAATGACGATCTCAACATCTCTTAACTAGGAAACGTGCCAGTATTTCCTTGTATATACAATATATCATGAACCAACACCTGGGTTGAACCATTGCTTCAAGCGATTCACCTACCTAGTTGGGGAAACTGTGCTGATCATTATTATACAATAATTGGTGATCATTGTAGTCACCAAGCACACAAAAAGAAATCAAAACATCATCAAGTGGCTTCTGATCATCAATAGAACCGCCCATTATTTACAGGCTATTGATTGCCAGTAGCCACTTGATGATGATTTGATTGCGATGACTGATAATCAGCAGAATTGTCATGCCCGGAAGGTACAAATGGCAATGCAAAATCTACAGCCAGTAGATAGAACTTGATTTCCTATTGCCAAACGAGTCTACCTACCAGGTATGCGCGACAGGAGCAGCTCTTCCCCAAGTGTCGAACCCAAGGCTGTTTCTAACTCGTTGACTCTGGAGTTTCCTTGAAACTATAGCGGGCATATAGGGGTTTGCCATTCATAGTGGCTAAGAACAGGGAGTAATGACCAACAACAAAGGTGTAAACCAAACATAGCTGGCAACAGGATCAATGATGGCTTCAAATTCCAAAGCGATGATTAATCAATCTGTGTTGATTTCCCATGAGCTAAGAACTACTTGTGCAATCTTCAAGTGGTACATCATATACGTGTTTCTCAAGATAGGGTACCTCCAAGACTGGTTGGTTGAGTACTATAAATGACTAATATCGGATGACTTGGGGAACCTCTATTTTGAGAAACACCCACATGCAACAAACATCTTTGAAACACACCTGCTAGACGGAGATAACCGGGTCCATAAGTTGATGGACTCCTGAGATATGCAGGGTTTGATGAACATAGTGTTTCCTTCTTCAACAACCCATCCTTTCGTAAGAACCTGCCTGTTTTGGTTAGGTTGGTGAAACGCAAACATTTGCCAGGATAATATGACATTTCATTGTGTATCCCTTAAGTAGTGTGTTCAAAGCTGCAAACTTTGCACGCAAAAGAGTTGAGATATCATGTGGCGGTGGCAAACCTAATAGCAATTCCAAAGGTCAAAAAAATAGTTGTTTGGGGAGATTTAGTCATCATTTTTTGGTAATGTAGTCGGTATCGATCACAAAAACCATCGATGTAAAAACTCAACGGCTGCTGTTGACCATCCTAGTTTAATGGGATGCACGCGATGGTGTAGGAAATAATTGGCTTCACAGGAAGCAAGTGTAGTGTAATAACAAACATAGAAATATTGACAACGCTCATGAATGATAACATCGACATCACCGACATCCTCCTTCTCATTATCCTCGTCGTCTAACTTGACATGAATCCAAGTGATTAATGATCATCCAAATTGATTGATCATGATCTCCTCATCAGCTTACTGTGAAGCCATGTGTCTGATTGATCATGATGGTGTTGTCCGTCTGTGCCACTGTCATGGTCTCTTGGACGAACACTCCTGTTATAACCTCGGGCATTGCAGCGGGTCGGGATAGGTTTGTCCATAAATGGGCTGGGCGTCCTGAAATCATTAGTTTGTGTATCAAATCCGTTGATTTTGATCAATCATTATTGGATCAATACTCTATTGATGATTTACACATGACAACTATGGTTTGATGATTTATTTCTTCACCATTTATTCTATTGATGATTTGTTCTATTTCAGGGAACATGATCTGCGTATCGCCATGGTTTAGGTCCAGCAAAGCGGTTTGGGAGAGACGCCGGGACATGCAATAGATGTCTTTGTGATGAAGGGCTACAAATGAACCAATCTCGAAGTTCACAAAGACAGTGTTAACATGAGCTTTACCAATCATCATAGAAATGATTGCTGTCACATGCAATTGACCAATCTCTATGTTCCGGTTGACAGTGACCGAGTGCGGAACAGCAGCTCTACATTAACTCCAAACGTCCTATCAGTAGGATGTGGCAGCATAGCAACATCTTAGTAGGATGTACAGCAGCCTCCTATCTATATATCTATATATATATATTTACATATATACATATATTTATAGCAACCTCTCACTAGACCTCCTATCTACAGCCAAAGGCTCCAAGGCTACAGTAGGATCTAGCAACATACACTGCAGCCCATGGAGTCCTGTTTCCCTGTGAAGCTCATCAGCCAATTCCCATCACTTGGAAAGTGGCCGCTGCTGGAGCTGTCCGTATAAACAGCGTCAAGCTTTTCGGACATCAGCAGGTTTTTATATGTTTTGCTTACAGGCTTGAATCGCACCAAACACGGCACTCAACAAAACCCAGGCAAAGGAATTACTTCTACAAACACAAGCCAGTTCCACACGCCCTTTGATGTCAAATTTCGTTAGTGCAAGGTATATATGTATCTTCGCATGTGAGTATAGCACGCAATTGCGGGTGCCCCATCCGTCAAGCTGCCATGACCACGGCAAACCCGATGACCAATTTGTGGATCAAAGCGAAGACTACCTGGGACACAGCGCTGGAGCGATCGGCATCTCGGGGCTGGCGCCATGTACCGCCATTTTTTGATCGTCGAAGGTTTCATGAATGGCTTGCCATGATGTGCAAATGAATACATTTACATGATTGTACATGTATACTGTATAAATGTATACATGTATAAAATGTACAAATGTATGATTACATGCTGCATGTCAGTATTGTCTGAATTTGTGCATATAGCATACAACCATCATTAACAGAACTTTACAAAATGTTTGAATACAGTGAACCAGCCATCATACAGTCCTGCTGTCTGGGAACCAGTACAGTAGTGCTCAGTCATATTCCAACCTGGCCCAACCCTACTGAAAAATGATCACCGCCTCAGCAGGGATGCCCAAGGTACATAAATCTCCGACACGTCCTGCATCATGAGCCGCGTCACCGGCACAAAGTTCCCCAAGGTGATCTCCTGAGAGTTGTGTTTCCAACAGGCGCAAGTTGATACGCCGGATCTTACCGCGAAATTTGGATTGCTATCATCTTTGTTATCAACTATTCAACAGCTTATTGACACCAGTTTCAGGGTATTCCTTTAAGCTATTTAACAGCTTATTGACAACATAGTTCGATTTTCTTCATAATTAGTTGATCTTGTGAACCAAATTTTCTCTGCAATTTTGACTGTGAACACTGTTGGGGGACACTTCCAGTGGTATGCAATGATTGAACATCCTCTAGCCAAACATCAACCACCCCAACAATTACAACTTGTGAGCCATTCTTGCTTGCCATCCCCTCTCACAGCTTCAACTCTATCTTCCAAGCATCAAATAACGTGAGCATGGCACGAGTGAAGGTGCCATAGTAGGAGAACACAGCGTATTTGTCACCTGAGCAATGGCTGACGACCACACGAGCCACAAATGTGTTCCATCCAGGCATTGCAACATCGCTGGAAGAGCCCTCCTGGGGTCGTAATGGTCATAGCCTACAAGTCTGCCAGTCTAGCCGAAGGAGTGCCATGGGATTGCGAACACCTTTCGCCGCCCCTTTTGTGGATAGCTTCAAGAAAAGCCTAAGGAGTGAGGTTTTTGTGGCCTTTCGAACGCAGGTGTTTGGCTCTGAGCTCAGTGATCTCGAGCTATCTCTTCAATCGCCAACTAAAATCAGTACGAGGGTCTTGATATGTCTTGATGCTCATGAAGGGTTGGGATGGAACCAGTATAATAAGCACAGCTGGGGTGATCCATTGATGATACAACAAGAGGTATAGTGATCTGTGATGATCTGTGAATACCTGTAGTATGGTTGCCTCGAATCTTCTTTCTCTACAACTGCGTTCCTGCACTGCAAATATCTTTTGAGGGCATGAATCAACAAATCTGGTCTGGTAGTGGGACACATGCACCGCGCAGCTCCAACAGTGGCCACACCTGTAGCAGTCGGATTTGTGAAGTAGGGCTCGACAATTGTCACCATGGCCAGTGCCAACATCATCTGAATCCTTGGGCAGCGCGAAATCAACAACTTTCAACCATTGAGACAAGGTTCGCAACATCGACCATTATTCATGAACCATCTCCTGATTAAGGCTTATGACGACTGGCCAGCAATCATGCAGGAGACCAAGTGGTGTGTAGATGCTGGTCGTTGGCTGTATGAGTCGTAGCCAGTTAACCAATGACAGTAAGGGACGAACAGCATCTAATAGTCAACCAATCAAAGGCTATTGCAGCACTAGTTGTGTTGAAGCCAAGTAGATCAGCCAAGGCGCAACAACAACAAAGCACTGGACCACGCGAGTGCTGCAAAGGATGCGCGGATGGACGTCAGCATGAGATACAAAGCCTGGGAGGATCGTGACCCAGCGATGGTACAATCTTCAAGCATGCTGTTATATTTATATGTTTATATATACATATATGGCATATCAAAATAAATAAACATAATATACATACAAACCTACATATATGTATACAACATGAATAAATCTATGTAGTTACGTACAAAGCTGAAATATTTATGTAATTATGTGTATATATGTATATGTAAACAACTGAAAGATACTCACATGTAAATATATGCATAGAGAGATTTATAGATATTTCGTAAATGCACATAATTGGGAATATATTTACATAAGCGAATACACATCAAAAAACATGGTTGATGCACTACGTGCTGATGTGAACCATGGTCATCTGGGGGGTCCACTAAGCTCATGTGAAGACTCAGCTTTATAGCAAGACCTTTCAGAACTCGGGGCGATGGAGAGACAACTTTTGCCTGTACTGGATTAGTTGATGATTCTCCAGCAAGATGCACGTACCAGCCAGGTTGACCATCTGCTTCAATCATCATCGAAGATGTTTCGGCATTGCTTAAACAACAGACATCGGTAGGTGGCAAATCAAATGTCCCTTCTTTCACTGTAGCCTCAAGCACTGTATTGCCATGCTTCGGGCTGCATGAATGCCTCCCCTCAAATCAGGCAGTATACAGGATAGCTATGTATACCGTATACCGCACAAGAGTGAATCAACAAACAATAACAAACAATTCTAAGTCAACATCATCTACATACACAATCATATTGTATCCATAGTATAGATTGTAGTGGCTGACATCATCTACTTGTGTTCAAGTGACCTTTGATAACAACCACCTACTGATACCAGTCAGAGCAGTATTAGGAGTAAATTGGTAATTATTAGTAGTAGCAGCAGCAGCTGTAGCAGTAGCAGTAGCAGTAGCAGGAGCCGGTGGTACTGCAGCTGTAGCTGTAGCCGTAGCAGT
>VSDK01019011.1:555459-567124 GCA_009767595.1 Symbiodinium kawagutii
CAGCAGCCGGTGTTACTGCAGCTGTAGCTGTAGCAGTAGCAGTAGCAGTAGGAGTAGCAGTAGCAGTAGGAGTAGGAGTAGGAGTAGGAGTAGGAGTAGGAGTAGGAGTAGTAGTAGTAGGAGGAGTAGGAGTAGGAGTAGGAGTAGGAGTAGTCTCAAACAACGATGAAAGCCGCGTTCAAAGCACAAGCATCAACACTTCGATATGTCAACATCAACAATTCTTTCTGGACCCTTGCTGCTCACCCTGTTGTTCGGTCGAGGGACATCACACTGCTCAAAGATCTTGACCAACCTGGCTGCAGTTTTTGGGTGTACAACAAAATTTGCCTTTAATCATGTCTTCCAACAATTTGGAGTACACATTTAACTTCAATGATTTCCCCGCAAGTTTTGAGAATTCCTCCACTGGTCTTCCATTCAGGGCTTTGCGACAGGGCTTGAGCTTCACTTTCCATGGCGTTGCCAGGTCAATGGAATCTGTGCTAAGCATGGACCAGTGACCGGGCAGTGTCTCTGCCATCTGCCAGGTTTTCATCATCCAACTGCGATCAAAAACCGTTCACTTTGCCCCAAACCAACGACATCCAACGACCACGTTCAAAAAACCATTGCTTAGTACATCTTCACCATAGAAAGGAGCTACACTTCCACCAGGGACACCCCCAGGCACCAAGGATAAGCTTCCACCATGGACACCACTGGTACCGGTTCCCAGGGTCGCCTCACCATTCGCATAAGGCGACTCAAGCGAAACAAGCGCAGCATCATCGGGTCCAAGGGGAAGGCGGCCGAGGTCATCCTGGCACGGCCCAGTGGGGTAGCCAGTGGTGTTGGTCTCAGAGACAAATGTGTGTTGTAACCTATAACATTGTGCATTATTCATGGTAATATCTATAGTGTTAATGAATAAATATGTATGATGTTAGTGGATGAATATGCACAATGTTAGTGGATTAATATGTATAATCACATGTATATATACATATAAATATATTGTAATAAATGTATATTCCGGAAAACCCTGGTTCAATCGTCGTCCTGGAAAGCAACACAACACTTTCACGATCTTGAATTAGTATCTTCATATGGTGGCATCATGAAATTCATCGAAACTAGATTCCCAAGGACTCTGTCATAGTTCCTGCGCATCCGCATACGACCAGTCGTCTAGAACCCATGACGGAAGTCGGAGCACCCTCTGACTTTGATATCCTCGAATTCCAGGTTCTTGCTTTGGCGGTTGGTCAATATCCTGTAGCTCCAAACTCTCTCTGTCTCTCTGTGCGCATGTCTTTGATTCAATCACCCTTCATCCTTACCTGTAATTGCACAGCTACAATCATCCGATTTCCATACAGGCTTGGACGACATGTCTGGTTAACAACCCAAATACATCTAGGACCCAAGTGGATGATGATCTGTGACTCCAATGTGAGATCGACACTACTCATTGCATTTCTTTGCCACAAGTAGCTGGTGATTCACCATCAAACATAAGAGCCGATTGAGGTGGACAGCTTTCTGCTGGCCAATCTGCAAGTCCCTATGCGAGATTCCACGTCCCTGAATTGTTCTCTTTTAAGCTGCATCGAATCACAACGAACTAACAAATCAGAAAAGAGCAACCCTCCTAGCAAATAGCACATCCATCAATCAATTGACCAATCAATCGATCAATCAATCAATCCATTCCAATCCAATCCCAGCCAATCCATTCCAATCCTATCATATCAAATCAATCAAGCACAGTACAGTTGTTGAATTCCATCACTAGGTTGTACTAGCTGTGGCTTTTGTTGCTTGCTGACCAAGCTACCAACCCACCCACAGCAGCGCCTCTCGAGATACCACACGATCAACACCGAGCCATCCAACCAGTTCCACACATCCTGGCCCCCATGAGGTCGTCGGAGCTACCCCTGAGATGAATCAACCAAGGGGGACTAACCCATGAGCTACGGGAACCCAGGAGCCAAAGAGAAATCCCTGGTCCAGGCTGCACTGCTTTAGGCTTTACGACTTAGGTGAAGTGCAAATTTATCTACAGTATACGTGTTTGGAAAAATGTTTGTGCTCGTAAGCAAAGATATACCATTACACACGTTTTATACCATTTTAATAGCTACAAATCTAGTATCACATATTTGGTGCAAAACACTCTTCCATATCCATGATCAGAACGTAAAAGAGTCAAGTGAATGACAAATAATGAAACAGCAAACCTGTCCGATGTGCATTAGTAATCATCACTTCCACCCTGTTCCTTCCTGAGGGTCCACATCCTCCTTGTCACCCTTCCATTTGGGTATTGGATCACCTCAAACATCATCAAATCATGATAAATCTGGGTAAATCAATAGGTGTTTCTCAAGTCATAGGGGACCCCCCCCCAATCATCCAATAGTAAACCTTCAGTCCTAAGCCATCCATAACTTTGGGGGTCCCCCATGGCTGGGTCGAAACCAACAGTTCGGGTGCTTCAACCGTTGAAGATCTCCGCTGGATCGGCTTCCATCGGTTTCTCCCGCGCCTTGAAGAAGAGGGTAGCGCCAGCGATGAACTTCAGCACCAGCTCCAAGGTGAAAGCAGCGCCAAAGAAGATCTGAGCAGCGCCGTGCCGGCGCAACCCGTGGAATGGTTCCCATTACCCTCCAAGGATCCCCGGGTTGGGCTAAGAATCACTCGTTTTGATAGGCAAACTTAGAGTGAACTTGGGAATCTAACAGTTTGCTGGCCGGAAAATTTATCTGGTGATTTTATGTGATTCTCCATTGCTTCGTTAGATTGCCGGAGTGTACCCATTACTTACCCCAACAACATTCTGCGGTTCATCATTGGTCGTCGTTTATCACGGTTGATCTTTGGGCCCAGCCAACAACAATTGGGAGTATAACTAGGACAAGCAAACTACATTGTCGACGGCTAGTGGTGACTTATAAAATGAGGCATATATGGCACTATCGAAAAGGATGATCTGATATGATCTGTATTTATCAAACGTGGACAGCAACATTGGTATTGGTTCCGTGACACAGCAGTACATACACAAATGTGCATTCAAACATGAACAAATTATGTATTTTACATACATATGAATATCAGACTATATGTATGTATATGCACCGCAACTATGCTAGTGAACATATGTCAGCATAGTAATTGCCTAGTTCACCTTTTCAATGTCTTTTCATTAGACCCACACACTCTAAACAGAGAGTAGCCCCCAAGCTGTGTATCCTCAAAACAATTAGTCCCGGAATTAGGTAGTGAGCTGTTCTCAAAACTCCTGGCATGTTGTACAAGTTGCAAGGATGCACATTGCATGATAGGTGATAATCACAGTCTGACAACCTTCCAGCACCAGAATCAATCATGGTATCTACTCACTGATCCTAACAATCTCAGTAGAATGTCATCCCCAAGCGTCTAGACGCTTAAAACACATAGTCAAATATGAATCGGGCACAATACTGTATTTCCATGAGCCAGCAACAAAAACACAAAAAACCAGCTCAACAAACATGTCAAAAGCTCATGCACCAAATACTCTGGGCAGGTACTCAACTGCTGGGTCTCAAACCAATGAGAACTTGCTACCCGAAACGTTCTGCTCGTTCAGCACTTCCTCCCTCAGATCTGGTCCCAAATGAGTCCCAAAATGATTTCCGAAGTTAGCACACATCTTGGTTGTAAGCGTGCTGCCATATTCGATGTTTTTCAAACCAACCGTCTTTATCCCGAACTGTTGCAAAGAGTTCTGGTGGTTTTCAGCACCCAAGTTTGGTTTATGGATCATGCTCCATTATGTCAAATTCTCCCGGTTGCAATCAACATGCTGGTTACCAGCTGAACAAACTTTGATATAGTACCCTGTTCAAACACGCAGTGTGGTGAATCTCAAAGAAGCAGCTTGAATCAACTTGCTTCAAACAAATTGGTTCTAGCTGGTTCTAGCTGGTTGTAGCTGGTTCTAGATGGTTCTACTTGCTTCGATTTGCTTCGTTCAACGCAACCAGGTGCTTGCACCATGACCGCCACGGCACGTCCATGACTTCGAAGAATGGCTCGGCGAAAGGCCACAGTTCTTTGGCCGGCTGCGTGTGGCCTGGACGTCGAACTCGAAGGGAGCAACCAATGGCAGGGATTAACGACCGCTACTGTTCAATCTGATGGGTTCTGAAGCCATAGGGAACCAAAGTAGTGATTGATAATAGTGATTGGATACTATTAATGGTTGATAAACTGAGGGATTTTTGGGGTCCCCTGTGACTTGAGAAACTACCATATAATGGGTAGCACAAACGAATCATTGCAACCACTTTTACAATGTTTATAATATGATGTTGGTTCACAATTGCTACTGATCATGGTTGACGACGCTTAGAAGGGGGTGGTCTAGCAACATTCTAAATCAATTTGAAACGCTTTTTGTCATTGTCAACCATGGCTAATTATTATTCATCATGCTAATCATTAATTATCTACTATGCCATAACTATAACTATTGTCATCAACCATTATTTATAATTGTTGAGATCAGTTATCATCATTGCCGATATGAATCATTAACCACTTTATCATTGCCAAGCATTATTTGATAGTGTCAATGCTAATCATTATCTGCTTGTCCGTTCATCTAACATTGAGAATATTTTTGCTTTCAACCCTAAGTTGTTACATCCTTCTGCTCAGTTTCTCATGAAGAACCACCAGGGCGATCAACTGTGCCAGTTCATGGGATTTCCAAGATGTCCGAAGGGCAACTTGCCGGTTGTACATACGATTGTAAGTACATGCGCCCCAAATTGTACAACTGTAAATGTACATTACATATCGTACTAATTATCCATAATATGTGATATCATATCATAACACAAGTATATGCACACTATGTATATACATTAAAACATAGAAGACATGTACCTTTCAAGTTCCATGTTACTACACTGATCTATCCCTCACTGTTGCTGAGTTTAATGGGTTGCTCATTTATGTATCAACACAATAGGTAGCACGAGGACAAAGCTGGTTTGGGGGAGGCTGATCGCACTCCACTCTTCAGCTGGTACCCCTCAAAGAGTCGTCACACTGCAGCTTGCCCTCACAGAGCTTGCCCTCACAGAGCTGGTAGCCGTGACAAGTTATTCGTTTGGCAAAAGGTACCAACGGTATAGGATGGTTGTATCTGTAATGCATCATCAGCTACCTGCTTTTGATTCCCACTCGTCAATTGCATCCCAAGCATCTTTCGAAAGCATTGGATGCATGCACAAAATGTCACACCAGGTGTATGTCAATCTCCATGTTTCTTGTTTTCACTTCAGATCTGGAAACAAAACTTTTTACTGAATATTTCCTGGCAGTGAACTATTATGTTCAAAAGTTTCAATACTGTATGGCACGAGCCCAGCCATGAACCATGGTATCCAAACAAAGAGACATGTGGGTGCTGATGGCAAATTTCTTTGCTCATGCTTACAACACATGGGTCAGCAAATGAATTTTACCCCAAAAATCGGAGTGGCAATCACCACAGAAAAGCATAAAACTGCACAAACGAACCCTGACATGAACAGTTTCTGATCAACAGAGCCACGTGTGTCTGAATATATCGATGCCGAGCCCTTGAAATCTGCTAGCATCATGCTTGCTGATAATCCCAAACACACTGTCGCTGCCACCTTCGAGTGCAGTTCCAAGGGACTGTTGCCATCCAGTTGCAGTTCCGTCAGGTGATTTCTGAAAAGAAAATCATTTTGTTCCGCTCCCTTACAGGAAATACCGAATTGATATAAATCGATCATCCATTTTGGGGCACCATATGGTACCACACTTCCACCATGCCGATGGATTGCTAGTTGTTGCTGCACTCGCTTCCGCCTGTGTAGCCCAGATTGTAGCCCGTCTCCAGTCCGCGATACTGCACCTGCGGGGCCAACGGAGTTGTCCTTCAACTTGGAAGCTGCACAACCAGAGCCATCATTTCCGGTTGGTCAGTACCCTGGTGCCGTGAATGACCCGGGCCATTTATTGGAAGCCGAACCCAATGCTTGTTGAACCCACTGGTCCTGAGCTTGAGGAGTTGAAACCACCCTTCAGCCATCAGTTCGCTGTCGACCGCCCCGGGGGCTACACCGATATCCAAACAATTGACGCCTCCCAAGATCACTTCCCTTCATAAACCAATAAATCACTATGCAGATCTATGTAGTTGCTTCCCTTCATAAACCGGGAATTCTATGGGTTCCGCGCTTCCAGGTTTTTTTTCCATGCCAGTGTTTTTTTCGCTGCCTCCATTGACACCCGCGCACCTCAACTCCCATGACGGCACACAGGGAGCAAATCAGTACGGCAAAGAGCAGCTGAAACTGAAAACTTTCCTCAGAAGTGGCCGGGCTGTGGCTGCAGGCACCAAAGCCACCAAATTCAAAGAAAAAACATCATTGGGTTGGTGATTGCCAGCCCAAACATATCAGTTCATCATTCACCCCTGCAGAGTCCATCTCTCTCTGTGAAGCAGCACAAAAAAGCTAATGAACCAATCACCCCAAATATATGGGAACCTAAAACATGATTTAAATCACCAGCCAGGAGTCGAAGGTTGATAGCCTGGCCGTTCCCTACAACAAAATGCCTATAGCCGCCAGGGCCATGATTTGGTAGCCCGCTTGATAACCACGGTTGGGCACCCATTACAAACTCGGTTGGGGAAATTGCTGGCTGGATCCAGAACAGCGAAACTCCATTCCTGGGCCTATACCTTCCTGTTGACAGAAAAGGGACTATCTAAATAATCATTCACAACATTTCACAAAACAAATGATAATAAAAATGCTGCTTTCAACTTGTGCATATGATCAATAATGGAAGTATGTAGACCAAATATCAAACAAAAGAAGGGCCTTAAAGTCAATCTGTACACCAACTTCTCCTAACACCAACAGTCTTTCTTGGTTACTACCTAACAACAATGTGTGGGCCATGGCTCGGCAGTTGATGGACAACCATGATCGCCCCCGTCCAGTGGATTGGTTACGACTGATTCAAACGTATAGTGCTCTCTTAAAATGGGAAACCCCAAATCATCCCACATTAAATCAATCACTTTGTGGGTTCCTTACTTTGACGAGAAACACCCATAAAGGTACGCATACATATCACTGTTCAATGCCCCTGTGAATACCTTGAGATTGCACCACAAATCGTAGCAGGGGCGGCATCTTCACAGAAGCGCCGACCTGTTCTCACGATGGTTGCTTCATTGCTGACGAAGGTGGTTCCACAAGACCAAATAACGATGGTGAACAGTGGTTCACATAGGATTGTAATTACAGATTCTTTCGTATAAATATATAAGTATTACATACCTATAAACCTGTAAATCTGTATAATATCAATATGGATCTACCATTCATGTTGAACATCCTTGGCGGTGCTGGGAAACACGGCGCGCTGCCAAGAGTCCGTCAGGACCATGGCGTAACGCGAGATCTTCTGCCAGCACTTTGATCTTGGCTCAGCGGAGTTTCCGAGTGGTTCAGCGGGTGAGCCATGGACATGGCATTGATTGATAGTAGTTTTCATGAATGATAATGGTAATGAATGGTAGTTAATGGTGTTAAAACTGATTAATGATAATGATTGAATGGTAGTTAACCTATATAGGATCCTATAGCAATCCTATAGTAACGCTAGCTAGTAATCCTATATTGATGGTAGTTTCATGACTGATGGACATGGACAGACTCTGGCAGCTATAGATTCAAATGGTAGTTAATGGTGTTTATTCATTGGAAATTGATGGCGTTCTTGATAGCAAACCAGCATTTATTAGTGGGGAATTGCTGGTGAATTGATGATGGTTTGATATCAGAAATCATGTAGCAAGCTTGGAGACTGATTAGGTATTATATTTGATGCAAAATCATCAAGACCCCTCATGTAGAAAAGTATTTTTATTGGTGATGTTTGATTCTGCTCTTTGTTCAATAACTAAATGCAATCGTTCGAACGCTAGCGAAGAATGGTTTGCCGACATGGCCAGTCATTCTTGAATGTCTCAACTATCATCATGACAACAACAGATCAGCCAACTATCAAAAATATACTCACTTCCTGCCCTTTGCAGGGTCTTTGTCAGCTGTTTGTCTCCCCTGGTGGCTCCATATGTTTTTTCGTTTGTCTGAGCAGCTGTGCCTGATGTAAGAATGGGCAAGTGTCACAGCTTGGGCAGCATCAGGGGTTAGTCATGCCACATACCTATCTCATGATGTTGACCGAAATGCAGAAATCATGGCTTAGTCACCAACCGAGTACCAACAGCTGGCGCGATTTCAGCAACCAATGGTTGTAACCATTCAACACCTTGGAAACCAACCATTACATGGATACTTCGAGGTGTTTCAGCCAACCAGGCTCCGTCTGAGGGTGCCACGCGTCGTGGAAGGATTCCTTAGGCACAAAGGCTTTGTGACTTCACGGGGAATGATGCAAGGAGAACAGCATTGAATTACACAACTAGGAAACCCACTATATATTATATATATAAAAAAAATATATATATATATATATTTATTCATTTATATGTATATATATATATGTAAATATATCTATATTATGTATATTTACAAACATACATAAATACAATACATATATATATATATATATACATATATAACAAATATATATATAATATGTAATTATAAAAAAAACATTCACATATAAGATGGCTATGGGCTATGGTGTTGGTGTTTCAAAAAGAAGGTAACTACCCCCAAATGTTTCCACAACATAATTGTTATTCTTGGGATAGTGATTTGGGATACGCGTCTCGCTATGGATATACCCATGTTGTTGCTGTAGCTGTTTCCTGCCAGTCCTTGACCACTCAAATTAGCTTGTTTTTCCCTTTCAAAAACATCTTCAAATACTTCACATTCCTTCAGTAACGAGGGTGTCGTTGACTGAGCCCAACGTGGCTTGGTTTCTGACGTCTAGTAATTACCCAACATCAACCGTTATTGACCATCAGCTAGCATAAGCAATTGACGTCGCTAGTAACCAGCCAGTGTTGATCCTCATCAAACGATTGCTGATCTTGAGCCGTGCTACCAGCCGCTTCTGAGAAAAGATCTTCTGCGATACGCTCATGTCCTGCCTTTCGATGGCTTGGCGGTGCCCATGTTCCCGAGGAGATGAAGATTGATGACGGTTTTTGGATGGTGACTGGGTGCTTGGTTGTTGGTGAAGGGATAGTTATGTTTCATTGTTTCATCCTGAGTAGTTGATTGATCATCACTGGCAAAAAATGCTGCCCGCCAAATCGACTGATGAGTTTGGTGTTGTAAAGGCGTCTCGATACCAAAAGATTGCCTTGGCGGGAAATATTATGGGCAGGTGCCGCATGACCCAGAGGCGTCTCGATCCCTGAATCTTTGGGCATCCGGTGTCTCCAAGATTGATTTCAACCAAAGGATTCTTTATCCAGTTCGAGACAACGGAATTTGGGCATCCCTGTTCATCTCCGAACTGGATCTCCAACCAAGATTCTTTATCCAGTTCGAGATGAACTGAATCATAAGACCAGGGTACTTACTTTGGATTTAAAACTGGGCAAAATTCATGACACAAGCTTTTGACATGCCAAGCTGCGAGCGCATAGCGAAGTCCGTGGTGGTTGACCCCATCCGCTACATGAGAGACCAGTCAATGCTACATCAAGCATCAAACCCACCAGTATCAACCAGTGGTGACCACTCATCGACCCTAGGATTGTTGACCTGGGACAATGGTCAGCTATCAATAGTTGATCATCCAAAAAACCATCCATGGGTTTGAAACCAACCACTCACAGTGCGATCTCCATGGAAAGCCAAAACCATTGAGAGGAACCGTGTACCCTCCGGTCACCTCCCCAAAAATGAACCATGTCATCGCGGTTTGGAAGTTTGATGCACATGCATATCCATGCATACAGAATAGGCGACCGGACATGTCTGAAGCCTGGGAACTTGAAAAGCTCATCATGATCATTTGTGGGCCGATGGTGAACCTATGTTCCAAAGAAACCAATGCGGCGAGCAGTGTAAGTGACATGGAAACAGCCATCCAATACACGATGCGCGCCCTCGCAGTTTCAACATCCACTTGGTGCTGCAGGAATATCAACATGCAAAGCACAAAAAGCCAGTGGCTTGGTTTTCACTGTAGCTTTCCTGTGGTTTAAAGGTCTCCATGTTCGCAATCTATTGGTCCAAAACTATCATTTTTGTAGGTGTAGAGCCATTCATCACCTAAATTTTAGAGGGTAGAAATCTACCAGCGTTGCCTACGAGTTTCCATGGAAATTCCCTGGTGTTCCGCTGGGTTTTCCCATGCGGAAGGCTCCTGCGCTTCACTACGCCAATGGAACCTGAAGAGCATCAACGGCTGCCCTGTATTGGGGTGCTATTGATGGTGGTTGATGGCGGTTGATGTTTGTTGATGTTTGTTGATGGTGGTTCATGGTGATTGATGGTGATTCATGGTGGTTGATGGTGGTTGATGGTGATTTGTAGGTTCTGACCCTGGTGGAAAGTCACCATTGAACCCACGATTGATGATATAGCTTCTGAAGCACGCAAATTTTGGGGGGTTCAGGGAGCGGAATAAACTGTATGCAACAGATGGGGCTTAAACAACATTGCTCCCACCGACTCCCACCCTGGCAGACAGCACGACCATCCATCGCTGCTAAGGCGTGGAGTATATCCATATCATTTCATATAGGATCAATACACCCATGTACTGACTGATCGTGGTCGACGATCTCTAGGCTCAGTTCAGGTGGCGAATGGTCGCAACCCTTGCCTTCTATGTTGAATTATGTTGATACAACCCCCGAAAATGGATCAAAATGATTCACACATAAGTCACTTCTGGGATGCTTGGGGTGCCCGCCATGAATCTATTCACTTCTCAGGTTGATCACCCATGAGCAAGTCCAAGCAAGAATGAACTCCAAAGACTCGTTTACACTTTGAAAAAAATGTGTCAATTGTCTAATGAACCTGGTCATTGATAGTCAGTAATTGCCAGGGAGGCCAAGAATATGACCTGGAATACTCATGACCAACAAGCCAGATTGCCAGCAATGTTCATAATAAATCATCATGAAGCATGCAGAATCAGGGATTCAATGCTTGACCTGCAAAATCCACAGCTTCTACCGGTGGTGGGTCCCGGTCATCACCAGACGCACCGATCGTGCTCACTGGTACCGCCACGTCGGATGGGTGGGCATCAACATTTGATGACCAGCCCAGCGAATTGGTAGATGGATTAGCCAAGAGCTCCACCAAGGGGGTTTGACTATACCATGGAAGAGCCACAAAATCAGTGCATGGACGGGGTGTATATGGGCCCCAAGGCAAGAAAGGGAAAAAACTCATAGGTGTTAGAGCTGTTGAACGTAGTCGCAATGATAGCTGCTGAATATAGCTGCTACATCCCTGCTATATGGCTATGGGTCAATATTACCCAACCAACTAATGGGGATTTCAACCAACAATAATATGGAAAACCATGGTTAACAAAGGGGAACCAGGGGTTCGGGGTTTTAACCCACTGCTATGTGGTGATTATGGGGCTGGGCTAATGCGGCTAATGACTATGGCTAAAAACC
>VSDK01019011.1:578139-598871 GCA_009767595.1 Symbiodinium kawagutii
ACAACAACAACAACAACAACCACAACAACAACAACAACAACAACAACAACAACAACAACAACAACAACATCAACAACAACAACAACAACAACCACAACAACAACAACAACAACAACAACAACAACAACAACAACACCACCACCACCACCACCAACAACAACAACAACAACCACAACGACAACGACAACAACAACAACAACAACAACGACAACGACAACGACAACAACAACAGCAACAGCAACAGCTTTAACATGAACAGCAAAAGCTTCGGATCCAAGTGTCACGTCATCGTTGGCTGCCACCATGAAAGTGTTTTGAAGAAAGACACCCATGATGACTTTGACCACCGAAAATCCCATCGACGCTTGAAAGGTCAG
The DNA here is from genome assembly GCA_009767595.1 of Symbiodinium kawagutii. NCBI lineage: Eukaryota > Dinophyceae > Suessiales > Symbiodiniaceae > Symbiodinium > Symbiodinium kawagutii. The sequence continues at coordinate 578,517 of VSDK01019011.1, forward strand.
GACGAAGATGGTGTACCACTCGCTGACATCTTCCTGTTTGAGTGACACAAACTGGTTGGTGGTGTCAACCCCGATGAAAAATATGAGTCAACCAACCAGCCAAAACATGTTGACAACCACCAACCAGCAAATGAGCCATGGAGACTTTCAGCATTAGTCCAAAACAGTCATGCGCTGGGAAATGACCAACTCATTAGGCTTCCAGGGAAGCAAACAATGGTTCTGTGTGTTGTTGTTGTATTTTTTTTCAAATTTGGATGACCACCACTCTGCAAAACTTAACAAGCATTTCAATCGCATGTTCAATGCCATCATGGGCTACACTACCTGAGCAAGTTTAGTCACATCTGAGGATGAGATCCCCACACATGCACCTTGGGGGGATCAGCAGTAAAATAAAAGGATTTTTGTAACGGTGTTCTTCCATCAAAGTTGTGGTCAGTTTCCACTGTTGCATACTGAACGCCCCCAGCACCTTGGGGGGTGGGCTGGTGGGTCATCTGGCCATCCTTCATCTATGGATTCGCCAAAGCTATCGAATAGTCTATGTGCCAGTTTTGACTGTCAACATACAGACCACCTGACTATATATATATATATATACATGTATGTATGTATGTATGTATGTATGTATGTATGTATGTATGTATGTATCTATCTATCTATCTATCTATCTATCTATCTATCTATGTATCTATCTATCTATCTATCTATGTATCTATCTATCTATCTATCTATCTATCTATCTATGTATCTATGTATGTATGTATGTATGTATGTATGTATGTATGTATGTATGTATGTATGTATGTATGTATGTATGTATGTATGTATGTATGTATGTAAACAAAAAAAGAAAAATCTCAATACATAAATAAATGCACATATACTTGAATATGTGTATATATATACACATATTTATACATACATATGTATAGGTCAAAATAGACATGTATATTTTTAAATATATATATATTAATGTATCTATGTATCTATTGACATATGTTTTTTTTAAACTATATATAAATTATTCACAATGAACTGTACCTTGTGAATCTTGTGAAGGACAATGAATGAATACAAACCATTTATGCACAATCAACCTGCTGATAAATGGCACTAAAAAGTCTCTCAAGTTGAATGGTACTGCTTGGTCGGACCTTCAGATTACGGTGCTATTGTGTGACCTGCGGGAAAAAACTAGCAAGAACTCTTCATTTTGGAGAGAAAAGCCAGGATTCAAATGTTGCACAACTTGATCGAAATTCGTGGCTATGATATAACTGGCTGGGTGCACGTGATGGTTTCTCAAAGTACGGGACTTCTTAAAATCATCCATTAGTTATCATTTTTATTAACGAACCAACCATTTTTTGGGGCCCGCTCGGCTTGAGACATGGTTGCGCAACCAGCAACGTAGACGCCTTCAATGGTTGATCGTCTGCCTGTCGCTCAACCTTCGGCTGCCAAGACTCCGTCAGCACTCGCGATGCGGGGACCCAGTTTGCCAAGGTGAGCTCGAGCAAAGTCCTGGAAACGACAGCGGTTGAATCTCTGGGACATCCCTCCATGGCGCAGCCAAGTGGTAGACTCTTTGGTACCCATGGCTGGTAAACCACGTGGCTGGTAGGTCAATCATTCTGATCCACCTGAAGTTGCAGAAGGTTATTGCATCAAATGTGCAGCATTGTGATTTTTGGCACTGTTCGATGTTTAGCTGAGAGAGACTGGCCAGTCTGTGGATCATTGAGAATAGGAGATTCATCCCCAAAGTTCAAACATGACAATAAACTTAAGTATCTATTGAGGCTTCAAAGGGAGGCAAATATAAATCAAAGCAATAGGTCTTAATAATTTCCATTCAATACAAGAGCGCCATCAAATACCATTAATTAACCATGCTCAACAATGAATAACTAAAAAGATTAATCATATACTTAACTACCTTAACCATTGCAATAAACAATTGATGATCGACCTGCCTTGTGAACAAGGTAACCAGATTCCAGACCTTCCAAGCGTCAGGGATCTCATCCCACTGGTTGCAGGGACCCTATCCATCTGCCACCACGATTTCGGGTCGCAGTTTTTCCACACCTTTGCCTCCTGGGGAGTAGCCAAGTGACAAGGAGCAGCGTGTAAAGGTCCCATAGTACTGGAAGACACGCAGTCCTTAGCTAGGCTGTACTGGAGCTGGAGGCATGACAGGCATGACAGGCATGACAGGCATGAAAAGCTATATGTATATATAAGGTGGTTTTCTCAAACTCCCCAAATCATCCAGTTTGAACCAGCCCTTTGGATCCCTTTAGTGCTTCGGTGTGTTTTGAAACCATCATAATATGTCGTGTGTGTGTGTAATTGATCAACCTCAACAAAGGGAGGTCATGCGCAATTTGTGCAATCAGCAGGATATTGGCCAACACAAACCAAACATAGTATTGACTACTTAACGGAAATTAGATTGAGAAGAATGAGATGGGGTCAGAATGACTAGAAAAAAGTGGGAATATGGATTTCGGTTTGGGCTTGGATGCGTGCTTAATGCGGCACATTTCTCAAAGATGGCAACTAAATCCTAACAACTGGCAACAAAGCCCAAATCAACATCACCAAACTGAATAACAAACATCAATAGTGGGAATAGGTAACAAGCAACCATTCATGTCCACAACCAAGAAACATTACGGAGATAAAGCCAACACACGCAGGTATCGTCAACAAACCGAGGGAAGAACCAGTTCAAGAATGATGGATACAGAAGGATGGAAGGTGTACAAAACCAAAACAGGTGATAGATAGACTATGACAGTTGAACCAACATGAACCAACATGAACCAACCAACTTATGACACTTTCGGTTTCTGGGGGTGTTGCTTCAACCAAAACAACTGATTGACGTCGTACAAAACCAACACCCCCAGAAACCACAGGCCAAGCTGCGACGCTCCAAAGGGTTGCTGTCGTTGTTGAGATAAACATCCACCAAAGTGGTCAACACCAACGCAATGGTCCTGGCTGCGCCACGATGGATGATGCTGTGCTGAATCCATGGAGCTATCGTTCAACTTGGTGGCTAATTACAAGGAGTTCCGGGAGATTTTCCCAGCAACTAACTCTGGGAGACATCTTGGATCAGTGTCTGCCAGTTCCAAAATATCCGAATCATCTCAAACGACTCGTGGCAGTTCAGATGGCAAGATCTCATGCCCGGTGGCCAGCCACCATTGCCACAGAGGGCTCACGAATTTCGGACGCAAACACCAGAGAGTCAACTTCAACAATCCATGCAGTGAGATGATGACCGATGCATAGAAAGTAGGAAGTGAACTGAAGTGAACATGCGGAGTTGCCCCCTGCGTGGTCCGGGGAAACCATACAGGACTTGGAGTACCCAGCAGTATACTGTTCAAACTGTCAACGACCATAAGCATGGGGGCCCTTCGACCATGCAAGCATGTTCATTGTAAATAGGGAAACCACCGGTATAAACCACCGCAAAGTTTAAAAAAATACCATAAATAGGAGGTCATATCCGTGGAGATCATATGGATTTTCCATCTTTAAGAAGCACTTCGCTATTTCATCTATACAGGAAAATGGGGTCTCCGAATTCATGACTGGCAGGTTGTCGCCGCCCAAAAGGCCCTTGGCCAAGTCAGCCGGTTGCACGCGAGTACTGCGAAGAGGAGCACTGTGGACCACAGCAGGGCGGAGAAACTCGCTTTGATGGAGGTCACCTGACCGTTTTCTGCAAAATTTGGTTGGACGCAAGTTTACTTGCCGGGATATCAGCAAGAGTGAATCACTCTTTAGCATCATGTTGTTGATGATTTCTTCAAAAAACATAACATAGATCCTGAAGCTCCAACGAAAGGAGGTACCGGGTATGGATCTCAAGACTGAGCAGTCGTCCTGCTTGGGTGGTGATGGTTTCTGGTTGGTTAGTTGAAAAGCTCCATGGGTTGAAACCCAACCATGTGACTTACGATGATCACCTGGCATAAAACTGCCTTTCTGATTCTGGCCAAGGATAAGCAACACGAAACTCTCAGAGATTCCAACGGTCCAAGGGTGGTTTCTAACTCGCAGCACAACAATCACAGGTCATAGTTGAAGGTCGTTTGTATCTGGGAATGAATTGACCGTTCCATCCACCGGCATCAAAGAAGCATATCCCTGTGCTGCATCCAAATGAAGAGAATCTTCCGTTCCTGAAAAAAAAGGGTTCTGGCTCATGTTTGGACAACTTGGAAGCTTCGCAACGAACGCAATGACAACTTGGAACTCCCTTCGTCTTTGCTCCAAACACAACTGATTGGGCGTCCCGAGAGATCATTCCAATGATTGCAAAACAGTGTACATATCTATCTATAAGCGTGAACAAATACACATAGATATGAGCAGAAATATGGCTGGGAACCTAAAAAACACATAGATCTAATTATATGCAATTCTGTATGTCTGCGCACCTTTGCATAAACGGACGTATATAGTATATAATATAATCCGTATAATCTATACATAAGTATGTATAACTTTGAGTTGTCCCGATGGAACTTGACAGTCAAAACTATACCACTCAGAACTCTAAACACCTGCAGCTGCTGCTGCTGCTACGGAGTTTGCCTGTATGGACTTGTAAGTCCTTCAGTGTTCATATTCCTTCTAAAGCGTCTCAAAGTCAAGTAGTCATTCTCCTTATACACATGTTGATTTCCAATGATTTGTGGATAAGTTGTATTAACACATGGAAGTACAACAAACCAACCGACCAACCGTCCAACTGACCAACCAACTGACCGACCAATCAGCCACGTTCATCTGCCAGGCGGCCATGATGTACAGGGAGTCGAAACCCTTCACTTTCCTGCTGCTGACGCTGATCTAACAAAAGACATCTGGGAAGCAAGACCAATGGATCCGAAATGGACCGAGAAGGCTGCTGGTAATGATTCAGCTGAAATCAGGAATTCATATTCATTCAGTCAACAATAGTGGGAAAATACAAGAAGCACTCCGTTCATTTTACATTTGACCAGAGCTTCGATACTGACGATGGATAAATGGTACCTTCAATGGCTGAGCCTCCTTTGCAGTCAAACACTAATTGAGGCATGCTGTCACACACAGTGGAAACATGCCACACGCTGGAATTTCCAGCACTTTGACCTCAACCAAGTTGGTACTTGAAGCCTTCATCCTGTGGTGAATATCCTTACCCGGAGTTGAGCAAATTGAAACAGCAGCGGGTGCAAGATGCTGCATGTACAGCCCGCTGCTTCGATAGCACTTGGATACAAGTAAAAGGGACAAAATTGCCTTCATGTTGTGGATGAAAGCAACAACAGGGCACCATGCACTAGTTCAGTTATGTTTGATTCATTTATCATCTTGCCAACTAATCTAAAGACGGCCTACCTACCAGTAGTGGTGAGTTGTCAAACTTCCAGTTTCTTTTTCAAGCTTGCTTGGGTGATCTATCCTGCTTTGGGGCGCCCACAAAATACCTACAAGTTGTGGCTGGGTGGGGGATATTTTGGACGTTGCCAGCCAACCATATCACTCTGTGCAACTCTTGCCCATTTAAAAAAATTGGAATGAAGGCATCAAGTAGATTCCGTTTTTACTCGTTACGAACCATTGTTGATCATGGTGGTCATCCAACTGCTGGTTATTGACCATCAACAAAGGCCATCTCCGGAAATCTTTCCCCCGGAAGCTCGTTTTAAGGCGCGCCTAATGAGTCGCAAGAGCCGGAAGAGCTTCACCAGTCGCAGCAAGCGCAGCAACATGGGATCCACCGGTAGCGATGCTGCCGTGACCTGGCGAAGCTGTCAGTGTGACGTCGCCAAAGGGCGACTGAGGCAGACTCAAGCAGCTTAGCATGGATATAGATAGATACACAGAAAGACAGACAGATAAAGAGATATGGATAGATAGATAGATAGATAGATAGATAGATAGATAGATGGATGGATAGATGGACAAATAGACAGATTTCTTTCTTTCTGCCGTCCAAAAGAGGGGTCCCCCTTGCTGTCAAATGCTCTGAATTGCCACGCTTAGCCACACGATAAAAAGAGATATGGATAGATAAATAGATACATAAGCGATGATAAGCGCAATGACATGTGCCAATGTGTGTACAGGTGTCAATGTATTCATGTGCATATGGAGACTTTTGTAGATGTATGGATGCAAATGTACAGGGCGTATCTATCATGGTATCTACAGTTAAGGTTATGTGATTGCAAATGCAATGAAGAAATGTGTAACCACATGTGGCTCTTAAAACTGAAGCTCCTGATGGATATTGATGCATCTATTGTGATTCCAGATGCACAGAATCAAAAACGGACATGGACATGATCTGACAACTTGCTGTTTAAGTAAGAAGAGATCCAACGCAGTGCTCTAAAGTGTGCATATTTACCAAGAAAATCCAAGATAATCTGAGAAGATCCAAAATAATCTGAGAAAATCCAAAATAATCTGAGAAAATCCAAGATAATCTTAGAAGATCCAAGATAATCCAAAACAATCAGTTTCAGTCCCACTGTTCAGCGGAAGATCGACCAAGTTGTCCCTGTGCAGCTCAGTGACAGTGTCCACCGCCCAGGCGACCACAACGAACCTAAGATCAATTTTTCGTGAAATCTGAAAGGGGAAATGTCCACATGGGCTACGTACGTGGACGGTTGGTGAGCGCTGACTTTATGATAGTCACATAGTCAAGTCAGCAACCATCCTGGAGTTCGGCTCTCAATCAAGTGCTTGAGTGAGTTGGTGCTTTTTACACGCTACAACAAAGTTGATAAATTCAATCGCTCCTACAGCGGGATGACAAACAAGAATCAAGCAAAACTGCCAGCAAGGTGGGTTGGTTAAGCAAAGGCCAACATGTTTTGACCACTAAGTCACTATAGGCCATGATCACCAATTATTTGCTAGCAAGTTCTAGCAATGCTTATAAGTTTTTCCCGGTTGGTGGTTTCAACACCTGGGAGAAATAGTCAACCAACGAATCATTCCAAACGTAGAAGAAAAAACACACATTCAACACAACCAACCATCTATCTGCTCACCCTCCAAAGTTCACCACATCTTTATCCTTGTTTAACCACAGTTGACCATAGAAAACCCAAGGATTTCGCATGAACAAACCCCGCGTTGCGAGACACCAATCCTTCACCTTTTTTTCGCCATCGTTGCCCAAGGCACAGGTCCATGATGTTCCAGGGGTCACACCAGAAATGACAGCGAGCTGCCACAATGCGCACGAGAATTTCCTCGTCGTGGTGAGGGGCTTGGGATTTTTTTTTGAGATGCATGGAATGTGACAAAGAACATATCTATATGTGCGTTTGTATGTGAACATTGAAGTCTTTCAACAATCGAAATGCCACGGTAGATGAATATATTTACAAAAAATCGATAGATACGGGAGATAATATAGTACCTGTGTAGCAACAGGTCTCCCCACTTGGAGCCACTCCTCCACCCCTTCCCAGTCTGTGGTCACAAGACGGATGACCAACATAGAGGTGTTTTAATAAGGAACCCAAAGTATGGTTGGTTTCGTACCAATAATTGGCTAGTAAAGATTACTAAAGGATGATTTGGGCGTACACCTATTTTGGGAAACCACCAAACTAGAGTTTCTGACGCTGTTCGGCTTCCCGATTCATACCCACAATTGGTTTGGCTTCCTGCTCTGATCGGCAATCGTTGCTCCAACTCCTCGATTGCCCATTAAATACGCACTGTTTTCATTGATTTTCGACAATTGGTTAGCTGATGATTCAACAAACAACACGGGTACTGCAGCAAAACAAAATGAAATGACCTACAACAACCAAGAGTACAAGAATGGCAACGCATCAATCAACACTATATTGATACAACAAACGTACCAGTACCTTTCAAGGGTGCGAATCGACTCGACAACAAGATAGACCTGCAAGCGGAGGTGTATCAGAAAGCGTGATGGAGAAATGATACATGTGTTCGTAGATGTGCGTGTCTATGGCTGTCATCAAACCATCTTTAACCAATATTGAACACTAGTACAAATCGTTATCAAACACTACTGTAGAAGCCACCGCTATTATCCCCCCCCATATATATATATATATATACGTACAAAAACATCCTCTCCCATGGCACCCTGCAGTGTCTCCCATGTGCAGCCAAGGCACGAAGAGAAATGTGACCTGTGAGTAACAACTGCTGGCGGCAGTGCTAACCTTTTGATGGGAGAGCCATATCGTTGATGATTTACGATGGTTGACAACGGACGATGATGGGCAATAGAAAGGAACAGAAAGCAACAGTAGTGGTTGAGATCCGCCATTTGTCCACCAACAATTGGGGTCGCACTACTCAGTTGGCACTGGTCAGCCGAATCCGAAGGTCTTCCGCTGCAATCCTACTTCGTCAAGCCGTGCTGAAGCTGCTCCCAAGCAAAGCAGTCAAGGTCGCTGTCTGGTAGTGGTTTGGAGCAACCAAACAAATCTGTCATGCCCAGAAAGCACGTCTGGTTTTCCACCAGGGGGTATGCTTTTTGTGACATTCAAACGTACAGATAGACGAACGTTGACAAAAATAGAAGTGCTCAGAAACTGACCAACTAGTGCCATGCCTTTTGCATAAAAAACAAGCAAAGGTTTCTTTGGGGAAGTTCTCCCTTCAAAGCAAGTTTATGGGGGGGATCCGTTCAAAAGGACCAGTTTCATCCAATGGCCAGATCTTGGAAATTCCGCATCCCAAGGCAGGAAAATCCTCAGGATATGATACGTACAAAAAAAAGTAGTAGATGTACCAAATTATCTAAAAGTAGCATTAAATGATATGAGGAATCTTATCTCTTGGTGGGCTGGTATCTTTTTTACACCACTATTTGCCAAGTGAGATGTTTGAAGAGAAACTCAAGTTATTCCTCTTCAAGCTACCCAACAAAGTTTGCCCTCCTGTACCACCGCTGCTGGCAAAGCAGTTGCCTCCACAAATCCCTGTGTTCAAAGACAGCTGCTTCACCAGAGATCTTTCCGTGGACCCAGTAAGTGGTTTCAACCGAACCTGGTTAAGGCAACAGCGCTCTAAAACTGCAACAAGTAAGCGGTGACTAGGTAGAACACCAACAAACTACCCCTACAGTCTAAGCAACAAAATGACTAACAACCCAATCAAGCCAATCACTATATTGTGAACAAATTACTGAAAACACTACTCGCTACGGAACCAGCTATGGCAATTCAATACATCGTTTCACAAAGCAAGGAAAAAACAACAATAACAATCAACAATCACAACAACGACGAAAAAAACAAACAAGAACAACAGAAAAAAACAAACAAACCGAACCACCAACTACAAATCGTCCATCATATCATCGAAAGCCGGCACCATCGCCCTTGCAGTCCCACACGTTTCGATCCCAGAAACACCCAGTGTCATCTCCAAAGCATTGAACACAGGTTCCGCACCGGGCCAAATCCTTGGTGTTTCCAGTCGTCAGAACTGGCGGCAGTGTCAGTAGTATACAGCTCGTCTCATTGCTGGCTGGTGTCATTTATGAGAATCATTGTTTACTGTACTAGTTTATTATACATTTACAATGATTACTACAGTATAATGTTGATGAATAACAATAATCATTGGGACAAATGACGATGATGGGGATTAAAAATATGACAATAGTGACACTGACAACAATGATGCTCACTTAAATTCGAATCGTAACTTCCACGGCCATCAAACCAATCGTGGTTCCCGAATGGAGAAGTTCTACTCAGCCCCAGTCGCTCCGCTAGACTCTAAGTTGGTTGTAGATGTTGGCTGCTGGCACTTGTTGATGTTTGCGTGGGTCATTTGCTTGGTTGGTTGTTTGGCGGAGCCCTAGTCTAAATAAAACCAAGAACAAACATATAAAATTGAATGATTATATATATATATACGTATATTATATGTATATAAATAAATATCTAGATATATATATATATATACATATATATATATATATACGTATGTGTATGTAAATATATATACATATACGTATATATATATGAATATATTTAGATATATATATATATAGATATGTATGTATATATAGATATATATGTATATATATATATATATACGTATATGTATAATTATAGACTGGCATGTCATCTGTGAACAGGCTGGCATGTCATCTGTGAACAGCCGTGATTACATCCAAACCGCAATCTACAACTCCCTGCTGCCGACAGTGACCTCTGAAATGTTGCACTTCAATGAATGTAATCTCATAAATATCTCAAAGGCCAACTAATCATCCCAAGATTGATATTCCCAGCAAATCATTCCAAACATATGCCTGAGGAGCACTGCATGATTGAAATTACTTAAAACGACCAAACAGCATTGCGCTTACAATTCTGAACTGAGACTGTTCAAGGAGAATTTACCCTGGGGATTGAGCAGGTGTTGCGACTCTTTCTGGTACATCTCCATGATGTTTGCTCGTTGATGGTATCAGCTATTAACCCTACCATTCAAACCAGGTATCATCCATGGTACACCCTTGCAAGCACCATGGCGGCCCCTTCTGTCACCAAGCAATTTGTGGTCGCGCCGGTCGTCCCAGCTGCTGATGGGCTGGCTGAAACATACCGAAATATCCAAGGTCGAAGCCTGTGCAGCGCCGGCTTAAAGCTAGAAACCTCAACGTGGAAAAAGACGCGCTGGCGCGATCAACTCAGGGCCACCAGATGGAGTGGTTCACCTTGGGGTCTCGCCAACAACAACTGGAAGTATACCATCTGCTACTCCTGCATAGTTGGCTGGATAATCCACCAGTTGATCACTTACCTCTTGGGAAAAATGATTTCTTATTCCTACGTTGGATTACTAGAATGTACCCTCTGGTAAAGCTAAGCTGGAAGCTAACAACATTGACAACAACCATCGTTTTGTAATAGGTAAACAATTTGGAAATGGTGGCTTTTCCAATTCCACGTTAGTCTACCAGAGTGTGCACCTCGAAAACCTATTGTAAAACTCCTTTACGGAACCACTATAAACCTTGCAAAATCATGGTACAACCCTTGGTTGCTCGTTCAGGTGTTTCTTAGATTCGGGGACCCGCAAGTCCTCCTTTGTATCAATTGTAGTGATAAACCAGCCATTATAGTTGGTGCATCCCCTATGATTGCTTAAAATCCCATGGTTATTAACCATTGTCAGTCAGCTATTTATAGTAATAAAACCAACCATTTCTAGGGGTCCCCGGTGGCGGCTTGAGAAACCCCGAAACGGCGCTGGTTGTTCCCATCTCGCGGGATGACCCGCGCTCCCTTTCGCGTCGCTGCCTACATCGAAACCGTGATATTGGACTTGCAGAGCCATAACCTCAGGTCCAAACCTTCCTGGTTGGGGGAATTGTGTAAAGGTTGGTTAACTTGGTGGCTTATAGATCCCTTGCTAAAAATATATTTCTAGTGGTTGTATGGTAAATCAATCATATCCCAAAAACACTAAAAACCTAAGTTAGTGGGTATAAGCCATCCAGTTAATGGGTGGTGAATGGTTGGTGAATGGTTGCTTATGGAGGTTGGTCATGGTGGTTGGTTAGGGTCATGGTGATTGGTTATGCTAGTTGCTTATGGTGGTTGGTTCTGGTTGATTAATGTTTTGGTTTAAATGTTGATTCTTGGTTGTTTATGGTGGTTGGTGATGGCCTGTCCACTCAAAAAATGGTCGTAGAGTATCCACTAACAATGGTTTCAAAAATGGGCGGCGTACCCACTAGTGGTTGGTCAATCGTTGGCAAATCGTTGATGAATGTTTGGCTGACGGTTGCTGATTCATGGTTGGGTAATTTGATAGCAATTGAACAGGTATACATCGAACCAGAAATTCAGAAAGATACAAAACACACATCACACAAGCAATGGTAGTGCCTTTGAAGCTCTGAACCAGGAAAACCATCAGAGCTAGGGCTGTCAGCGCAGCAAGAAGCATCAGCATTCGAGGTCTGACTACCTATCTGCAACAAGTATCGACTGACAGGCTCAGCCTGTTGATCTGTCCACAGAATCATCAAGCTATCGTCCCAGAGGAGGAGGATTCCATTCGGGATTAATACCCCAACTAGTTCATGGTCGTCATCACACATCTTCCCTAGGGTCGAAAAACTCTGCTTTCTTGATGAGCAGTAAAGCAGTCAACCTGAGGGCAACACACAACTGCTCAGAAAAATCAGCAAGGCCTTGGTCGACGACTGCACGGTGCTGGGCCATGCTGGGTGGGCCAAGTGAGCTTCACCCATGGATTTGTGCTACCAACTGCTAGGCACCTAGGTTGTAGTGCCCGGTCGATCCCATTTCGTCGGACTTGAGGCCAGTAATTAGTTACCATCAATTGTTTGCATGAATGGTAATTAATTACTTGCCTCAAGTATCACATGTTTGGCAATTAAATACCAGTCCCATGTAAGGGGAGGTTAAAAAAGACTTCCAAACATGTACTTTGATGAATGGCTTTCGGAATCTCACTAGATTCCAAGCATATCCGGCATATCCGCCCAGCCTGGTGGTTTCTCAAGTGGGGTCACCCACAAGCTGCCATGGTTCAAGTCTATTGCTACAAATGGATCCAAGCTATGGTTGGTTCATTACTATGGGTAAAATAAGCTGGATGACAAGTCTGGGGGTGCCAGCTCTTGAAAAACTATATTGCAAGGATGTTCAAACATTGCAGAACTGTAATAGTTTAAGATGTATGCTGCAAGCACATATGACTCATATGACTCAGCAGGGTCTCCACCCCAAACAGTGTAGTGCTATGTATTGAATTCACACACTCCTTGGCCCGAAGGTATCACATACATCCGGCGAAGCTATCACTCGTTGTCTTGAATAGATACCTGAACCTGTTGTTGTCACATCTAGGTGATAACCATGAACTGCATGTAAATTTCCAACAAACTTTTCACGTCCCCAAACATGTCCCACAAGATCCGTGATCGCACCAGCGCACACTAGCACAATTTGTTTAACATAACATCAGCTTCCCTTCTTGTCAATGCTCATAGTCTGTTCAGCATTAACAAACATTTCAGCACAAATCATAGGCCCATAGGTCCATCATGGTCCTTGTCCCACGCAGCGTCCACTGACCGCAGCTGATCACAGCTCGACTGGGATCTCCCCACAAAGGTGAGGTCGAACTTGGGCGACTTCACCAACTCACGAAAGAAGACCGACCAAAAAAATGGGCCTCAAAGGCGAGCGAGAAGCTTGCGCGCCACGCATCCCGCGTCGCCGTGAAGCCAGGGCCACCAGGTGCGAAGCGCAGCGCTAGGCCCGTGGATGGAGGGATGGCTCATCATGAGCGCTTTTTTTTGTGGATGGAAAAAACACTTAAGTATTTTTCTTTCAGAGTTCGCAGCACAGGGCCACTGATGACCACAGATCAACTTGGGTCAGTTCCGGGCGCTTGCTGGGAAACCTTGGACCATGGGCTTATCACTGGTGGCTCAAGTCCCATCCTAAGGTCCTAAACACGGTCATCATCAGGTTCCTCATCACCATAATCGAACGAACGTCTGGGTCCTCAGGGCAGCATCTTCAACCATAGTCCGTTGAGCGAAACGCCATTGAATCAGTAGAATATCAGGATCAAACCATCATGAAACCATTCTTAAAACATCAAGCATATCATCAACAAACCATCAACAAACCGTCATCAAACCACCAACAAACCATCAACAACCTCCTAAGTCGTTGGTATGAAACCATGCCCAAGTCGTGGCCACAACGCGCCTTCTTCGGTCTCTCTGCCGAGGTCTGACATCTTGGATCCTGCGCGGAGCCTCAGCGGCGACCCTTCGCGTTGAGACCATCAAAAGTTCGCATCGACACTGTCACTAAACAGTTTGGATCAAAATTGGTTGGTTTAGAAATCTAACAAATGCATGGTTACTGTAGTAAGCTGGATGATTTAGGGGCAGCCCTATTTTGAGAAAATACCATGTGGAAGCAAATGATCATATTTGTACATGGGTTTGTCCACAAATGGTGGTACCTAATAACCATCCAACAATAGCCATTATCAATGGGAAACCACTAGTTTTGGGGTACTCCACTGAGGGGTCATGTTTAGGGGTCATGTTTAGGGGTCATGTTTGCCTTGTCCGCACCGAGAAAAGTGCTGACTGGCTGCTGCCTCCTGGTGGAAGGCCAGCGAGCTGTGGAATCCCCACCCAATCATGGCACAGTTCACACCTGACTGGTGGATTCCAATGGATTCCAACCCAAAAGTGTGACGCATGATTGCATTATGTCATCATTATGTTGCATTGCCAGGGTGGTACCTGTGGCATCTTGGGCTCGAATATCTCCTTCTTCAAATATCTCCAAAACACCTGGTCCAGCAGAGCATCTTAGCAGCATCTACATAGTCCCTGGAGTGCCGGGGCCAGTTCAGAGAAAAGGCTTACAAATTCAACGTTGCTTGCTGTGCTTAGAATGCAATCTTATGCATGTTCATTTTGTTGATCACACTTGTCTTCATCACAACCGCCATCAACGTGGAGACGCATCAAACATTCATGGCACGGCCACGGCTTACACCACACCACCCGTGCAACAAGCGCGCTGAGTTCCGAACAAACCTCGAATCCTGGAATAACCTGTGCTTTGTTCGCATCAGCCGCAGTCTCAAATGGGAATTTACATTTCCAAAGGGGGTATCCCCAAATCATACAATGGAAGTTCTTTTCAGTTTTTGGGCTCCCAATCGTAAGAACCCCCGATATGGGTCAGTTTGAGAAATCATGAAGCGCGTGCTCTAAGCTGTTTCTTGTGGAGATTGCTACCCCAACACAACCCTCAAGCAATCTTTGAACTAAGATGGCCTACGACTACACTCATCCGATCCAGCTACAGCTACAAAGAATGCCTTCAACATTTTCAGGCCCCTCAATGGCATCAACATTTCCCAAGGAACGAAAGATGTGGGCATCCATTGTTGGTTTCCAAAACCCTTGGATCCTCATTCAATCTGTGGGCCTTCCGAGTTCTGCCATTCGCTGCATATGTTGTTTATCGATACTAGCGAACACAACCAGAATAGTGGCACCGGTAGTCAAGTAAAAAAAAGGTGATCACCAACAATCACAAAAACAGGAGCCGCAGCAGGAAAGAACGCAAACAACAACAACAACAACAACAACAACAACAACAACAACAACAACAACAACAACAACAACAACAACAACCAACCACATACTGTCAGTCCATGGTTGTTTTGGTTGCTCGGCATGGTTGATGAACTAGTGTTTGTTTAGTGCTTGTAGGCCATTCCAAAAATATCAGTGAATCAAACCATCCCAAATACTCTTCATGATTGGCTGCCATTGTTGGTTGAAATTGTGTGGTGTGACGAGCAATCGGACAAAATAAGTAAGCCAACATTGAGAAAGGTGGTGTTGTAATTTCGACCCTACCCAACCAGTAGTATTTAAGTGTGTTGCTGTTAGCTTTATCATTGTAGATGTGCTGAGTCTGCTGAGTCATCAATTTCGCCATACAGTAATACATTTTTGTTGGTCCTTAGTCCTTACTGTTCACCATTAGGGGTAATGATTCTGCATTTCTTCATGAGCCATCAGCTAACCGTCACCGTTGGCGCCTTCGGGTTTCCGGATGTCCTACATGGGCTTGAACAAGAAGGAATGGAACCCTGGGGCCCCTGGTTTCATTAAAAGAAGCTGGGCAACATGGTCGCCAAATCGTGGACATGAATCAACAACCATTGAAAATAAACGGTCGAACCCGGCAATATCATCTTTGCATTCTTGCTAAATTTGGTTGGCGGTCGTTGCAACCTGGCTCACCCAGGAGTCAACCCAGCCACCACTATTCTACCATTCTGCCAATGGCTCATACGGGTGCTTCTCAAGCCATAGGGGGCCCCAAGCCACCTGCAATTTTTGGACACCCAAATGGCACATGGACAATTCTACCCAAAGTGAAATGGTCAAAATTGCACATTTGATGTTTTCTCCAAATAGGGGATCCCCCAAATCATCCTGTAACCAGTAATGAACCATTGACTTTGGGGGTCCCCTCTTTTACAAATCATCATTTTGCCTTAATTAAAATCAATGACATGTTCCTGAATGAACAACTTACATTCACATTTGCAAAACATATGCAACATGGACATCTTTACACCGTTGTTGCGATCACTGAACGGCATCATTGAAATAAATGTTCACTGGTCGGCATCATTGCAATAAGTGTTCACCCGTTTATTTGGGTGTTCTATTGTGGTTTGAAAGTTACATCCATACCACTGTTCAACATATCCAAAGCAGACATTGATTATTCACGTACTGGAACAGTTTCATATCTACAAACAATAACCATCAATTTTGCGTCAAACCAGCACCAATGCCCCGCCAAATTCCCAGACCAGCTCCTCCGCTGCAGGCTCAATTTGAATGGCCTAGCGCATACCGGTCACAAACAAAGGATCCCCACATTGGATGACTATGAACATCTCAATGACTATAATCCCAAAACACTTGTGGCAAAGTTTTCGTTTCCAAACGTCTCTACTCGTCTGGCGTTCACATCCCTTGTCAAGACTCGACTTGAGAATCAAAAACTGAAATGAACGTAGCCATTGACAACATAAGTAAATTTAGGAATCTAAGGAAACACATTGCATGGCGATTGGTTGAACAACCCCCATGAAAAATAACGCGCCAGTCAACCAACCAACCATAGTTGGTAATACATTTATATAAGGGAAAATAAATCACGTCAATCAAACCACCAATCAGTGTTTCCTGATGGTTTGCGATGTTCATGATCGTGCAATTGCTGGTTGATGATGCTTATATTGATGGTTGTTGATGGTTGTTGATGCTTAAATTGCTGGTGGATGATGGTTTATTGATGCTTATTGCTTGAACCCATCAACCAACATGGAAACAATAACCATCAATAAACCATCATCCACCATTGTTGGTTAACCATCAATAACCAACAATAACCAACATGAAAACTTCCATCCATTGCTCATGCCTGGGCTTCGACAAAATTCTCGTTGGGCTTGAACGTTTCCGGCGGAAGCACCGCTGGGTTGGCCAAGGTCTCCTTCCAAGGCTCTGAGCGATGACGTCCGGTGGACGCGGGCAAGCAACGGGAACCATCGGTGATATTTGGTGGTTTCTTAAAATAGATGACCCCCGAAATGGCTAGGTTTATTACTATAAATGGCTTATAGAGGATGATTAAGGGGTACCCCTATTTTGAGAAACACCCATTTCATGGTGTATTTCTGGCGAAGATCAGCAAAGAGTGAAGGCTTAAAGGCTTAAAAGTCACTTGTAATAAGGAAATGCTTCAAAAAAGACAGCAACTCAGCAGCCTTGGCTTTTTCAAGGTTACCTGGCACATCCTGATTTCAGAGGACGTTGCCATAACAAGTTTCCTGATGAAATGGTAACTGGACGCCATGGAGCACTGGACACTCTGAAAACGGTGCTGGAACCGAGTCCTCGAACTCATTGCTTTCGCCAAAAGTCACTCCTGGAGTAAAGAAACAGGTGTTTCTCAAGCTGGCCATCGGGCTACCCCAAAAATCATCAACTTTATTCACCATTTATGGTGTTTCATAGCGGTCAGTAAACCATTCATTTTTGATGTCCCGTATTTTGAGAAGGCACCAAATGATTGTGGCTGGCTGCCAGTACATTGAAATGTTGATGAACCGTCTCCGAGTGGAAACATTTCTATTCGACCTCTGTGAAACTCAAGTCCGCGTTGACGTCCACGCATTAAAAGACGTAGATCTTAATGATGTACGTTTATGGTTTCGAACAAATCTTGGCATTCATAAATATTCATAGTAGTCGCAGGATTACACACGCTTTGGAAGATACAAGTTCGTTTTGAACACAATCCCATGGCATGAATTCCATATTAGCATAGCTCGAGGTTCAAGCATCAAAGAGATCCATTAAATAACCATACAAGTACGTCCAAACATTGAAACCCAGTATGGTAGAGCACACATGTTGAGTGGTCATACCCGCAAGTTGTAGATCTGACCTCGTGATGGTCGCAGCAATGGAACACTTGGAGGATAATTCTTAAGCCAAGAAATGTTAATCACACCTCTGATGTCGAATCTGTGATTCATAAACCGCCCTGAAACCAATAAAGGTAGAAACCCAATTTGCATACCAAATGTTTCTACATACCCAATGGTGAAACCAATATGAGTAGCAAATGGTAACATATCAGCTATGCTAAAAAAACACCACATGTTGACCATACTTCGCTGGTATGCCATCTCTATGGCACGATCCTTCGCCATGGTGAAGCTCATGGCTTTAGGGATCTGGGTGGTTTGTTGTCCCGGATCTTCAAGCAAGTCTCGGCTGAACCACACCCAACGATTTGCCTTCCGTGATTTCTTATGAATCTCCGGTGCTCTCCCATGATCTCCCACACATGCATATGCATACACATACAACGCCTTTACGCATCCCAAACGCCTCCACAAAACTCGCCTTGCTCATCATGTCTTAGATGTCGATGTATAGAGACTTGTGATGATTTGTGCATCCCAGGACGCAAACAATATTTCCATGACAAACCCCTCGGTTGGATATGTATTTGCTGGCCGCTATTAGGCTATAGTTGGCAACTTCTGATTTTTGCCTCTGTGGAACCCAATACTAAAGAAATCATCTCAATATCTTGATCGTCGCCAGCACAAATATGCTTGCAGAAAGAGCCTATCGTCAGCCACTTGCACATGCAAAGCCCTCGATGATTCAAGGACGGCAACCAGAATGTGCAATGATGCATGATCCTGCAGAAGTGCCTCTCGGAGAAGGTTTTTCATATCCCAAAAATCGACACATAATCAAGGAGAAGGAACCCGGAAGGAGCCGGATTGATCTTTGGGTCCGCCCTGGTGCCTGTTGTTTCTTGAATGTCTTCATCTGCAAGGAGTTCCCGACTGAGAGCAATGGTCTGCGACCTGGATGCAGGTTGCTGACTTGGATCCCCAGATCAGACATGGCATGGGGGTTTCTCAAGCCACAGGGGACCACCGTGATTTTTTGGGGGGATCCCCTATTTTGAGAAACCACCACATACACAAAAGCCAAACAACAGAAATAAGTTTCGATGACCCATTGCCCTTCTTGAGGTCAGCAGTTCTGTTATTGGCAGCCAGTAGACTGGGGGACTGGGAGAATAAAGAAGGTGTGTACGCACCCAAAATTTTCCTTGAATCTCAAACTGAATTAACTTCTAAATATCCATGTTGCAATCTCCTGACATCTCCTGACAAATTAGGCTTGCAACACGGCAATCGGCATCTCCATGATTTCAAGTTCTGTGGGTGCAACGTGCAAAATGCCCAGGAGTACGGTATACCTACCAACAAATACAACTCTCTAAAATACGGGAGCAAGTGCAGTGTCAAGCCCCAAACAAAATAGGTCTACACAGTAAAATATACCACTCACATTAAATGATGTGAATTAGAATGTTCTCATACATTCTCATCACTATCAGCACTACTGGCGCCTCCATTCTCTAGAGTTGAGTCCTGAACAATTCTCAGGGCGCTATGAGAAAGTCCTGTCTCCATGGTGAACCAAGTGCATCCCAAACCACGGTTTATTGGTAATAGATGGCAAGAGTATGTAATAGATGGTAATAGTATGTAATAGTAGTAATATGTAGTAATAATAGTCAATGGACCATGGATGTCAATGGCCAACGATGATGGTGAGTGAATACCACCATTTTCGTCTCAAAACCCAAAAACCACCTCCAAACAACCAGGATCCAGTCTTAACATTCAGCCTTGCACCCGAAAGAAGGGGAAACCAGGATCCGAATCCGTGAGAATCTGCGTATTCGAAACGCGGGTTCAAAAAGGATTTGGAGATGCCACATTTGAACATTTAATCCTTCAAAAAGGTTCGTATGGGTTGGACAGAAGTGCCAGTTCAACCTGCACATTCGCTATGAACATCCCTGAAAGGCCAAAAACTTCACAGTCAATCCAACCTTGGAAGATGAAACCATGAGAATTGGCGCATTGCTGGGCTCCACGCATGGATTCCAAGTGCCTCTTGTACACTTCCACATCGAGCCTTGGTTGACCCTCCGTTCCTCTGAATTGCTAAAGATGATGTCCGCACGCAGGGAGTCCATTGTCAGCTGCCAAAAGAATCTATAACAAATCGAAGCAGGGAAATAACATGTAATTCTTACATCTATCTACACATACCTGCATCGATGATCGTGGTAGCCAATCAAATTCAAAATG
>VSDK01019011.1:608993-653010 GCA_009767595.1 Symbiodinium kawagutii
AACAACAACAACAACAACAACAACAACAACAACAACAACAACAACAACAACAACAACAACAACAACAACAACAACAACAACGACAACAACAACAACGACAACAACAACAACGACAACAACAACAACAACAACAAAACAACAACAACAACAACAACAACAACAACAACAACAACAACAACAACAACAACAACAACAACAACAACAAAAACAACAGAAACAACAAAAACAACTGCAGCAACATCAAAAAAAACAACGATAACAACCACAGCAACAACAACAACAACAACAGCAGCAAAAAACACACACCGACAGTGCAACAGAAGTCAACAGTCTGTAGCTTGCCGCGGCGCAAGCCGCCTCACTGACTCTGCCAGAGAGGTCAAAATGTGACATGACTCGGTCGTGTCGGCTGACCAGGATAGGGACTCCTGGCGGGGCGATGAAACCCTAGAATTATAGTCCGGTAAGGAGTAAGGGCCATGAATCAATGATGCGTCTCTACCATTAGTGAACGATTACACATCATCAATCATTGACCATCAGTCAGTGATACTCTGTAGCACCAAAATCAACCATTCTGAAAACTTCTTGCAAGCCAGTTTTTGTTAGTTTAGTTGATCACTTCTGAGCATCATAGTTAATCAACCAGTATGATCGACACGTACAAGACATACTGTACTATGAATAAGGATGATGACAATTCTTGCCCATGATTGCTAATAAGCATTGTCAAAATCAAGGATCATTTTGAGTAATGTCAATCCAGAATGAAACGATTGATGCGCGGTCTTTCATCATCGGGGTATACCCCGAAACACTATGACAAATCATCTCACCTTTGCACATGCCTAGGAAGGAACCTTTCCACATGGTAATGAGTACTGCGAAACTGGATTCCAATTCCTCCCTGACTGAGGGGTTCCCTGGGTAAAATCGAGGATCAGTCATAGCAGCAGTAGCATAAGAACACTTGGTTTTGATGATCAATGACAGTTCTGGACCGTTGACCAATGACTGGCAGTAAGCAAGGACCAATGACTGGCAGTAAGCAAGGCCTGTTTGATGGTCTGTCTCATTGATAGTCACTTCGAACAATAGACACCCTCAATCACAAGGAGATACCAAAGTCATGAACAGCTTGCCACGAAACTACTGGAGAAGGTCTCGTCGTCATACTGGGATGTCTGTGTTCCTAGCCATTGGTTTCAACCAACATCAACCAACCAATATGCTTGTAGCTATGCAGGGACCCCAACTGCTGTTGCTCTGTACATTCCCTCCTACCATCAACCACTCCGGTTAGGATGCGAGGCGCCTGAGTGTCAGATTTTTTGTCACTGCGATTTGAGCGTTAAGTACGGGTTTTAGTTTTTAAAGCCACTTAGGACCCCTGGTGATTGAGGACCACCAAATGGACCTAGTTGCTTATTGACAAATGGCCAATCCAGCTCTTAAGAACTCCCTCAGCCGATGGAAAATCACCAGACCATGTGGCACCCAAGCCACTAGGCCCAACGTCCCAAGAGAGGCGATGGGAGACCTTGGAAACCCGTCCCCGGCACAGCTCCTGCAGACGAAAGTTGGATGCCACTGACGGCCCGTCATCCTGCAGCTGTCGACTTTTTCTTGACCCAGAGGATCGGTTGCTTCTGGATGTATCATGTTGGGATGTGATAATCTCTTTTTATATTTGAATAAGAAAAAAAATATATATATAAGTATATACATGAATACGCACTGGTATAGAAAAATAGGTATGTATATAGATATGTGAACATATATATTTTAACATGGTTACCAGTTGTTGTGCATGTTCTTTTTGGATAACACATATATACGTCACAAGTATCCTTTGGCATCCGTTGGTGGGGTGGCCATTGAGTGCTGCGGCTCAAAAAGTAACGTCGACATCCATGAAGAGATTCCGAGCTGCTTGGCGGATGGTCCTTGTCATTGTCGTTTGTAGCGTCCCCAATTTGTCCATGATTGACCTGCTTATTGGTACTTTAATGCTGATTTCATAGTGTCTATGGCGGATGAACTCGGTATTTGACCTTGCTTATTGTCGTTTATCACCCATTTTCTTGCTATTTATTGGGTACCATGGCTCCAATGATTTTCTGTGAAATACGCCATTCAAACATCCAAGAGATCTTATTCTAGCTATCTTCTGCATGGTACTGACTCGAACGGACATATCACTCCCAATCAAGAAAACAGGCTCTGCCATGATGCCCGGGTATTTTTACAACCACAACATGCTGAAGAAGTTGACCCCGTGACTATGGAAGCTATCTCTGATTGGTTTTCTGTTTCGTAAGGAATTTGGATACGTATCATCGCAGAAACGTATCCAAATCAAGAGCGGCATTTCATTGGATCTGTTCTTCCCCGCCATTTGTGCACCCTTCAACCATTGTTGAATTGGCTCGAGAGAGTTCACCCCAATTCCAGGTGTTCACATCCAACAAACAAAACTTTGATTCCTTGGGATGTGAACTCACCATGAAAATTGGAATGTCACAATTTTGTTGGAGGTCAGATCATATCAAGCCGCCATGTTCCTCAACAAAGGTGGTGGAATGTGGTGGAAGCCACAGGCCCCATAACCCGGTAACGTTATATACATCCAACTACTATGAGCACAAGTTCATGTACAACTATCCATGGTTGTGCTGGTGGTTGCTGATACCCAGCTATTTAAGCAAATCAACATGCTATTGCAGAGACGCACCCCCCGTTATAAGTTGTTTAATACCCCGTCACCCCACCATGTAATCATGACCAAAGTGGCCGGTTGCTCAGCTCTGAACTCACCCAACAGGCGCCAGCGGGGTACCACTCAGCGTTGATTTGGCTGCTTCATATGGATCTCAACAAGGCACCACCCGGGCACCACCCGGGCACCACCTGGGCACCACCCGGGCACCACCCGGGCACCACCCGGGTCACTGCGCCTGGTCTGCTCTGCATAAGATGCAGAGACCATCCGCAGAGGGCTCCGATGAGCTGAGCCTTGGTGGGCGCCCGGGGGGTGACCCCATTGGAACGATGAAAATGACCCCATTCAGGTTTAAAAATGGTCATGAATCGTATAAAATAATGGACAGTGATGAAAAATAGTAGGTCATCATGATCCTTGACTGAGTATACTGACTCGTAGTGATGAAAAATGGTTGAAATTAACTTAGTTTCATGACGTTTAATGATAAGATTGATGCCATGAATCCACATGATGTGCTAAGAACAAAGGAGAGCAGTTATCTTGTTGTTGTCATGGTGACAGCGCTGGCTCGTGATGTGATGAAGATTGACTGCTAATGCCCAAAACACCGGCAAGACTACGTGCCAACAACCAAAACCACAAGCAATCCAAGGAGTGGCTTTAAAGCCATGGTTCATGATTCTCGAGACATTGTGTTGAATCAGCCATGGTTGAGGAAGGATCACCGGTTGCTCTGCAGCACTTTTGGGTGTTGACCTCCAATCACAGAACTCGTCTGTTGTAGTGGAGTTCATGTTTGGGAATTGACAGCAAGCAAAGTAACAAAAAAATCTGACCACTATCTTTGGCTGAAATTGCGTACTGACCCAAAAAGTGCGGCTTGCCATCTGATTGAGTCAAGAATTTGCTTGCAAGCATCTGAGCACAACTAAGAAAAAATGGACTTCTTTTTGCTGACAAGATATTGGTTCTTGTGTACTTTCTTCTTTTCCCTTCTCAGTCCTATGATTCTATGGCATGTCTTCTCTTATCAATTGCATCGCATTCAATACGAAAGCCGACCCAAGTGCTGGTCTATTTGCAAAGAAGCCCGGGTCACCATAGGTGTTGGCAAATATACTGGCAGCATGGAGTATCTGGGCAAAGCCAAAGCTCCTTTGAATCAGCAATTTGGAAGCCCAAAGGTGGAGGTTACAATTACAGCTCTGCATTTGCTGTCAAAACTTTTTGTTTTGGGGCAAGTCCAAAACTGCACCAAGAGGGAAGGTTGAAATACCCCAAAAGTAACCCTGGAAGTTGTGAATTGCAGCAATGGGAAATGTGAAAAAATTGTGTTACAAGTCAGGACCAAGCCTGCCCTCGAAATATGTTTATCGACCACCTTTTCACTGAGGGATGATCCTATTCCGAGCTGAAAAATCAAAAAGTCTTAACAAAGGGGCTCAGTACAGCTCGATAGGAAAGTCCAACAGTACTCTTCGATGATCCTACAGGTTTGTTTTTGTGCTAGTTACTACCAAATGTATATTCTCAACCACATGAATGGTTTGTGAGCTAACTATATATCAACTAATCAATATTGCCTGTTATATTATCAACTGGCCAGTTCCCATATGTGTATTGTATTGTATTGTACCAATGGTTGTCAGCCATATTATTAGTGAACTACATCATTCATCCATCTTACATCCCAGTCCTTGCAGACCGCCCGCGGTTGTCAGGAAACTTGCTACACTTGGTATCCCTCCGCGTGGGCATTGGCAGGGCCGCTCCCTCGCTACCTGGGGCAACGAAGGTGACCACGCCATTGCGCAACATGTTGCGCTTTTGGGTGGTGAAACTGATTGATAATGATTGACAATAATGGTTGATCAATTGGGTGGTGAAACTGATTGGTTGATAGCAATGGTTGATAGCAATGGTTGATAGCAATGGTTGATCATTATGATTGAATAATGCTTGATAGTGCTGAATTCTAAGAGCAAAACATTGCTCAATCAATGCTTAATATGGTTTCACAATGCTTGATGGTGGATACTGATGATCGATGCTTCA
Source organism: Symbiodinium kawagutii (assembly GCA_009767595.1). Classification (NCBI taxonomy): domain Eukaryota; class Dinophyceae; order Suessiales; family Symbiodiniaceae; genus Symbiodinium; species Symbiodinium kawagutii. Next base: position 613,774 of record VSDK01019011.1, read on the forward strand.
TGGTCACCACCCAGGATTTGCGACCGGCCATGAACATAAAATTTGCTGAGCCCCAATGATCAACCAAGTATTTTAGCAAGCGATTACATGGTTTCGGGCCATCGTGGGACCTTTGGGATCCACTGTCTTTTCCACCCCCCTCCCCAAGTCAAGGGCATACCAGTGTGCCCCATGCTGCAAGTTCTGTTTGACCCACAGCTGGATGATCCTGAGACGAAGCGCTGGTACCATGATGTACCATGTTCAAACCACATGCACAGGTTTGGTACATACCTATATCATGGGAAGTGGGTATCATGGAACTATATAATACCAACTACAGTATATGGAGGGTACATCGGTTGCCCTCCCAGGCCATTGATGCATGTTCCAGTGCCTGAATTTGCTGAGGAACTTCTCACGCTTTCTTTGCCATATTTGATGTGGTTCCAGTTGGCCGTTTCTCAAAAGAAGTACTGTAACCCCAAAAAGGGTTGGCTTATTCCAATCATATCAAGGATGATTTGGGGGCACCCCTGTTTTGAGAAACACCCACTTTGGAAGGATCGCTGCTCATCCAACTTCTGTCAACCCTTCCAAGTTCTTTCATGACATCAGCGCCCCAGTGTCTCCCAGCCTGGAAGATCGCAACTCGCGTCTCCCCGGTCGGCAAAAATTCCATGTTGCATGGGCACCGTTGCAACGGCAGCGAGCCACTTGGGAGGTGTTCTGTGTGGTGATCTCAACAGAGCTTCAGGCTGGAGCTATAGCTGGGAAGACAGGGGAGGTGAGTGACAATTGAAGTAGTAGAGATGTATGCGTGCACGATACTCCCAACGGCACACGCTGAAAACACCAGTGCCAAGGACCCGGGCAGAGCAAAAAAGACAAATCACATTTACAGCAAGTGTCAGACATCATGTTAAGTCGATTTTTGAATTTGAACATTTGCAAATGTTAGGCTTGGCTTTTGTTGCCCTCCTCACTTCCTGAACGTGTTGGATCGTAATCAGTCCGTCTGCGAAGAACTGTAACATATTGACAGATGTTGACTAAGTGGATCCACTTAAATTCTCAGCTACAATCATCGGTATAGCCATGTCCGCAGTGGTTCAATGTAGTTGTATGAGTAGTGACCAAGTGATCTATCTTCAATTGTACGCAAAGTAAACCTGGATGGACTCTCCTGGTCATCGGGGTTAGAGCCTTTGATATCGCAGGACTACAGTTGGCAATAACATGCAAAAACACCAGAGTATTAGTCTACTTTTCCGGCACTACGAAAAACTTGTTTTCCTTCTTAGCTCAGCACAATCGGGTCCCTGGACTACTGGATGTCTGGTGAAACACGAACCCACTTGAGCCGATGGCAAGGAGAGAAATGTCCAAAGTGCAAGGTGTCATCCAGAATTCGGGCATCAGTGGTAAACGAAGAGTGACCATTGGACATCCATTCAGAACATCCAACCATCCATTGTGAACAGTGCCCCCCGCCACGAACATGCTGCCCCCTGGTTTCCACAGGCAGTGCTCACCATTGCAGTTCCACTGACACGGCGTCACCCTATGAGTTGATCGTGGTCAATCCCATGGTTTCCTGGGGATCGCCACCAGTTGGGGATGATCTGCGCAGGAAGAACTCCATGAGTGACCCCAAGCTGACACTGAACAAGTTTGGGCTACGACGAGTTCTCTGCTTTTGACCATCCACCGAGTTCCTCTGAAAAGTGAAGCATCAATGGAGCGAATTGGGACGCCAAATTGCAGGTATAGAACTTCTGCTTAGACCTATCCACCAGCGACTCAGCTAAACCCTAATCCCATCCTGAACTTGGGCCCCCAACAATGTCACAGCGATACGTGACTACGCCGTCTGCTGACCGCCCACATATCAAGGTCTACTCGACATACACTTTTAGATACAGATATAGACAGATACATACTAAACAACATATATGATCTAATGTATAACTAGCATTCATGCACTGCAAATAGTTTATAGTTGTTTCATATAGGGTGATGAAGCATCAATAAAACATGAAGATTGAATCACATTGGGATGGCATCGGAGTACTGCGACTCCACCAAGGGCCCCGACAATCGATCACCCGGATTGAAGCCTCCCGTGGCTGCAGGGATTGTCCAAACAATGGAGGCATGGCAGGGGTTGATCACGATCAACCATGGTTTCGATTGTGGTTTGTGATGGTCTGTAATGTTTCATAGTGGTGCATCATGGTGAAATGGTAATGAATAGCAGTTTGCAGTAGAGAACAGTGATGAATAGCAGCTAAGAAGAGGACATTAACAGATAGAACCAACTATAATAAACAACTGCCCAGACTTGAAGAGAAATCGCCTTCATTAAAGTGGTAAAACTCAGGTTGATGTTGCTGCTCTCACATGACCTGAGGCACTTTCAGATAGTGGCGTTCTTGACTAACAAAGCAGGTAGAAATTGTTTACCCTGTGGCAAACCAATCTGGAGGCTAATCACCAGCTTTCTTGACTATCTTCCCTGGATCTATAATCTTATAGCTTCCATGACCATGACATTGTCAAACAAATCAGTGCCTATGGACAGGAAACAATGTGAGACCATCTGAAACAATCCAGTACACGTATGAATCCATCAATAAACCATAGAAGCTATCAGCAACTATCTTTATCTACCATATTCTACCATGATATCTCTCGTGCTACCAGTGAACGCGCACGTTCGAGCGGGTAGCTCCTGGCCACCCCAGCCAGCCAGGGTGCAGCAGTCCTGGCTCCTGCCCTCCCTTCATCTTCCTCCCAACCCTTCCGCTGCAAGGCTTCCGGTGCGCTCCTGGTCGACTCCCGGTGCTGGTTGCCTCGGTTGGAACTAAGATCTGCGACCAAGAAACCACGGGAAGCGAGGCGACCGGGAACCGGCGACGCTTCCAATGGGTTCAGCTCACCGGTTGGGCGACCTTGGAGTTTGTATAGGTTTGCCATTTTTGACATCAGCATTTTTGAATATTTTTGATTGGTAAACCATCTGTGAATGGTGGATCTTCCTTTTCCAGCTTAGTTTGACAAGCAGGATTGATTTTATTCTCGTTATATCTGCATGTTGATTTCTTGTCGTTCATCCGTCATCGTTACCATATAGACCCCTCGTTCTTCCACTAATACAGCAACAACAATCGCGGCAAGCATAGTTGCAAATTCCTAGTATTGATTATGTACTCGAGGATTCGTTTTTCATCAAACAGCATCTACAGGCTCGACAGGCTAAGAATCAACCAATAAGCCCCTTGTTCATCATTTCACCCTGCTCATCGTCAATAAGCCACCATTGCTCACACAGCCCAATGACCAATGTTGTGCCTGCAAATCATCCCCGGGATGCAAAATAGGTGGTTTCCAAGCACTGAATGATGTTGAACAGGCCCATACTGTTCCTGATTGGCCAACCCACTGGAGGCACTGGATAATGTTCTGCCTCCAGGGTGACTTGTCAGTGGCTATGCAAGCTTATGATCCTTTGTGACCAGTCTGCATTGATGACACGTGTTCAACATAGTCAAATTCTGATGGCAGTTTTCAGCCATATGTTGCTGTTGTTGTTTCTGTCACTGCTGCCAATGTGAAGCTGTGTTTCTCATGTACCACCATTCCATCCAAGAAAGTTGGCTAAGAATCCACCGACCGGTGATCGCCATAGCCATACTGTTGGAGTTCTGCCACCCTTCGTTTTTTGGTCATAAACTACCAGCTGACCTTCGACCCCCAGCTGACAAACCAGTGTTGACCATCACTTATCCACTGACCCTCCACTGACCCTCCACTGGCCATCAACTCACCATTGCTTCTCAATAGTCCGTTCAATGTCAACTGTTCAATCATCTTTTATGATTTTTATGCAGATTCGCGCCACATTTCTGTATACCACCAACGAGCTTTTTATGCCACATTTGGCTATGGGTCAAAACCCTTAGTCCCCTGGTTCACCCATCATTTAGCATTGTTTTCCCACTACTATTGTGGGTCACTATCCACCATTGTTAGTGGGTTAATATTAACCCATAGCCATATATCATATATCCACTACTATTGTTGGCTATCCCCTATCATCAACCATTAGCCAGCTAGTTAACCATTGGTTGGTTGGTCAATATTGACCCACAGCCATTTATCAATCGATCATCAAGCGCAGCCGCCTGCGCCTCCCAGGTCGCCCCACCTCTTTCGTGCTCGAGAAGCTCTGCACGAACTTCTCGTCACTGCGCCGCGGTGCAGTTGCGCACAAGAGTCACAACACTGCGTTGGAACCGACCAAGAACCAACAAACGGTGGGTTATGGGCCATGGGTTTATAGCCAACAGGACTGTAAGTCATGAAGTCTGTTTGGTGGGTCTAAAGTGGAAACATTTCGGTGAACCGCGCTTGTACATGATTCTGCTCCCAGAACGGGTTCCCTTCGAAATCACCCTCCGACTGCTCAGGTGTGGTTCCCTGGAGATTGATGACGCTTGCTATTCCCAACTTTGATTCTTACCTGCGGTGAGGCGAGCTTCTTGGCATGGGAGAATGCGATACCACCTGTGCACCAGAGGCATGTTTCGGTGTACAATTGAAATGCTGACAATTGCCGTCAAACATGCAGGAAAATACTTGGTCAAACATGGCAATATCCAGGGCGCCACCAACAGGTATTTGTTCAAGGGCGCATCGACAACTGCAAAAAATGAATATATTGCCCTCTCACAACTCACAACCAGCCGAAAGTTGGTCCTGTTGCACGATCTTCGGTTACTGAATTTCCTTTCCAATAGCAATCAGCAATTGTCAAATGCTGACTCATCTGGTAACTCCTATCATGTCCAGTTATGGTGAATAGCAACTCCTATCATTCCAGACTATTCCAAAAAACAAAAAATCCATATCAACTAGCTACAATATTCCTATGATTCCTACTAGTATTCAATTCATTGTTACCTATAGTGACTCTTTAACCTACAATTCTTACTATTCAGAAAATATTCTAAAATAATTCCTACTAATATTTCTATTGTTCCTGACTAGCAGGAATTATAAGAATATTTTCTGAAATTTTTATGACTATTTTTATGACTATTCCGACACTTCTGCTGCTTCCAATGGCGCATCTGCTCCGGGGCCAGCGCCTGAAGGTGTTCGCAGCCAGGGACGAAGGCCTGGGACGAAGGCTCCGGATGCCAACGGTACGGTAGCACGGACGCGGTTCAGGTACCAACAACGGAAATCATGGGGTGAGAATGGGATTGTGCATGGGGTTTTGGATGCTGGTTATCACCATATAATTAATGGTTTAATAAGGGATGAACCAACCAATAGCCAACCAATAACATCCATAATGTGGGTAAATAATGGGATTAATAAAAAGGGATGAACCAACCAATAGCCAATAGGTTAGTCAATAATGAATCCCAATACCAATATGGCATTGTTCATGGGGTTAATATTGGCAGGAATAAAAAGATGGGATTGAGATTGGTGTTATTCACACCCTTAACATAGGGCACTATCATGATTGGGAAAAAATGGTGTTTCTGATGGGTTACAGCCATTGTCAATAATTGGGATTAATCAAGGCTTTAAGGTGATGGGGTGAACAAAATGGGGTAATGTTAGAATAATGACTTATAACAAATTATAATTAAACATTATTCTAATGGGGTTGATAATGGGGTTCATGACAATAATATCATCTAATAAACCATAGAATCAAACACGACCGTGGTTCATAACAGGGGTAAGGCTGTTGTGGTGAGCTGAGTCATAAGGATATCAAAGCGGTCGGTGAACATCCAAACCAAATTGACTATTCATGACTATTCTTTTCACTTCAGGGATGTGAACAGCCCGGGGCTACCAGGATTTGACCAAGGATCACAACCACAATGGCGCGAAGCGGGAAGTGCTGAGTTTGCCAGAACGGATAAAAGGAGTTCATGACTGCTTCATTTGGGTTCCTATCAAGCCCAAACTGATCATATTTAGTGATTCACTGAATGGTTGGTACAATATGACCACTGTACACATACATTGGAATGTGCTACTCAAATTCTCCAATGACCATACTGTTGACTCTGATGGAACCCACAATGAGTAAACACAGGCTGGCCGTCATCAAATTCATTGCCTTACAGTATAGCCTCCCGACTCTTGACGGTTATCTTGAAAATTACTCGCTCCAGAAGCATCCATTTACTAAGAAGTCAGTTGCAAACCATAGCTGCCTATAACTGCCTAAAGCTGCCTGTCAGTTGCAAACCATCAACAAGCGCAGTTTCTGCGTGGCCGCACGTGTTGTTTGGCAAGCCAAGCCTCAGCAGCGAAAGTTCGTTCCAACAGCTGAAGGGAGTGAACAAACCAAGAACATTGGTACCATCTGTAGGAAAATGGTACATTGACAATGGCTAATAATCATTGACAATGGATCATTATAGACAATACCTCACATAGGAAATTGGCTAAGCATAGGAAATGGTTTGCCTCATGTTTGCCTTTAGGAGTTGCTTAGGATCATGGCAAGTGACTGTTAACTGCTTGTTGTGATACGTAGAAATCAAAATTGACCATAATTGACACTGTATGACACTGTTCTCAGAACGTACGGCTGGTACACTCCACCTGCATTTGGGTATTGGTTACAATCGCAATCAAGTCTTAGTTGGCTCATCTAGGTCGGAAAATCCATCCAAATAATGCTTTGGAAAACATGAGTTTGTCCATCTAAGTGGGAAAATAATGGAAATCCATCCAACTGATGCTTTTCCGCTTGAATTCCACCGTAAATGATGGAACACCTCAGCATTGACCTGGCAGCCTCGAGATCCTCGTCAAACACCCTGCCCACCCTGGAATGCTATGTAGAGATTCTGAACCAGGAAGGGGGTTAGGGTCCGGGGCAGGTCATCTTGAACCAGCAGTGCTTAGCCATTGCTGTGCCCTTCGTTTCACTTAGACTTAGTCAGGTGCTGACCATGGCTCCACCAGTGCACCACCCACCGGGATCCCGGCACGAGCCAAGACCAGCGTTCATAAGCATCCCACCTGCCACGCCATTGGAGTCGTGGCGCCATAGAACACCAAGGACCGCTTCAGCTCTCTGTTGGGACACCCAGTGGATTAGCCAATTTCATGGTCAACAGAGGGAGAGTACCATAGTACTGTAATCACATGCACATGCATAGGGTAAGTGGATGATATATGAGAGGCATATAGTATGTACTGGTAACCTGTGAACAGTCCAATGACCGAAGACAAGCAACCGACCTACCGGTCAAAAACCCAACAGGGCCACATCTGAGTTGGCTAAAGTAAGCACGACAGTAATTGATACAGTAGGAAAACAACTAAAGTATTACTTTTATGCTTAGCCAATATCCTATTATCTGCTGGCGGCCTTAACACCCATTCTATTGGTTGGTGTTTTGTTTCTGCTTGACAATGGTCAAGAATGTCAGGATCCAAAGAAGCAAAACAATAGGATACCAATTGGTGTGCCAAGATGAGTCTTGCTGAGCTTTGATTGGTGGTGGGTGATTCATGGTGGCGACTGTTTATTACCGCTGGTAAGAATGGTTGTATTCAAGGCACTCTAACCAGTATATTGATGATGTGCAATAACGATATGATCAATGATTGTGACTCATTATTAAGAATGTTCCACCGCCATCACTGTAGTTGATGGTCACTTTGCTAAGTAGTGTTGATCAATATCCAATGAAACTGTGATGACGGTTGTCTACCAAATCATATCTCGGCTACCACCCTCGGCCCTCGAGTAGTTGACCATCGTGAAATTGAGGCCTCATCATCCGAGAAAAACAAAGAAACCATGAACTCACCATCCCAGTGCACAATTGAAGTGTAGTCTATGGGTGAACGCAATTGCTGACCACACTCAAATCTGAAATTTCTCTCTTTACTCCACACAAGCAGAGGAACCCTGGGGAAACTTCAAGCGTGGCGGCAAGACATGAAAGGACACTCTTGCAAGCACTTGGCATAGCATTGCACGGCTTGTTCCCGACGACCTTGTCTTTCTTGGACCTGAAGCGAGCAATGCCTTGCTTTGTTCTCCGGAAACTGATCGCTACTGCACTGATCTCCCGGCTCATCTCTGGGGTTGCAAGGGCCCTTCCTCTATGTTCGCCTGAGACTCTGAACTGGCCGAAATCGTTTGAATGTGAGATGAGTCTACCTAAACACCTGCAACCATAGATAGTGTCGCCTTCGACAGTCAGTGGGGTGATATCTATCAATCCCATTGTTTATCTCAGCTCGTGACAACCAGCAACCTGATCAGTGAGTTACGACGCGACTGGTAGCTCGAAGTCACCTGCAAAAGCAGCACCTTGGATACCCCCTGGACATCTCTGGACCACTCCCAGCTGCGCCTGGCCAAGAAGGAACAGCCCTGCAGCGCCATTCACCACTTCGTTCAAAGTGCCTGGGAGGCTGACCAGGCCTTGAAACTGGTGCATCCATCCGAGCCTCCAGACCTGAATGGCACCTTTTGCTGCACTTTTAATGGAAAAGGTACTGTTCATGACTTGCCACCAATCAGCTCTTCAACTTCGAATGACTTGCGACACTAGTTGAGTAGCCTTCGTGTCACGCTGCCACGCCTCCCGAGAGAAGAGCATCTTCTGCAAGATCCCAACCTCAGCAGCACAAGATGTCCCAAGCCCAAGCGTGAACTGATCATTGACCAAAATGGTGGTTTGTCAAAATAAGGATATGGTCTATTACTACAAATGGCTAAGAACCGATGATCTAGGAGTACCGCTATTTTGAGAAACACTCAGATCAATCTATAGTCATCACTATAGTCGAGGATTGTATAAAGCATGGGAGCTGATCATTGACCAATTTGTTGTTTGGCCATTATTGGTGCTTCACCGTTCTCAACTACCAGCCATGATGGAATTCTGCAAATTCACAAAACACATAACAACTGGTGACTCATTGGAAGTTGGGGACTGGTGAATCATTCCTTTCCTATGATCACACTCCAACCATTCAAGCTCACCATGGGAACACAAATCCTTGGTAAACTATGATTTTAAGGAACCACAAATCCTAAGGAGTGAGTCACACGTTAGACATGAAACGCAATGGAACTGCGGTTGTGGCCATAAACAAGCTATCTGTTCTTCACATAAATACACATAAATCCTATTGGAAAGGTGTATTGCGCATAAATGAGCGTGTTGTGTTGACCATACAAAGCGCAACTGAACGCAGAAAATGCTAACGACTTCTCCTGGATGGGCTACTCCAACGAAATGGGATGAACAGTTCCAAGCGGGTAACGGTGCCTGTAGAAATCTGTGAAAATCCATTTTCTCCAGAAAATGCTGAAGACTCACGGCTTGAAACTGATCATTCATCATCCGGACATCATCCGGACATCATCCGGACATCATCCGGACATCGATTCATTTTCACAGTGGGCAACGACCTGCTCCCCGGTCTCCCGACATGTTCACCAACCGCAGGTCCGAGTCCCCCACGCTTCATCTGGAGGCAACATCTGGCGAGGAGATACCTCGTGGCTCATCTCTGTCGCTGGAGAAGCTCCAGTAATGATGCGCTGTAGGGAGTGCAGTGGTGGTATCCAACCATATTGGTGATGATTGGACCAACAATGAATGGGAATTATCAATATTACTATACCAACAATGAAATCAATGAATATTACCAACAATTAATGATATTAATGGGAATTCTCAATTACGAATACCACTATGGTGGTGATTAGACCAAAATTCCCTTTCACTGATATCAACGACCAACAGTCATAGGAATCCAACAAGAACTTTGGCATACAACCCACAATAATGGAGATAGAACCGATCATGCATGGGGATCTTCCGCAACCAGCAAGACTGAGGATATAGCCAACCATACTTCCAATTGACCACTATTGCTGGTAAATTATACCCGTAAGCAACCTGGATAATAACAATCAACATTGTGATATAATCGGCAAACTGATTGCTTCATCAGCATTACCAAGTTCAAAATTATCCTAGCTCCGGCTCCGCTAGGTCACGCACTGCCATCATCTGCCAACAACCGAACAGCGAAGCTTGTCACCCCCGGTGAAGCAGCAGGCGGCCAAAATTAACCGTTGAGTTGTTTTGAGATGTTTTCCATACTTAGACCTCAAGCGTTAGTTGGTCAATGCCCAATACAAGTTTATATACTATTTCTGCTCAACCCATTGGGTTCATAATGATTATTGCTTGAACCCTGCAAACAGGAATTAGCTTAAACTGCTTGTTGTCAATGGTCACTGGGGGGTTGACAACACTAAACTCCTATCACTCCAAATATATACATGCTGTTGATCAACTATCGAATCATTACCTGAACCAATGTTCTTAGCTTCAGATCTGATCTCATACCGTCTCATGATTAGCTGGTTGCTTACGAGTTGGTAACTGTTAAGCAGTCAAATTACTGTTGAACTAAACCAGTGCTACAGCTGATGTGTTTGATTAGTCTAACCCCATTTTTGGATGGTTGTCCACATTTGTTGAACTAGTTAACCAAAAATCGGTGTTCATTAGTCTAACCACCCTGATGGTTGTCCTTTTTACCGGGTGCTTCTCCACCTCAACCCAGGGCTACGAAAGGCCGGCCGTGCCTCGCTTCTGGCAACTTATTGCCCTGGCAAGCCATGAAGCCACAGGGACTGCGATGGGAACCCCATCAATGGTGCATTGGCCATTACCAGAGTGCCAAAAGGTACCAGAAAGTACATGCAATTTTGGGGGTTCTCAATATAGGGACCCACAAAATGGTTGGTTTAATTCGACGAATAGCTAATATTGGATGATTTGGGGGTATCCGTATTTTAAAAAGCACCCAAATGCGTAGACCCAAATGTGCACTACTGTCTACCAACAGTGGGATTGTAGATTTTGATATGCACTGCCATGTACATTGGGAAAATATTTTGCGTACACAAGTTATATTGTGTAGTGATATGCGATGATCATATTAATTATATGTTCTTAATCATTCTCCATGTGGTGCATCTGGATGATTCTGAATCCAAACAAAAGGACACAAAACAACTCTGCAGAGCAATCATCCAACTATACACTGTACAGGGACGACTCGGCTCATGCAGTCGTTCGCAAAGTCAGAAATCCAGGTTGTTGGCCATCGCCTCGATGTCAACTTTTTTTCATCGTCATCATCATTCATAACAAAGGCATTTTCAAATACTTTCGCTAAGCTTCATCAACCATAAACCGAAAGCAGGTTTCTCATGCATGGGCACTTTCACGAATCAGTAGCATCGGGAAATGATAGCCACGGGTCTAGGTGGAATAACTTGACAATACCTGTCAGTTCACCTGAAAGGGCTGTGAAGCAATCACAAGTTATGAGCACAAACAATATCATGCGCGTTGGGAAGTGAACTGAGATCTCCAGCTTGGGTGGTTGGTATTGCGAAGCATCTTATTCATTCCCATCAATGCACTTTAACCATTCTAGGTGCTGAGACGAATCTTGCCCATCTACTTTTGGGTTTCTGCAAATGGTATCACACTGAGTACCTGAAGACTTGCAAACCTATCACTGACGGGCATCCATGAGAGACTAATTTCATTAGGCGAGTACCCCGGTCATGGGTTCAAGAGTGTGTTCGGATCCAAAATGTCACAGTAACCATTAACCATCACAAAGAAGTATCAAACACTTGACGTTTGTTATGCACGCCAATCCAAAACATGTCAGCCATCAGTACTGAATCGTAAAACAGATTATCAATGAATCAATCATAATCAATCCATGAGATACCATTGATAATCCATATTTTTCAAAAGCATCCAATGAATCAAATCATCAAATCAACCAATCACTATTAATCGATTGACCATCGATAATGTATCAAATCAATGTCCTTGGTGTTCACCCTTTGTCATTAATCACCCCTCATTGGTGATCACCCTTTGTCATGAATCACCCTGGCCCTTAAGCTCAATGATTCCTGACCAGGGTGATCACCAACGTTAACCATTGTTTTCCTTACTATTGTTGGCTTTTAACCACCATTCTTGGTTGGTTAATATTGACCCATAGCCATATCCAACTGGTAATCGACGGAATGACAATTGAACGCCGGAGCATCCTTATCATATTCAAGGAAATCTTAAGCTGATTCATGATTCATGATTAGTGATCACTAATGATGATCACGAATGATGATCACTAATGATGATCACTCATGAATCACTAATGAATCACTACTGATTCAAGGAAATCCCCCCCTTAGTGATCGCCCAGCTTGTCATCCATCGATTGGCTGATCGGAAAATGCCATGCCTGTAGGTGCCACTGTGCCCTGGCCATCTCCTGGGCACGGGCCGTCATGAATGGGTTGATGGTGGCTGTGGATGACAGGTTGACGATAGCTATGAATGGACCCTAAATGATGATTAGTGCTGGGTTTATAATAGCTAATGGCTGATGATAGTTCATGCTTAAGACTATAGTTTCAAAAAAGAGTCCTGCCCTTGAATCATATCAATGCTGCTGGTTTAGTATGGTCAATGATAGCAAATCATGTTCGGTCTTCGGCTTTGGATAGTGCCTAACTGCTTCTCAAAAAAACGACTATTCGCCCTACCCCCCTCCCAGCTAGAAGCTGGTTCACAAGTTAGCTAAGTAGAAGGTTTCCAAAACCAAATGTTGTATTGATGGTCACTGTTGCTTCATAGTTGCCAATAGTTTCTAAGAATGGCAGATGTTTCTGACAACCTACCCAACTAGCAAACACTTGACCAATGCCAAAAACCTTGTGAAATCTCTTGTCCAAACAGCAAGCGTTACTCCTAGGCCCCAACCGAACCAACCGCAAAAACCTTGTGCAATCTCTTGTGCAAACAGCAAGGCTTACTCCTAGGCCCGAACCAAACCAACCAGGATTTGGAAAAAGCAATCATGGGCAAATCTTTGAATGGTCAAAAACTACAACCCCAATGTCTCTATTCAAGTGAGCCATGTCAACCACAAAAATGTAATCTTCTGAGAGAATGTTGCTACTTTGTTTCTTGTGCAAATGGTTGGGAACAGCCGATTGGCTTTATTCAGCACTATTTACTTTACTTGGTCAGTAACGGTTGATAAAACATTTAAAGGCTGATAATTGTTGATCGTGGTGACCAACAGTGAAACAATTACTCATTGTACCAAGATATCCAAGTAACATGGCACCTGGTCAGCCCGAACCGCAACAGTTGTGCAACTGATGACTCGGGAAATTCGACTCAATTACAACCAGTCACGAAGTTACCAAGTGGGATGAACATGGGCGTGGGTCAAAACCCTCAGTTTTGCCTGGTTCCCGTATCATCAACCATTGCTTTCTCAATGAAATTGTTGGTGAACTTCTCCCCCATGAAATTGGTTGGTTGACTGCTTGACCCATAGCCATATGGTTGATATATCCACTACTATTCTTGGTTATTATCCCCTATTACTAACCAACTAGATATCCCTTGGTTGGTTGGTTATTTGCTTGACCCATAGCCATATAGTGAGTATATATCCCCTATAGTTGTTAGTTATCATCCCTTATCATTAAGCATGAACCAGCTATAACATTGGTTGTTTAACATGAGTATTTTCCAAAAATGCTCCCAGAACACGTGAAAAAAACGGATCCTGGTTGTGGAAGTAGGCGAGACCCAAGAGGTACGTCCTTGCCACACGGGGCTGGCAGAAACCACCAAGGCCCACTGGGAAGCTTCTGGGGGGTCCGGGAGGTACCCCTTTCCCTGCTAAATCTGATCTCATTCATTTTGGGATATCTTGGGAGTCTGGAAACACCCGAGGACCGCTGGGTGATGTTGGGCGGCCGTCATTCTCAAAACTGGTGGTCCTGGAACCTTGGAGTCACGGTTCACCCCTTGGGAATTGTCAACATGAATCTGTTGTTGGTTCATGTTGAAATGGTCCTGCTGGACTATATTATAGGAATGATGATTGCAAGTAATTATTTGTTGAGTAGTTTCGCTTTTGCCATGATCAACCAAAAACTCCAACCAGCCACACCGTGGTTGGGCTCAAACCATTTTCCGGCTTTGTTTCCCCCAGGCCATTGTTCATGTTGCCCGGGTCCGTGTCTGCACATCATTGGTCTCCGTGGTACAATCAGCTGGGCTGATCACGGAAGTGAATCATGATGACTTGGCACATCAAAATAGCAATTACGTACAGTACAATTGTGAACATCACGGCTAGCTGGGTGCAGCTGGGTGATATTTTTTGGTGCCACCGTTAGGATTGGGTAATGTTGACGTGCCCTGGATGTCTTGGGGACTCTGCTGTTTTGCTTTTCGGTTGTTCAGCCAGGGCCCCAGACGTATCATCACAGGGTCGTTCTGCGACCAGCCGCTCAGCATAGAACACCTCACCACGTGCCGCCATAGCGGGCAATGGGAGTGGTAGAGTGGTAGTGGTATTGCTAGTGCTAGTGCTAGTGGTCGTGATCGTGGTCGTGGCAGCCGGCCGCAGCAGCAGCAGCAGCAGCAGCAGCAGCAGCAGGAGTGGTGGTGGTGATGGTGGTGGTGATGGCGGCGTTATCCTTTCCGTTTGTCGTCATCTTGGCAGTGTGAGTGGCAATAGGAGCGGCTAAAGTTGTTGTGGTGGTTGTTGTTGACGATGTTGTTCTGGTTGTTGGGAGGAGAGCTGACCATCGAATTCAAATCAACTGAGTCTGTGGGAGTACCCAGAAGCCTGCAAACCTTCCAACAACCAGGAGTAAATCTATGAACATCCGCTTGTTGCAAAGATAGATTCTTGGAGTAAATCTACGAACATGTGGATAGATTCTTGGATAGTGTACGGGTATGGGTCAATGCAAGGAACCACGAATCACTGAAAAGTCCAACCTCATCTCTGAAGGGCACTATATGATGGTGTCCTATCAACCTGTGTCAGGATCAACATACAACACGCTTTCTGCCCTCACACGTGCTTCGTGCGTAACAAGCCAATATCCTTGGAAATCAGCAACAGCAACTTCGAATTTCCTCTTCCAAACGAAAGCAACAGTTGGCAACAGCTAAGCAACAGCTAAGCAACGTGTGCCAACAGAACCATTTGTTGTTTTCAAGTCCTCCTGATCCTCCTGGGCTCCCAAGCCCCTTGTTTCCACAGGAAATTCTTCATCGAATACTCATAGGCCAGTTTCGCCTCAGGGCGCCAGAACAAGGGCTAGCCCTGTTGGGGCCACCCAGGGCTGCCTTTCGCAACCCAACCCTACATTTGAATGGCAGATCTATTGGCAAATAATCATATCGAATGACTTATGCTTGGGAATCCTGGCCCCTTCTCACGCTTTGATGATTGATATACACCATATCCGTCTGCAAACAGAGTTGATGGATACAGCAGGGCGCGTCTTTAGCTGAGCCATTGAACTCCGGCTGGGTAACATGTGCGTCTCAAAACCGGACAGCTGCCCTCAGTTCTCCAGTATCTCATGGCAAATTCGCAGGAATTTCGTGAAGATGTGACTCGAGAAGCCGTGGAAGCCTATTGAAGTGCAACATGAGCCGTTTACTCCATTGGTACTATTGAATGTCATGGCCTACGCGCAGTATGGGGGAAAACTAGCTGCATATTCTTTAGACGTATTCTTTGCTCGGAATCACTGTGCCATCCAGAGAGAGAGGACCCCCGCCTGAGTAAGAAATGAAGATGGACCAGAAGAAGCAGTCTCCGCCTACGTGCCACAGACGACCCCATTTCCCTTCGAAGGAAAGGGAACGCGGTTTGTATGATATTATATCATTCTTAATGAAATGGTATAGGCATATGTAGTGCGGTTCATCTCAACATGCTGCATTCATCAAGCCAAACATCTACCACCAATCCTGTCAGCAGCGCACCGACCATCAGCTGGGTGCCGCTTATCCAGTAGAAACAACAGCTGCTGATAGGGATCAAGCCACCAGCACATGGGCCCTCATGTTAACTACCTGGTGTGCTTCTTTCCCGCCGGCCGTTTGGTCATCGACACAGCATCAGGCCGGCATAGTAAGGCGATCGAATCATCAAGAACAAAATGATTCATTGGAGACATACCTAGCAGAAACTAGCAATTCGAATGCGTTATAAATGCACTGACAACTGTGGTGAAAATGGTTTAAGCCACCCTGCAAGACCCTTCATGTGTATGCCGGCGTTGCTCTCGGGGTCCACAAGGCATGAACGGAAACAACATGTTTAGATAGCTTACGAAGGCATCCAAATCTTTGAGGAACGACCGTCGGTCAGCACTCGTGCCAACGACGATCGTACTTTCAAAGAGTTTTGATTGTGTGGCATTGCCCATGCGACCATCCCGATGATTGTGTTTGTTATCACATTTGAATAACCATCAGTGACCATTGTCAACATCAGTGAAGCATTGTTGGATCCCTATTGACCATCAATCAACAACAACAACAACAACAAATACCACCAAGCAGTGGTACACTGGTTGATCAATTGCTACAATACATGTCACTTAACAAGTATCATCAGTGTTATCCATTGTTTATCAGCCAAAATGGGTACAAAATATAATTATAACAGTGTTCTAATTGCATTCTGATTATATAATCAAAATATGACAGTGTTCTTTGGATGATGGTCGCCGACAGAAAATGACACGATGATCAGTGATGCTTCATGGTGGTTCGTGGTGGTTCATGAGCCCTGGCTGCCCAACTGGCCCTGCGCCTCACTTCGCTCCATGGCCGCGTTGCGAGGGCGCCTGCGAGCGCGGTTGGGTTCGGTTGGTGACCAGTTGGGTTCATGGTTGACGTCGGTTGGTGGCTGATGAAGGTTGATTCTATGCTTGGCTAGTGGTAGGTGCTTGGCTAGTGGCTGCATGTTGGTTGAAACAGCAAGACATGGTCAAGTCCTCCGACATATACTTTTTTCTTGTAGTGCTACACATTGAGGTGGGCAGTCAAGATGATTTGCCAGCCGGAAACCTCTTTTGCAAAACATGCATATTTGCACATAAACAGAAATGAGTAAGTAATTCAGAAAACATGCTCACTAGACCAGATTTTGGCCAGAGTTCATCTGGATTTAACTAAGGTTATGGATTGGGCAAAGACCCGATTTAGGATAGGACCCAGGCTGCAGCGTTAAAGTTCCACACCACTGCTGCGGCATCCATGGTGCTGGTTGGCGGGTTCTTAAAAGCACACACAGTAAAAAAACAGCTCGGCGTAGCAACAAAGGCTGTCATCATTTTGGGGAACCACCCACTGTTTGATATATGGTGGTTTCTCAAAATAGGGGTACCTCTAAATCATCCTTTATAAATCATTTATGATAATAAATCACCCATTTCTTGGGTCCCCTATTTTGAGAAACCACCATATAGTAGCTGGGGGTACCCTGGCTGTCCTCGGTGGTGACCAAGCCCTGTGACAGTGCTGATTCGTTTGCTGCTAAGAAATGTGACCTCCCAGTCACGAACTCCACCATCGCGTGACATTAAGTTCATTAATCATTCGCTACCATCTGTTCCTTGGATCAACTTAATACATATATCAATTAAGTTCATTGCTTGCCCGAAGAGATTCATTACTTGGGATCAATATTAGGGTACCACCACTGAGCATCTGTAGATCATCCTAGCTTGTGTCACCACCCAACCTATCAGCGGTTCCACATCATAAACTGGCAACTCAGCTAAGCGTTAAGGCTTCCTCACCTGATCAGCCATCATGAACCATCAATGACTGTCACAACATGTCACAACCATCACTAGTAATCAAGCATGTTCAAGCATGATATGCATCAATCAAATAAAGTAACCATCATCAATCATCATTCCCCACTGTCAACCGGCACTAGGCACCGTGATTGCCAAGCACTAAGCTGCTTGGTCATAGGCTATCCCGTGACATCGCCGCGGCCTGTTGCGCAGCTCGCCGCTAAACAGCGGCGCTTTGGCCGCCGGGTTTGAGCCACTTCTTACGTCGAGGTTGGGATGAAGTGCTTGACGAACTGCGCAAATTTATGAGAATGTAACAACTAATATATATATATATATATATTATATATTATACACTATCCTACGAATGGATAGATAACTATATTTATTATATACAT
The DNA here is from genome assembly GCA_009767595.1 of Symbiodinium kawagutii. Classification (NCBI taxonomy): domain Eukaryota; class Dinophyceae; order Suessiales; family Symbiodiniaceae; genus Symbiodinium; species Symbiodinium kawagutii. The sequence continues at coordinate 631,915 of VSDK01019011.1, forward strand.
GCATGGATGTATCTGACATACATTTTGACCCTCATGTACATTCATCTGTAATTACATTCAATATAAAATCACACACACATAATACATATACAAATGCATTGTATTGTAATGTACCCAAGTGATATGAGTCTCAGCTTGTTGGTCTTATTGCCAGTACAATTCACCCACCTCTGGCGGCGCCTGAACAAATGGCATTTGTTGGTGCGGCTCAATGTGTGATGATATCGCAAAAGAGAGATGGTACATCATGCATACAATATAAATACAAATATATAGATGAATATTATATATATATATATATATATATATATATATATATATCATGCATGTGTGAAATGCTATGTATCTTTTTGTTGAATACCAGCAAAACATGCTAATTATGCTTCATGCTTGTGGAAAACATGCCCATACTGCCACACGTTACACGGTTGGTTAAAACTCAGAAGTTTCCTTCCCTGCTTGTTGTATGGCAATCAAATGAAGCAAATGGTGCAAAGCTGAGGTGGTGGCCCCTGACTTCGCTTCTGTACCATAGGTGGGGGTCAGTTGCTGTAAAGGTGAACTTATACTCCCTTCAATGTGAATCAGTGAATCCCGTTCTATAGCTGGTGTTGCCTGCGAGGGAGACATTGCTCAACATAAGGTTCGAACACCTACACTGAACCGGCCCACTGCAGCATGAATTGCAGAGTTGTCAAACCTTGTCTTTTAGATTTCCATCTGGTACGGAAACGATACCTGATAAATCAAAGCCGCATCAACAAATGGTGATTTAAGCAATTTTGCTAAGTGTGAACCAATAACAAACAAAGGGGATGGGCTGCGGATTCAAAAACATGTCCGACCACCAATGGGATAGTTCTGTTCCCCACTCAGCATGTGGTCTTTGGTAGGTACACATCCAAAAATAAACATGTTAAAACTATCGATAAAGTGAACCAACCAAAGACCACATGTTGAACATCTTCAAACTTCAATGTGTTAAATAAAACATGTTAAAACTATATCATCGGGTACACATCGAGCTCCACAATACGACAAGGGGAACCACAGCCGCAATTCCTGGCGCACCGCTACGCGCTACGATCTCCACAGCCACTGTTTTGTGGAGCCGCGCAGCGACTTTCGCTTTTTCGACGTGTGCAGCCCGGCCTGGCGATGTTTCATGGTGAGCTCGGTAGAACGTGGAGATTTCTCGAAGCATTTCTGGTTGTTGGAGGTGTTCTGTGGTGCTATGTTGCGTGTTCATAATGGTGAAATAATCATGCTTATTTATGGCTAATCAATCCGATTGGCAAAATAGAGATAGTGTGAGAATAGGGTGGAATTCTGGCTATGCAATGGGAATGGCCAAACTCACAATTGACTAAACCTTACTGATGCTAAGCTTATGCTACAGTTTTCTACCCCTTTAGGTGATCCCGGGGTTCTACCAAGGAAGCCAAGAAGTAAGCCAAGTAACAATCCATGTCTGGTAGAATATTGTTGGTGATCGCCAATGGCGTTTCCCGCCTCTTATCAATCATGCTTCACCATGGCCACTATCAATTACTCTTAAGCATCACAATTGTGGAGCATTGTTGATCATTCTGACTCATGAGCCATTTGTCATTATGGACCGCATAAGCAGTGAAGATTTGCTAGCCATAGTCAACCGTCATTCGACCATCCTCACTGATGGTTGAGCAATCGTTAACTCCCATGATGACAAGCCACTATTAAACACAATTGCTTAAGCATTAATCGCTGACCATTCATAAGTACTCAACTTGCTTAATCATAGCCATTAACCATTCACAACTCCCCAACTTGCTTAATAAACCAGTTTTTGCCAATAAGTTATATCCAACCATTGCTTACTCTAACCATCCCTAACCACAGTTTACCCGGTAGTTTTGAAGGCAGCTCTTTACCTGTCAAGTCGTCAACGCCTTGCAGCACACAGCCGCAGTCAAGGCCGTGGCGAGCGGCGAACGATGGCGGAATCCTCACCTGGACCGCGTTGTTGATGGAACCATCAAGGATTTCCGGTGCACATGTATCGTATATGTAAGATCGAGAAATATGCGTGCATAAGCAGATAGATAGATAGACAGATAGATAGATAGATAGATAGATAGATAGCTAGCTAGATAGATAGATAGATAGATAGATAGATAAATAATGTATGTACAAAGAATAAACATAACTATACAGAAGCGTATAATTGGTGATTCTATGCAAATACCAGTACGTATATGTAACAAATAAACATGTCTGCGTACAAGGAGAACATGAAACACTACCCACAGATTATCTATGTATAATGTATGTAAACATATACATGTGTTGAACCAAATTGTACCCTTGATACAATATATTTTACAACTTAAACATATGTGCATTCTACATGTACGGCGTGGCATATTCAGTAACAAGTATATGCCCCAAGTCACCATACCAAAAGGATCCAAAAGGCCAACCATTGTGTACCTCGTCAGGAAACATCCATGAGGGCACTTGTCAAAATCAGGTCATTCATCAGAAAAACAAATTGGCTGATTCATATCAACTCTGGATCTATTTTTGCTCAAATAAATCTGAAGATTTCATACCCTCTGGATGTTCGCACCCCTTTGGGACACTTCCTGTATGGTTGGAGCCACTACCTCCTATGATAACAGCTATCGGGCTGGATCCTGGGTTTGCTCACCTGGTATCGACAACACAACGGGTGTTGCATTTGGAACCACCAACGGTGCGCACCTCCATCATACAGCAACCGAGACCTCTCCTATGAACTCAATCGTGATTCCATATAATTCCCAAATTAGCACGCAATTGGCAGTGGATTCTTGTATGTTCCCTCAGTCCAGGACTCCCATGTTGCTTGGTCATACCCACCTACGATTTGCCCCTCAGATGATATACACTCCAACAGTGTCCGATAAGATATCAAGCCAATATCAGGTGGCCCCCTTTCTTAACGGCAAGGTGCATGAGAGAGGATGATTTTGGGGAAAGAGGTGAGCAATCACCCAAGCCAACCAACCCAACCGACCCACCAAGCGGAACCCACCACCCAGCCTCTTCGAAGGCGTCCAGAGACCTCCAGGATCCCTCCCTCCTAGTGCTGGTGGACGAGACGAAATCAGCAATTTTTGACAGGCCTTAATGACGATTCACAGTTTCACATCCAGATTCTGTGGGATATGCCAACTGGATTATTGGTCAACTAATAATCCGATGCACCCTGATGATTGCATGCAAGCAATCATAAGGGATGAAGGGTGTTGCAAACAACAACACCAATGAAGCGCCAGCCAATCAGTTTAACGCCCCAGTCTGACAAAACAGGAAATTACCATGCTTGGCTACTGTAATGGCATAGTCAGTTCGTTCCTCCCTATCCAAATCCTTCAAACAATGCCTCCCCCGGGCCCCTCTCCACCACTTCAACTCTTTAGTAATCCCTTTCTTACCCAAAATGGCCTGCATGTTCACCATTATCATCATCAACTGACCATTCTTCGAGTTTTTTCACCACAATGCCTCATGATGAACATATGATGAACATCTGAAATTCACATCTGAAACTCACATGTGAAATTCACATCTGATGAACTCTGCCATTCTTCGCCCCTTATTGGGGCACCACGTCCCATCCGGGGTCGGTCTCCGTTCGGTCTCCGTTCGGTCTCCTGGACTTCCAAGCGATCCAGGCGCAGAGCCGTCGGCAGGCGTCGACCCGCGAAGCCACCGATGGGAGCCCAAAACTCGGGGAACAGCATGGGCTTCACCTCCGAAGAAGGTTGAAGGGGGGAGACCTAGGGGAGACCTGGCAACATCCTGGGAACATGGGAAAGATATAAATAAGTAAACAAATAGAATGTATATATGACAAATTATATGCAAACAAACATATATCATATACATTCATTATCAGATACAAAAAAATACATAGGTAAAACTCAACTGTGGTGATGAACCTGGGCCACAGTGAAACTCACCAACATCAGAACAAGTCACCAACAAGCTCATGTGACTGAGAAGCAACCAGTGGCTGTAGCTATGATACTGACCAAGTGAGGGAGAACCAAACTGGAAAAATGCGTCGACCACAATCTCCATAGCGATGACTAGGATGCCCGAAACTATCCAAATCCACCAGGAGAACACGTTTCCACCAGGATAGCCCATGGCCAGTGCCACATGTGGTGTGCTGGCACAATGAAGGCATCGTCAAAAGTGTTTCTTTCGCAAACTGCGTTTTGGGGTGAGACGACCATGGTGTATCCCCATAAAACATCTGTTTTTGCACTCCAAGACATTGACAGGGTCAATGATGGGAACCAACCAAATGTCAGACATGGAAAAACTCGGTATTGACAACCCTGCAGTCGACAAACCTGCTTCGTGGGGAAGCCTTTTCCAACACCTATGTGAATGAACAAATGCATCTCTATGCATCCGCAAACCAAGGTGTGACATCCAGCTGATGAAATCTTGATTTGAAACGCACTGCACTGTTGCAAGGGATATGGCACAGCTCGGATGTCGATCAACTGCACTTGGTGTACATCAGGTGCCTTCCCAAGACTCTCTAAGTACCATGTGTTGCTTGCTTCGGGAAGCGCCGGGGTCGGGGAACCTCACCTGGTTGTCTGCAAAACTTCATTCAGGTGATGGAAACGGCGCAAGTTGCTACACACAGTGGTAAACCTGGATGATTAGCCGGTGTAACTGAACCATAGGAAAACCACTATATAATGTGTCCGACCAATTTCATAGCAGCACAATTTCACCATGTTAAACACATACAGCATATAAACAGTTACATACATATTTTAAATGAATCAGGTGTCACTACAACGAAGAAAACATATAATTTATCAAAGAACTCATTACAGTATATACACACATGAGACAGCATACACTACGTATGGAACGGACTCTAGATACACTCGCCACCGTTTCTCGGATTCCAGTCCCTCGGAACGGCAGGGCCTGGATGCCAGGGTCATCCCAAATGATGCATTGAGATCCGTCAACGTCTCCCAGCAACAAACCAGTCCTCTGCTCGTTGCAAAGTGCGAAGAGCAAATGATGAACTTAAGAGCAAGGATGATGATGGTGATGATGATGATGATGATGATGATGGTGGTGGTGGTGGTGGCGGCAATGATGGGGTTGGTGGCGATGATGGTGATGATGGAAACGGTGATGATGGGAATAGTGATGATGGGAATGGTGATGATGTCTGCTCGGAATGAAACGATCTACGGGGAAGCACTTGGGAGTCTGTTGGTTTCCGGTTGCGACTGGGGCAAAGTTGTGGTGACAAATCACAGCTAGAGCCATTGTGCGCTTCGCAGTAGACATTCACCCAAGTATAGTATTGCATGGCATTGGCTTTTTGCTCATGCCATAAATCAGCGGTAAAGATTTAAATGTTCCATGGCAACGAAAATCAAGGGGTGTTCGTATAGAATGCGCAAACATACTGAAACACTGAAACAAAGAGAAATTCAACAGACTTTTTATAAAACAGGAATCCGATCCCAATTCAAGCAAACAAGTAGAAAGTGAGCTGAGGAATCAATAGAACTCTCTGAGTATGTTGAAGACCCTCAATCATGTTCAAATCACAACACAAGTAGTCAATATTGTTGTACATGGTATTTGTAGTTGCCTTCATGCTCAAAACCTACATATTTCTTGTGCTATGCCCAAGAATCCAACGCTGGCAATGCCTACGTGTTTCACAGCCACGTCCCAGGCGATGCCTTCCCCGGCCCCGGTCCTCAAGCGATACTTAAAGAGGGCATTCTCCGGGAGCTGCGCCACCGCATCCATCACCAATGCGCCATCCGCCAACTGAGGCCGTGGGCTTGGCATGATGCTCCGACTGCCAACATGGTGGCCTCTCGCGCTGTACAACTCATTTCCAGCAACGATGGTAAGTCATCAATGGTAGTCTGGGTATCAATTCGATGACCAGGTCACGATATGACTACATTCAAATGGATTATTTTATGCCCGCAAACATCCACTATGCGCATAGTGCTGGTGGATAAAACAATGGATGCAAATGATTTGCATCTATGCATGAATCTCATAGGTGTCAGGGTGTTTGTCATTGGTTATTGGTACCAATCTTGAACACAGCGGTTCTTATATGAGTTTTGGGTCAAACACAATATCGCTAAAATAGCAAGGTGGGGCGTCCCAAACTGCTCACTAATCTGTGCATGTTTTGAATCGTTGCTAGTTTTCAAACTTACTTACACAGTTGTTTGATGATGACAACATTGAATGGCTACAAACTCAACCGTCAAGGGTTTCTACTTGAAGATTTTGAAACGGATCATTCATCATCATCAACCATGATCATACAGGTTTCATGGTCGAGGGTAAATGGTTGGTGTGTAGGGATTTCATGGTCGAGGCTAAATGGTTGGTTTGTAGGGAACGGTTGCTGAGAATGGATTTGCTTCGTGAGTCACCGTCAACCAGTTCAGTATCACAGTTGGCTGTATCAACCAGCAAGCAAAGCAATGATGTATGTTGTTTGGGTAAACAAACCACGTATGTTTAGCGGTCAGGAAGGCACAAACAGCATGGACAATGGAGACACCATCACCAACAGTCAGCTGCAAACAGTAACAAAAACAAAGGCCGGTGACCCAACTAAAGTGGAACGAACAAACACACATGAGTCATGGCAAGACTAGACAGGGATACAGTGATGTTGTCTTTAGTAAGTCTTAAACAATCGATATCTCCAGGTTATGAACAAACATGCAGCTAGCGGGCATGCATGCATGTATAACAAATATGTACATAAAAATGTATACGCATAAACATATCATAATAGCTCTACGTAAGTGAACGTACATCTAGTTCAATTTTCACCACAAAAACACATGCATGGTATATATGTGATCATGTCTGGGTATATATATATACATACTAGTTGGTGGTTTCAACCCCTATGAAAAATATGAGTCAACCAACCAATCATTAAAAATAACTAGTGAAAATAAAAAATGTTTGAAACCACCAACCAGTATACCATGCACTAAAAACGCGCACGACGGCACCTCAAGGTTCGCCAGCTCGAAGGTGGTAGCGCGGCGTAGGTCGCCCAATTCAGCCACCAAGCCTCCAGGCGTTGGGGGGTGAAACCGATGGTTATATCAAGCTGAACAGGCTGGTTATATACCAAGCTGAAGCTGAAGCTGGTGTTATATCAAGATTCAAAGACCAAGCTGGTCCAACCAATTGCTTGCCATTTGAAGCTTTAGGAAGTTATGGAATGCTCGTTTGCAATGAAATGATCAAACATGGTGATGTAAAATTGCTATATGCTTGCAACAAGAGATGGTGATAATCCCAAAACGACCAACCATGTGAACTATAGCTACTCAGGGTGTAAGGTAAACTGTTCGACAAGCATATACCCAGCTGAGTGGTCACCCCAGCTCTTTCGTGCACGAAATGATTGCACTTCTGCCCGTCTGCCCGACTGTCCTTCGAACTGTGGTGTTTTTTTCCTCAGCTCAAAGTGATGGGCAAATTTTAGCATTTTGATACCATGACCTTTCGCGAGTCAGGCAGGTTCCAGTTACACATCGTCTTGCTGTGTTTAGCTTCCCGGATTGACCCAACCTCGTTGCACCGTGCCCACCTGCAATGCTGTAGGTCATGATGTCGTTCAGCCCCTGGTTGAGCCAAGATCGCCACAAACGACCTCGCTGATTCCACCCCACAGCTACTGTGCTCCAGCATCAGGATGGAGAAGTAGCAAGCTCATTGATGATACTATGGTCGATATTGCTTGGCAGGGGTCAAAACTTCTTAACCACCCAATCATCGTCAGCAACAGCTTCTTTGCAAACTTAGAGAATATAGGAATTTACAAGAGTAGCATTCCAGATCGTTCGAGGGGATATGCTTTTCCCAGCAAACCCACATAATGATTAATTAACCTGCCAAAAAAAGTAGGAACCATTGGTAACAAGTCAGGAATTCAATGTGCTATGCAATGTCTTTTGATGTGTACGTTAGTGGCCTGAAATGCAGGCGTTTAGTCCTGCAAGCGCGCCTCATTTGAGACGGAAAAACATGACGCGGAACGAGTTTCAAAACGTGGTCAAAGTCTGGAAATGTAAATAACCAGGCGATCGCTTGGCAATCCAGCAGTCTATGTTCGAGTTTGGATCTGTCCATGCCATCCACCGTCATTATATCATAATTTTCTTCTTGCGCGCGCTTCTAGTTCACACCTGTTCAATTTACAACAACATCCGTTCTACTGCGTGCGCAACGGAAAACTGCTAAGCAACGAGAGTCTGTTCAGTGTCTAGCTCCCCTCCAGAATTCAGTAAGAATTCGCAAGATCTTGAATCGAGGCTCCGGGAAAAGAATGGTGGTGTTTCAGAATGAGGTACTTGCACCCCATCAATCAAAACAAGCAACAGGATGGGAGAACATGAGAAGAAGTCAGGAACAACTATCCATTCAATTAGACTATGTACGAAGTAAAGCTGGTGCCGAACCGGAGAACACACAACAGATATTGAGTCGGCTATCGCTTCTACACAGCCGCTGCGGCCAAGTGGCACTTCCACAAGTCCTGCGCCGTCGCAGACGCAACAAACGTGACTTCAGAGGACCGCGGGGACCGCGACCGCAAGGAGACGTCAGGCTCTGGAGCGTTGGTCTTCTCTCTGTAGAAGAGGTAGAACCTTGGATTAGCAACGGCAGGTAAACCAGAACTATCTATATTGTATGTTTTTTTAAAAATATATATATATATACATATCTATACCTATATAAATATATACCTATAAATACATACTTAACTATATGAAACAAATAAATGCAGATACACAAAATAATGTTTATTAATGCCACAAATATGATTCCAATTGATGGGATTGATGCGATCATGCTGTTTATTGACTTACGCATAGGCGGTGTAGTACAAACCCTTCACAATTCTTGGGTAGTAGTTAAGTGCTAAGAATAAAATACAGCATTACAGGATCACCAGCAGTGGGACGTAATTCCGAAGGAGATAGAACCAACCATCAGAAGACTAAAAGCAACTGGAAAGTAGATATCAAAACTAGTTGGCTTCTTACAAAGCCAAATTACAGGGATAATTGTTCACAGCTAAAGAAGCGAATTCAACAAACTTGTTTGTTCTTACCGTCAGGACAAGTCTGCAAACTGCTGATGAACACTATGTCACAGCTGAGAAGGATATTTGCAAATGGTGGAAACAAAACCAGGGACTTGGGATACATAGACATGTGTAGTGGCCGGGACATATGAGGGCCTCTCTCTCTCTCTCTATGCAGACTTGTATACCGTACACCCATTTGTATCCTTCTACACAATTGACAGAGATTCAAGGCAAAAAACAATGGTCGATAGAGTGAGCTGGAGAAATAGACATGTGACCAATGGATAAAGTAGAGGTGTTCAACAACATACAATGGGTAGAGCAAACCAACCAGTTGCGGGATAAAACCAACGGTACTGCATGCAACCATCTCTGCCACGGTATGGAATTGCTGGTGGTTTGACAATCATTGTCTGTGCAATTCAGTAGAGCAGTCAATTTTCATCATTGGTAGGCGATAGAGCTATAAATTGATTGGCAATCACCAATTGAGAATCATCATGGTGTGTCATGTATTCTGATGATTGATAAGGGTACGTGCCAAAACAGTGTTACCCCCAAAACCCATAGTTTCCTGGTAAAATTATCATGTTTTGGTGGGGCCCATTGTTTACCCTATTTTGGCATATTCCCATAATCATACGGACCATATTTGTTGCGAAGCCCATACCGGTGGCTTCCTACATAGTCTTGATGCTGCTCATTTCTTCACCAATAAATTTGGCCTGTCATGATTGCCGGCGACAAAAAAAATGGTTGTAAGCTTTGTGACTTCAAATGACAACATGAGGAAATGCTAGATATAACTTCTAGGAATGACAACAGTATAAGGAAATCAATTCTAGGTATATGAACTCTGAGCATAAGGAAATCAATACTAGACAAACCATGTGGACTTTTGAGATTGTCTACCTTCAAGCTGGTGACTTCTCACCAAGGATGATCAATTATGAAATCGCCAACCAGTTCTACTTTTTGAACGGAGCCAACACCAATCGACAGCCTATGGTGGAACAAAAACATGACAGCCCATGAATGTGGCTCCAACATATGGTATCAAAAGCAACACAATCAATTCTGGTTGGTGGTTTCAACCCCTATGAAAAAATAGTCAGCCAACCATTTGTTTGTAATCACTGCAAGGAAAACAGAAAATGTTTACAACCATCAGCCAGTTTTTCATGTAACTCACTCATGGGATCAACACTTGACTGGCCGCGGCAACATTGCAAGCTGCCACCAGGGAACACCAGAAGCAAATAGAAGGTCGGAAGAGGTTTCCAAAGCAGTGCCACCGGCAGCAACACTGGACACAGCGCTAGCAAGAATGGATTGAGGCCAAAGTTCACCTTGGCTCATGTGAGTTCCAAAGGCTTCTGCAGCAGTCTATGTATATCTAGAGCCCCTCACTACTTAGTTTTTGGTAAGCACTGCGTTTTTTTGAGCGGACATAACTTTGGTGTCATTCGTTTGAGCGCCTGCGTTAGATTTTTGAGCGCTGGTGTCATTATTCTAGGTTTTCAGAGTTGTGTTTTCAAGCGCTTGATATCTTTTGAGCCAACTCAAAAAAGAACAGCGCTCTTGGCTTCAGGTACGTGTGAATGTACAGCTGTACAAATAACTGTATACCAACCATGAACTAACTGTTGCTATTGCTGCTATTGACTATTCACTACGGGTAATGCATGGTTGCTTTGTCAATACTATTCGTTATACCACTAGCTGTTGGCTCGTCTTGGAATTTTTCCATAGCTGAACTTGTCAGCTGCAAAACTCTGGTAACAAGCAGTTGCTCAAACTGGAACATGGCATGACTAAGGGCCACTTCATCGTCAACTCCCGGCCCTTACTCATGGCAAAGGGACTGGCATTGCGAACACATTGCGTTCACCACTTCAAATCTGCTTGACAAAAAGACTTGGGAAGTATGCATAACAACTTTGGGAACAGCACAACGATGACCCTGCAAGTCGTTGTTCCTAGTCTTTGCAAATGTGGGGTTTTTTGATGGCATAGAGGACTCCCCAAAAGGTTAAATTAACAAACCGGATGACTTAGGGATGATCTTTGGGTAATTCCGTTTTCAGATCACCTCCCTGTAAGTACACACACTTCCAGTCTCTCTTCACAGCCGCGCCTCGCCGCCCGAAGCAATGCGCAATTCTCTGAGCTGTGCCAAGCGCTGTGTCCGTCGCAGTGTCATCGAACATGTGCTGAAACGACCCAACAAAATGTCCAGGATGGAGCTGCCTGTGCGCCCAACTGAGCTCGCCAGCATGGGCGTAGCAAGCTGCACACTACCATTCCGCAATCAACAGAATACATTAAGGGGTTAGGGGTTAGAGAAAACACGGCTTCGGTATATCCATGGTGACTCTGAACCACATGTTGAAATTCTGCAAAATTCGGGTTAGAAGATGATCACTGAACAAGTGATTATACCATTACCCCTTCCTGCGTAGTTCCTGAGCTCCCACTTGCTTCGGCATAGGGGGGGGTCCATGAACCGCCCATGCCTACACAATGCGCTGGTTCCCAGGAAAAACACAAACAGCTTGGTTGGGGGTAGCATGTGGTAGCACCGTTGACGGACTTGGATTGGTCGTAATGTACAGGCACTGAATCAGTACGGCTTCTCATGGATTTCTGCTCAAAGGCAACAATTCACAGGAACACCAGCATGCAGCACAACTTTTTATTTGACATCATTTGTTACTGGGGAAACCAATAATTTGTTTCAAAACAAAACTCAAACAATGGACTGATACAAGTTACAAGATGTTACTCGTCTAAATAAACAAACATATATATATATTGTATACATATATTTACAAATACAATATATAAACATAGAAGTAAATAAATCAATGTATTTATATATAGAAAACAAAAGTATAAATATGTTTAGATTTAGATGTATTATATATAGATAGGGTAGGACATGTCGCCTAACAACCACAGTTCCAGCTCCTCAAAGGACGTCCGCAGATTTGTCGGCACCACTTGGGGTAGCTCCGGCATCGCCTTGGAGGTCCAGCGCCATCTCCCGCGGCCACAGCAGCAGCTTGGTGAGGCAACGCAGGGTGGAGCCCGAGAGCCACAGCAGCAACGCCAACCTCCTGACCGCCATGGAAACTGCTTGGTGGTGAAGGGTGGTTAGATGGTGATGAATGGTGATGAATGGTGTTGAATAGCCTGAACCACCATGGTTAGTTCGTGGCGTTAGTGGCTAAAAATGGTTGAACATGGTGGTTACCATGATGGCAATGGTCATTGCTGGTTGGTGGATGAACCACTCGTCATGATACATAGGAATCAACCAACCAGGTGTTGATAGTCACTAGGGAAAATAAAGAATGTTTGAAACCACCACCAATCAGGAAATCTGCTGTCGAAAAGCTGGAGGTATGGGAGTTTCTCACCTTGGAGGACCCCTCAAATTTCCCATTGATCATCTAAAACAGACGATTTGGGGATGATTCAGGGATCCCCTATTTTGAGAAACATCCATATGGAGATGAAAAAAGTAGCTCATTACAACGGAAATCAACTCGTACGAGACTACGGTAAGTAGAATGGACATAAGGATATATCATATAGATATGGTTCTATGGTCAACTACTACTAATCAATTACACTGGCAATACAAAATGACAATATCAATGGCAGGCACATCCGTATAAATGGTATAACCATGGGATACCATGGTTGTTTAATTGACTATGCAGCCATCTTCGATGAAAATGGATTGTACCGTTGATGAGCAATGGAAGCTGACCAAACTTTCGATTTGAAAGAATTAATAGTTGTCCAATGACAATCAACGATCATGTTTGGTCATTGATCAGTTATACAACTGGTCCAAGGGCTGATTAAAATTTGAAAGCTGACTAGTCATACGCACAGAGTTTTTTTCTGATGCTGGTCGGCAGCCAATCGTGCTGCTTGATGTTGGTTCGTTTGTGTACGTGTGGATGCTTATTACTGCTAAATTGCTATGACTGACATAACCTCAACAATTCTTACATTGACCAATTGCGGCCATGACTGACTGAGCCATTGTTACTATTTACAGTGTAACAATGGCAGTAATTTGGTAAGAATGTGGCGGTACCTGTGTAGAAATTGTAACTATCTATAACTACTTAGAACGACTGCCATTACTAATAATGGGAATGATTGACTATTAGAATGATAGTTATCAATAATAATTAACAATATCAAATAAATGATAACAATCATTGACCGTTCGCTTTACTAATGGTCAATGATAGGTATCAATAACTACTGAATACCACCATTGACCGTCTCTACAACCATGATTGAATATTGCCATATATTACCATAAATAGTTTTCACTTCAACTTCTAATCATCATCAATTATCAACTATTGCGATGTATCATCATTAATAGTTGTCATTTCAATTTCAATCATTAACGTACAGTCATAAACCATTCTCAACCATTGTCGACCCTGAACTAAGCCGATGTTGGGGGCTGCCGGGTTCCGCATCTCTCCTGGCACCAGGTACGCGACTCGATGACTTCGGCACAGCGCCGCCGGCGGGCCGAGCACAGTGGCTGTGGTGGCCTCCGTTAGCATCAAGGGCGGCACAACATGGCAAGGGTTGATGGGACATGGTCGACATGTTCCATGATTGCTTCATTGTCCATCCACAATATGATGCTTACGTGAACCAATCATGTCACCATGAACCAATCATGTCACCAATCATGGCCCAATATAATGGTTGTATAATAGTTGATTGAATCATTGGCATGTAATCTATTGCTTACCATTAACAACATAATTATGTTATTCATATTCATATATGAGTGGTTAATGAACAAATAGGCGAATGGATCAGGTCGATGACCGCTCTTGTGCCACATGGTTGATGATTTTTGTTGGGATGCTGCGACTGGGGAGGATGTTGGAAGGTTGCTACCAGCCGTCGCGATCAGGTGTTAGCAACGACAAAAGGGGAACCAACACCTGGGATCAGAATGCTCTGGCTGTTGGGATGTTTCTTGAGGGGCTGCTCACGCTGGGACTTGTTCAGGGCCTGGCATTAGTTGCTATGTAGGTGCTAGGTATACGCTTTATACACTACATACTACATAGATACATTAAATCTATATTTTTCATTAGATGCATACAAACATACATCTGTGCATGCCCAACTATGGTTGGCAAGGGTTGGTCACCAAATTGCACTCTCCTTGCTCCAGCATGAGGCACCAAGAAAAATGCGGAAGCAAACAACGGCAGTCAGGCGACAGCAGTACCCGCCTGGTCCCAGTCTGCGTGGTGCCAACGGCACCACTGGGGGCACTGCCCAGTGCGCTAGCCCTGCCATACGCAGCTCTGGGAAATCCCATGTGGGACGGGCCACGAACCTGTGGTAGTTTATGACATAGTATGGATGGTGAATGGAGATTGATGGTGGTAAATGGAAATTACCGGTGGTTGATGGTGCTTAATTTGGTTAATGGTGGTTATTGATCTAAATGATGTTGGAGAGTTGACTCCTGGGATATCCGTCTTGATAGACCACCCCCATAATGTTTGAGGTGGTGATTTTAGCTAGTGGGAAGATAGGGAGTCTTTCATTGATATGGATGTTCCACTTAAGCTGTTGGACCATAGTTCATGATTGATGGGACGTTTACAGCAAACTCAGAAGCCTTGGAGGACCCGATTCATAAGGCTTGGAGGATCCGATTCATAAGGCTTGGAGGACCCGATTAGGTCGCTGACATGTTTGAAACAACCCTGTTTGCAACCTCGGGACGGCACATGCTCGTAGCCAAAATGCAAGGGCCTTCTGCACTAAAAAAAATGTCTCATGAGGTAAGCCAGAAGCATTCTGCTGTCAAGTGCCCTACTTTCAAGGTACAACGTGGCATGTCCTGATGCTAGTGGCTTCATGCAAAAACAGCTGCAGCTGCAGTATGTTGCCTCAGCTTTACCCAAAGGTACTTGGATACCCATGTTCATAGTCACACTGCGCACATGAGAAGCAAAAGATAGACTCACGAACATGCATCAAAATCTCCATACATGCGTACCTACATATATACATACGAGTACCTCATTGCAGTATCTGTACACATGTGGGTATGTAGCACTCTTTCTCTGCTTTCATTCTCTCTTTCTCACACTGGATACACATGTATATTTGTAAATAATATGTAAATATAAATATATATATATATAGAGATTTATATATATGTCTAAAATCATGTGTAAATTTAAGGATATAATATTTTGAAATATATATATATATGAATATGTGTAAATAAATATACAAATATACATTTGTAAATATATCTATACATGAAAATAAAAGCATATATATATATACCAATATTGAAAAATATGAAAATATATCATTCTTATCATTGTTATTTTCAGTATTATCATTATTTGAATAAACATGAGAATATGTAAATATAAATATATATAAATATATATATATAAATATATATATATATACATATCTTTATGTTGAAAAATATATATGTATATATGTATATGTAAAGAAAAACAAATATATATATATATATTTAATCAAATCAAATTATCAAATAGCTTAATGAATAAATCATATAGACTAGATAGATTAAATTGTTTGCTTCATGACACATGCCAACCGAAAATTGTTCCGCCACAGCTTTTTGTTAATGGCGTTACGCACTCTTGAAAGGGAGTCCCAGCCGACCAAACCACCTCGGGACCTTCGGGTCTTGGTGCAACCTTCGTTTCTTGGAGCGCAACGCTTCAGAAAGGTGGGCTATGTCCGGCAAGCATACGCATCAAAGGCGGGGCGCTTTGTTCCCATCAAGTTACAATCAGTTACAGCCCACTACGACTATCCGGTTTCAACCAATATATGCTGCTGCAATCTGCGATCATCTGCCATCTGGTTCGGCCACTAATGGTAGCTCCAAACCGCTCCCCCTTTAAAGGGCCAGAACGGGATACCCCTGGCTCCTAATCGCTCCCTCCCAACCACCAACCAACTAAACACGATTCATCGGATCCTCCAACTGTCGCGCTTCCCGATTTTTCGACGGCTCACTGTACCACTGCCGTCTCCTGGATCAAGTCAAAGGGCGAAACTGAAACTTCATCGTTACGGTACCCTTCCCCTCTCAAAGCGGATATTGGTCTTCCAGGAATGTGTTCTGGGGAAACCCACAGCTTTCAAATCATTTCAAATAAAATCTCTTGAAACTATGTAATTCAGATATCAGTGTTAACTGCTTTGATGTGCTGATAACTGATTTTGAGTCATTCGCTTTGGTGTGCTAAGCCATAGGCAGATCTCTACTTCCCTGTCGTTCCAATGTTTCATCGCCTCGGAGATTCCCTTTTCATAACGCCCAAAAGGGGTTTCCATTGTTTGCAGCGGCTGATCTTCAATCCTTCGTGACAGAACCATCAAAACAGTGCATGTTGAAAGGCCAAGATATATGTCTATAAATATTTAAACTTAAATATATATATATATATATAAAAACATATATATTATATATAATTGAATAAATATATATATATATATATACATTGGTGTATATCATATGTAATCTAAGGTCCTTGTGATAGCCTACATCAAATTTGTACCAAAGTGAGAAGAAGTTGTCCTGGAAAACATACATGACTTATGCCATGTGACAACCATATGCAGCTGTTTTCTATTTGCGACAATCTATCTACGTGCTAGTGGCTATGATAAACAAGTATGTACAAATAATTTTAGGTATGCATCTATGCATAAGATGTTTTTTTATATGCATATCTTAGGTAATGAAGACCCAAACTAATCTTGGTCGTCTCTGGGTGCTAGTCATCTCAGCCGCCCGACCCCTCATTCTTGGCATGTGGTTAGAAACAACCCAAACGTTAGATCTTGAGATTATTTGTCGATGTATGTAGAAATATATTTCTTGTGGCCTATTGGGATGGCAAAAACGTTGATACTAAACAATTGCATGAGCCCAAAGCCACAATCCTCAGACATTGACACAAAGTTCCAATGTCACCTGTGATCTTCAACTCTCACATATTTGTTAACCATCTATTATCCGCTTATTGACCACCATAGATTGCTGATTGAAAAATATCAAGCATCATTATATTATAAACCAACTTGAAGCACCCTGGATTCTCCACATGTTGCGCTGAGGATGTTACCGTCATCACACCAGTGGTCCTCTGCCTCTGCATCCCCGGCGTTCGCGCTGAAGGCCGCAGGAATTTCAGGAGCTTCCAGCGGTGCCTGAAGCAAGAATGCACAAGCCTCAGAGTCAACCAGTAGTGATTCGTTATGTAAAAATCTACAAATATATATATATATGTATAATTATATATATTTACACACACATATATACATATATATATATATAAAATATATGTATTTAAATATATATCTATATATGTGTAAATATGTTGCCTAGGTACCTGATTGCATAGTAATATACAATAATTATGTTGTAGAAAGTAAAGGGATAGTCAAAATAGTGGCACCCCCCCAATATAGGTTTTGTAAAACAGGGGCACCCGGCACCCCAAAAATCATCCATTTATGATATTTTATGATCAACTATGGTATTAAGCCAACCATGTTTGGCGGTACCACATTTTGAGAAACGTCCACATATGAATTGCATAGTTACATATATAATATGAATATAATATATATGAAATGAATATCATACTGATACGGTACAAAGTTAAGAAATCTATAGATACAGGAAACAATTGAGACAATATGAATAAATCAAAACATTCCTTCAGCACTTGTAATATGTCTGCAGTTTTCATCAGGGTGCAAATATGATTTTTACTCTACATACCCGGTACCAGGCAGCTTTGGAATTTCCACCAACCGTTGGGGAGACTTCCCACTGCTCATGAGAATTGGATTCCATTGTATAGTGCCCTTGGATTCGGCTTGATTGCTTTCGGTGTGGCAATCTTTCTAGTATACATATTCTTGGTTCCAAACAAAACCTTTCAGCCTTCTATGAAAATACTCAGAATGACTCTACGGCAATTTCGCAAACCACATACTGGTTGGTGGTTTCAACCCTTTTATGAAACATATTAGTCAACCAACCATTTGTTAATAACTACTAGAGAAAATTAAAAAATGTCAATCAAACCACCAACCAGCGGTTGTTTAACCATTATTGTTGCTTATTATCCCCTATTATTAATCACTATTAACCATGGTTAAAACCACCAGTACGACCTCAAAGTGCTGGCACCTGGTCACTTTGCCCCCACCTCGAAGCTCCAACGGTGTCCCAACCAAACCGCGCACAACCACACACGCCTCTCGCCTGCATCTGCTCATTGAAATGCTCCAACTCTTCCAGAGCGCCGCTCAACTCCTCCTGGCGAGATGAGTCAATGATTGATCTCACTGGTTGATTCATTGGTGATTAATCCGAGGTAGGTAGGCAAATGAAGTATTACTCATATAACCAAGAGGATCAACAGGTTGATTATGTTGATTAATATTCAATTCAAAATTAGTAATGGTTGATTACACATAGTCAATAGTAAACTTGGTTCATGATGTTAACCTATTCGTTATCGATAAGCATAAAAGTGAGGCCAGTATTGATAACGAACCCAATCCCTAGTCATCCTGAACCCCTTCTCAAGATAGGTCTGCATTGAAAAACCATTGTGGGGAAGGATCATGCCAAATACCATCCTCAGAATAGTCTTTCGTTAGCTGCATTTTTGGGGGCACCTCCAAGTACCACAACCAGCCATTTCCAGCAGCCACTTTTCCATCCCCTTGGTTGCTCGAGCTCGCATCCATCGCAGATTCGGTGATAGCTGTACCAGTTCAACCTGGGTGGCGAAGATCAACCATTGAATCCAGGGGGATATGGGCCCAAAAACATACTTACAACACCTTAAGGGTTGACAGTAAAACCAAGTTATGCTATATAATGATCAAGTAACCTCATGAAGAAGCCACTTTTCCATCCCATTGGTTTCTCCACATCGCATCCATCACAGATTCGGTGATAGCTGTACTGGTGCAACCTGGGTGGCGAAGATCAACCATGGAATCCAGGGGGATATGGGCCCAAAAACATACTTACAACACCTTAAGGGTTGACAGTAAAACCAAGTTATGCTATATAATGATCAAGTAACCTCATGAAGAAGCCACTTTTCCATCCCATTGGTTTCTCCACATCGCATCCATCACAGATTCGGTGATAGCTGTACTGGTGCAACCTGGGTGGCCAAGATCAACCATGGAATCCAGGATACTATGGGCCCAAAAACATCTTTACAACACCTTAAGGGTTGACAGTAAAACCAAGTTATGCTATATAATGATCATGATTAAATAGCCTCATGAAGAAGCCAGTTCTCCATCCCTTTGGTGGGGTGCACCTCGCTCGCATCCATCAGATTCGGCGATAGCTGTGCTGGTTCACCGAGCTTGTGTAGCCAAGATCAACCATGGAATCCGGAGGGTTGACAGTAAAATACAAAATTATGCTATTTAATGATCAAGTAGCTCCAAGAAGAAGCCACTTTTCCATCCCATTGGCTGCACCACTTCGCATCCATAGCAGATTCAGCCACTGGAATATTGGTGCAACCTGGGCGGCCCAAATCAATGCTATTCAATCCAGGGGTCATGGGCCCAAAAACACACTTACAACACTTAAAGGGTAGACAGCAAAACATAGAAAAACAAATCTATGGTGATTAATGATCAAGTAGCCCCATGAAGAAGCGAGGGAGAACCATTCGCTCCAAGTGTGGTTTGGAGCATGCCACAGCCAGCTCGGAGATCTTTCCAACAAAGTCCTCCGACTTGAAACCGTGGTACCATCGGCTGTTCTCTCCTGAGTCAAGGAAAACCTTGGGGTAAATCACCCATTTCAATTATTGGTGCTGGCTTTCGAGGGGCTCTACATAGAAAAAAATATTGAAAGGACAACCAAGCATCTTTCGACTTCCTCGCACAGCAGCAGCTCTTGCCATGCCTCAGGAACAGCAAGTATTGCTGTAACAGCATCCAGCACTGCAGAGTCTAGCAGTTCAACTTATCCCACTCACCTTCAATCAAAACCCTGTGGTTTCTGCTCACCAAAGCCGAGCTAAACTTAAAGCCCAAGATGCATGGAACTTTGGCCGGCTGGGCCACTGGAAGAGGTTGTCAGCGATTGCAATTTCGGCCAGCTTTGTGTACGCCACCATGCAGCCATCCTTAGATTCGGAAGAAGGAAATCATCAAAATGGTTATGAGCCGTAGAACCTGACTTAGAGTCAGCTCCTTAGCCCCAAGCTCTTGAGAAGAGTTGGAAAAAGGAAATCATCCACAATATAGCTCCAACTCTCCTTAGCCCTTTAAAGAACACTCCAAATTGATTTGAAAGTTTGGTTCACTCTGGGATGGCCATGATCCCATGAGGGAAAAACAAAAAAGGATCTTCATCAATCATGCTCAAGTGTCGCAATGCTCCCGGAACACTGCAACCTCCTCCCCAGTGAGATAGTGTCCAGCTCGTTCATGCACATCATACCATTGAGCCATATGATACCTCAGCACTGAGAGGGAACCATGAAATGATCCCAAATGAAGCTTTGCCGCGAAGTCAAACATTCCCAAATTTCAAAAAACTCAGCACCCTCTCACATATAAAATTTGCTGAGGCATGTGCCAAGGGACACACAACGTGTCACCAGACACAACTTCTCGTCCCCAGGTGTAGCGATCTGCACCATCTCATCTGCCAACCAAGCACACACAACTCGAGCCTTGGAAAGTAGCAAGGCCAAATGATAGAATTGGCAGCCCATAGCGGCCAATCATGCATGTTCATGACAAGGCTTGGACATATTTCAACCTGATAGTTTCCAAGTCAATCATGA